>MU204250.1:14614799-14646972 GCA_017309775.1 Paedocypris sp. Pulau Singkep | reverse complement strand
TCTCTCTCTCTCTCTCTCTCTCTCTCTCTCTCTCTCTTTCTCTCGAATCACTTTCTCATTCACTTTATGACTTTCCCTCTCCTGCTCCCTCTTTCTCTCTTTCTTCCTTTCTCTCTCTCTCTGTCTCTCACTCACTCTCTCTCTAATACAACTTCATATCTAACTCCATTGGAACTTCAGCCCTAAAATCACAGGCTTCAAAGTCGTGGGTCCCAGCCAAAGATCCCCACAAGTGACCATCAATCCCCGCTTTGACCTAAACGCCTGTAAACACACACACACACACACACACACAGCTGAAGTCCTTCTGAAGGTGACCTTGAAGCTCTGGAACTAGTTTCTCCAGGTCAGACTAACCGTCTCCTCAGCAGTGAATCACTCTGGTGAACACTGAAGCTTGACTTCTGACAGCTGAACTTTCCTCTTTACGTTGCTCAGCGTTTGCGCGTAAGTGATGATGGCGGTGGAGATGACGGGCGTGATAGCGAGAGCCGGAGATCAGTTCACAGGAAATATGATCCGCGAAATATGAAATATGAGTCTGAGGAACAACAGAACCTGGGAAATTAATTTGTAAAAATATGGAAAAACAAATACCGTTCTGGGCAAGACAAAACTCTACGTATTATGTCCTGAATATGAGCAGACGTGTCCATTTTGTGAAGATTTTACACTAAAACCAGTTTCTGGTCAGAATTCTTTGTTTGCCGATCAGTGAAAATGAAACATTGCTTATTCAATCTTGACGATTGTTTAATATTCTTTGCATTTGTTTGGAATTTTATTTTGTGAATTTCTGTAAGTGCGTGCGTGTGTGTGTGAATGAGTGATAGTGTGTATCCGATGGAAAGTGTGTGTTCAGTTCAGTTTGAGTGTGTATCGAAGGGTGTGTGTCTGTGTGTATCAGCAAGGGAAAGAGTGCTTATATCAGCATAAATGTGTGTGTGTGTGTGTGTGAGAGAGAGAGAGAGAGAGAGAGAGAGAGAGAGAGAGAGAGAGAGAGACGGAAAAAAATGGAATGTAAAAAAGTCTTAAATCAACTAAAATTGTCTGTAACGGGTTGGGAAAATTTTACTTGGTAAAACAGATTAAAACACGACCTGTTTTCTGGACAACGCAAATTAATCATCTTTTACTCTAAATTCTAAGCTAGTTATTTTATCTTGACAAAAGATTTATTGTATAGTTTCAAGATCTTTTGGCTTGTCAAGAATAGATTTTTTTGCAGTGTGTTTCAGCGGGAAAGTGTGTATCAGTGAGAGAAAGAGTGATTTAATCAGCATGATTGTGTGTGTGTGTGTGTGTGTGTGTGTGTGTGTGTGTGTGTGAAATGACAGCTAGTTTTTTGTTTTCATCCGTATCTAATTTGTACATCAACAATGTGCAATATTTTTCCATTCATATGCTTTATTTTTATTTATTGTTTACCATGAAAATGTAACTTTCCCATTGTTGGGACAAATAAAGGTTTTCGTCTTCTTCTTATTCTTCTGTTTCTGTCTTTTTATTCACTTACTAAACTTGTAATTCACCTGCTGTACAATAAAAAAGTGTGTGTGTGACTGTGATGAACTGACAGCACTTGTTTCGTCTCTTTTTATTACAAACCAATATTATACATCCCACTGAAGACCTCATATAGTACAGAACACCACGCCAACAGACACACACACACACACCAAAGGGGTAAAGTACTTGAGTAAATGTACTTTGTTACTTTACTTAAGTGTGTTTTTGGCTACTTTGTGCTTGTAGTATGTATAAAAAATATAAGCAACTTTTACTCTCTACTCCACTGCATTTGAATAGACACTTATCGTTACATCTTGATAAGAGACAAACCATCATCGATTTTTACCCCAGTTTATTTCTCGGGTGAACGAGGTGATTTTGCCATCTGTAGACTGCTGAAGATACTGGAGGCTAATAGTGAATTAGACACCACATGAACGTTAATTAAATTGATTTATTTTGCACATTTGAGTTTGATTGAGACTGCCTTTTTGTTCTTCATTTAATTAGTTTTACCAATTTTGAAACATGGAGGTGTTAAAATGAGTTTCTGTACTAGAAAGTCAAATCTCATTTATCCTTATATTTAGCCTTAATTCAGTATAGTAGAGTGAATTGAGTATTTTAGTAGAGTAAAATACTCAAGTTATTTTAAAATGCGATACTTTGCTACTTTGACTCAAATCTTTTTCAAAGTGGTGACTTTTTACTTGCATTGGAGTAACTTACACAGCACGTATCCGTACTTTTACTCAAGTATGGTTGTCTGGTACTTACACCTCTGACACACACACACACACACACACACACACACACACACACACACACAGAAAAGGCACAAGAAAGAAAACCAACGTGTTTAAGCACAAAGTCAGCGGCGAATCCCACTTCAGGTGTGTCTGCTGTGGACGTGATTGGCTCCTCAGTAACGTGATCACACCTGAACGCAGCGTGTGATGTCAGCAGCTCATATGGCACGCTGACTCGCCACTTCCTGTGGGAATCGGGAACCCACACGACTGGCAGGAGTTCAGATCTAGCAAGCCCACAGCAGTGTAGAGTTTCACCAGGGCAACAGTTCCCGCTCTCGGAGTCTGCTCTACACCTCGCTGCCCTCGCGCGAGTACAGGATGCCCGTCGAGCTCAGGCCCGGGTAGAAGTGCGCGTTAAACTGGTAGCCCAGGGCGGACTGGGAGGGCGGGGGGCTGAGGGGAGGGGGCGGGGCCAGCGGAGACGCCCACTCGGCCGCGCTCTGGGAGTAGGTGGCGAAGGCGGCGCCCGGTGTGGACCTCTGCTCCCCGTCCAAGCTGAGCGCAAAGGGACGACTCAGGGACTCTCCCTCCATCTCCAGGGGTCCGGAGGCCACGCCCGACATCTCCGTCAGGAAGCTGCTCAGGCACGGAGACGGGCCCTTCTCCAGCGCGGCGGGGATGTCGGCGGCTGGAGCTTTGGGGCTGCTCCTGCCGGTCTCGCCCGACTCGGAGCCCAGGTTCTCCTCCGACGCGCTCTTCTCCGAAAGAATGTCCGACTTCCTCTTCCTCTTGCGTCGGAAGTTGCCGTTATCGAACATTTTCTCGCAGTTGGGGTCCAGGGTCCAGTAGTTTCCCTTGCCTGCAAGCAGAGGTGTGAGGTACTTGAGTAAATGGACTTTGTCACTTTACTCAAGTATGTTTCTGGCTACTTTGTACTTTTTACTTTGTAGCTAGCATCAATAATAGAAGCAGCTGGACTTACTCTCTACTCCACTGTACTCAACATGTACTCAATGACTTCAGTAGAATCGCATCAAAGTCATCTCGGAATTATTTTTATAGTATCATTTTTGTTCTTTATCTATTTTGTTTTAACATTTTTGAAACATGGACTACATTATCACTCCACTACATTTGAATTGACACTTACCGCTACTCGTTACATTGTGATTGTGCGCGACAAACCATAATTGATTTTTATCGCGGCTTATTTTCTTGTGGGGACGAGGCGAGGATTTGCACCCTATAGGCTGAAGATACTGGAAGCTAATTGTGAATTAGAAGCCACATGAACGTGAATTAGAGACGTGAATGTATGTAAATTTAATGTTGCGTTAAACTATACATGTCTTCGCTGACTTTACAATGGTGAAATGTTTCCAAGCCCAACTAACATGGCAAAAACCACTGTGACGTGACTATATTTTAGCTTCATTTTTTTGGTGCAACGTGAATAAACGTGATGTCTATTGTAGGCAATGACTTCAGTAGAATCACATCAAAGTCAGCTCGGAATTTTTTTTTATGGTATTGTTTTTGTTCTTTATGTCGTTTTAACATTTTTGAAACATTTCATTTCTGTATATGAAAATAAAACTTCATGAATACATTTTCACTGTTCTTGGTTTTATTTTAGCCTAAATTCAGTATGAGTAAAATACTTAAGTTGTTTCAAAATTTGCTACTTTGACTCAAGTCTTTTTTATAGTGGTGACTTTTTACTCGTATTGGAGTAACTTTTACAGAACGTATCCGTACTTTTACTCAACTATGGTTGTCTGGTACTCTTTACAACTCTACTACAACTCTACAAAAGGTACTCTGCCTACAAGACACTACTCTTAGAGTAAAACTTCTAGGGAGACGAGAAGGTGTGTAATCACAGCGCTCACCGGGGTCGTCCTCGTCTCGCGGAACCTTCTTGAAGCAGTCGTTGAGCGAGAGGTTGTGGCGAATGGAGTTCTGCCAGCCCGCCTTGCTCTTGTTGTAGAAGGGGAAGTTGTCGGCCACGTACTGGTAGATCTGACTCAGCGTCAGACGGCGATCCGGAGCTCCGTGGATGGCCATGGCAATCAGAGCCGAGTAGGAGTAAGGCGGCCGGACGAGCTTCATAAGATCCTCTTGAGAAGGCATCGAGAACCAGCTGAGCTCACCACCCGGACCTCCAGGACCACTGGGTCCGAGATACGGCCTTTGCATCCCGTAGTGCTGGGGAACGAAGGAGGGTCCGGCCGGGCCCGGGGCTCCCGCTAAATAAGGGGCGGAGTTGATGCCCGGGCTGTTGAACCACAGGTAGGGGTTGGGAGACGAGGCGGCGTAGTCGGCCAGCTCGTAGGAGGACGAGGAGGTCCGCTGAGGACTGGGCAGAGACGGAGGAGGGTAGTAGCTGTCACTGTACAGACTCAGCTCTGGAGGCTCCTGGCCCAAGCTGGGGAACTGTGGTCCACATCGCGTCGGAGACTGACCTTGAGAATCGTACGACGTCATCGCGTCCTGAGAAAAGTCCTGGTGAAAAAAGGTCTAGCAAACTGTCGAAAAATGGAAGGTGGTTAAGTTCCTCGACCTGTGTCTGCTCACCGGGCTCTCAACATGGTCACCTGCCGCACCTGTTTTATTTACGCAGACGTGGCCCCGCCTCCGCCCCACCTTATTGAAATCTTCCACGTGTCCAGGCATCTTCTGGCAAGACTCTGCCCCCGCCATACTCACACCCGCAGCACCACCATCATCATCACCTCCAGGCTTTTGCTAAGTTCAGCCTGACACACTGGAATTTTCTGTTACACGGCCACAGTTTTTCCTTCTCGGTGGAACCTTCTCAAAGCACAGCAACACGTTTAGGATGCCTGAAAATGTGACGCTTTGAACGAGTGGGTTGGTTTTTTTTTTTTTTTTGAGAACGGTTGGTCTTTTGATTTTGACGATTATGACGATATTATGTTTATATTATGTTTATGTGTGTGTAATTACATGTTTATATATACATATAACGTATATTTACACTTTCAAATAATATTTCAAAAAGGATAGAAACGATAGACCAAAGAACTTCAAGACGACTTAAAGATTACTTTACAGTGGAGAGTAAAAAATGCTGTATTTTGCTATTATAGAATAAAACAATCAGAATATAAAGAGCCATACGTATATTTATTATTTATGTAAATACATTTTCCTTTAGAGCTATGTGTGGTACAATATTTTGTATTTGTAGACCTACGTGGCTAATCTGATATGACGTCATTACGTGGCTAACGTAGACGTTGCTTATTTTTTAAATTTTTTTTTTTTTTTATTAAATCTGCGAATTTCTGCGTAACTCAACTCATAATCCCAACTACTTTTTCAACTTTAAAAGTAAAAAAAAAAACGTTATGAGGAAAAAATGAGAAAAGCGACTGATTTGTTGTTTCCCCTCAGAGGGCAGGTGTGCGCGTTCACGTGAAGGAGCCGTTGGTCGGTTTGCTTGAGTTGAGTGGTTCCCAGCTGTCGAAAAAAGACGTCAAACGCTCAGAAATACTCGCGACTACAACATTAGCGAGGTAATTCATGTCCGAATGTCGTTTGTCTTGTTGGTTTCATTCTCGTCGCGTTTCTATACATTCACACAAAGCCCAAAACAAACCTGAGGTAAAATTCAACAGCCGCTCGTTCAAAAAGCCTCGAAGTCGGTCGTTCGGCTGAACAAATGCCACCATTTGCCGACTTTTCTGGGTTTTAGATGACTGAAGAGTTTTCGACTGAGAAATCCGGCGGAGATTTCCGTCGCGAAAGTTTGCAGATCAACCAAGAGCTGGAGCGCCTGACGGAGATGCTGGAGGACATCTCCGGTACACACACGCCCATCACCAGCACTTTAACCCTCCTGTTGTGTTCGCCTCAAAGTTTAAATGTATTTTTAAAATACTTTGAAACGTCTCCTGCGTGGCTTATTTGGTGTAATCATCAAATATAAATATAGTTCACATATTTAACACCACGCTACGTGTTTATATTACAAATACATACTGTTCCGGTCAAATTGACTCGTGTTAAACGTTTAAAAAATATGTATTATTTTTCAATTTTAATCCTTTCCTGCTTGTCTTAGTGTAATCTGCATATAAACAAAAAATGGTTCCGTTGACATATTTGTAATGTTTTTATTACGAAGATAATGTTTGGGTCAATTTGACCCTTCAGACAAAATAGAAGCTAAAAAAGTCAGAAAACTCAAATACTATTTGTTTCTTTGCAATAATGAGACCTAATACACCGCTGTCTCACACTCAAATCAATTTCATATTTTATTCGTCACATACATATTTTACGTGGTACAACATATTGATGTTTTTTGATTGTTCCAGCATTAAAGCATGGTAAGCGAGTAAAAGCGAGTAAAGTTCATAAAGTGATCCAGAAAGTGTTTCTCTCTCTCGCACACACACACACACACACACACACACTGTTTTGGAAAACGTTTTGGGTTTCTGAAACCTATATGCATAATAAAAGTCATTTTATTCAAAAAAAGTTATTGATGTTCCTCAGAAAGGAACAGAACAGGAGGGTTAAAACCACACGAAACCAGCGTAGACTCCTCTGGCGGTGGAGATATTGACCGTGTTGGCCTGGTGTTCTTCCCTCAGTGAAGTTGACTTGGATGGCGTATGACATGGTGGAGATGCGCACTCGTCCAGGTCCAGCAGAATCCCTGCGGAGCCTGAGGGAAGAGCTGCTCAAGCGTGAAGCCGTCAGCGGTGCTTCTACTACAGCTCGTGAAGATGCCGAGGAGCCGCGAGTCCCACCGGAGTAGCTTCACTCAACACGCTGTTTAATGTGCTTCAACTGTTGAGAAATACCGTTTGGAGATGTGTTGTTACGCATGGTTGATGTGGAGGTGAAAATATCGTTTATAAGAAAGATATATAAATGTTATTATATGAGTTTTCAATAAAAGCACCTTGATTAAAGATGACGGTCCAGTGGAGGTTTTTTTTTTTAACCTTTTAGATCCAATACTTTATATTTTTACTTTTTTTCACTTTGTTATGCGGACAGAGTGTTGTGCGGTTTTTGCAGAGTGACGCTGAATTTCACAGTATATACAGTATTTACAGTACTGTCTTGGCAGATAGATAGATAGATGGATAGATGAATATATTGGATGGATGGATGAATAGATAGATAAAATAAGATTAGATAGATAGATAGATTACGGTAGATAGATTAGACGGACAGAGAGAGATGGATGGATAGATAGATACGATAAGACTAGACAGACAGACAGACAGAAAGAGAGAGATAAAAACTTTATTAATATCCTAAGGAAGAAATTCAAGTGACTGGCAGCAAACACAAACCTTACTCGCTAAAATAAATACTAATAATAACAAAGAATTAAATATTGCAAATTGCAATTAATAAAATGAATTAAAAAACAGGTATTAAAGAAAGTATTGAGAAGCATAAAAAGTGGTATTCATTCCTGTCAGGCGTATGACACCTGCAGCAGTGGAACATGTCAGAAATGTCATCTTTGGTGTCTTGAGTGGCATAAACTATCCAAAGTTTAAAAATTATCTTATTCTAGTCTCAGTTGATTTCAAACATGTTCATTTTACACTCAACTGAATATCGTAGGATTGTCTATACACTAAACATTACAAAGAATTACTGAGTTTAGTTCATGAGCTTTAAAGACAGGACACAAACAAGTGATTACTAGTGTTGTCACAATTCTAGAAATTTCAACTACGATGTGATACTTGAAAAACAATATTAGGGATTTTTTTGCTTTCTTTTTATAAGTTAAATTCTAAATGAAGTCAAAATGAAGAACCAAAATAATTAAACTGGCTCAATCTTTATAGATTTTCTAGAAAAGATGAATGAAAAAGTGTTGTAGATGTTTTGCTTTAATCTCTGCTACACAGATTATCAAATGCAGACAATTTTTCCGCAATTAATATTGTGACACGTGAATTAGCCTCTTAGCTATACTCGCGAGTTCAAGTTCTGAGCATTTGTAAGGTGCTTTTCACAGTTTTAACTGTCTCAGAGCGCACAAAAGATCACATAAAGATGCCCTTGTTAAACATCCTTAATTCTATCAGAAATGTAATTGTAAATGTAATTTGTATGCAGGCCTGCAGTGTTTATACTGTAGGTTTTAAAGTTCAATGTAACACAAGTCGACTATATCATAAACAAAAGTCCTTGCTTTCCGACATATTAATATAGAATAATAATAAAGATGTAAAGACTCTACATACTCTGACTCTTGCAGATGGAGTGTAATGGAAAGGCCGCAGAGCGTGAAGAACCGGGAGCTGGAGCAGATCTACAGTATCTGCTGAAACAGTTGGATTCAATGCTGCGCTTAATGGAGGACTTGGAAGGTAATTTAACCCTTTGTGAAATGTATGAAATAATTTATGGCTTCATTAAATAAATGTGTTTAATATTTTTCATATGACACTTGAAAACGAAATCCCCCCGGCCTTGGATTTATGGATTCTAACTGTCTTTATCCTGGTGCATTGATAGTTCCTGTTTTCTGGCAGAACGACGTCTGGTGTCTTTCAAACAAACTTTGCTTGAACTTGTTTCAGTAGAACGTTCGGCTGAACGAGGAGTCGTGTTTTAGCGCGTCATGTCGGCTTTCCTTCAGTGCTAACGCAAACACCTCAGCCTCGTCTCTGTCGTTTGTCTGTTGTGCGCCGTCACTCAGGCCTTAGTTTGGACATGAAAACACGTCTGTACGACTCAAACCATTTCCTTCCTGCCGTTCATAAGTTATAGGTCACCTGGACAATTTCGAGCGTTGTGTGAAAAGTCACACTTTATTTTCTCAGTTTTCTATTTCTGGCCATTTTGAGCGTTTGATCGGCCCCACAAATGTTTTCTAGCTTCTTTAACCAGCTAAACAGTTTCCAGCGGCGCTGACATGATCAAACAAGCTTTTACACTCTTTCATTATCTTTCTCACACAATTAGCAATCACATTGTAGCATTAAAACACTGTTCCTCTAGACACTTGAGGATTCATCCTTAAAAAATTGTGATCTCGATTCTACCCCCCTCGCAATCTGAATCCAGCATTTATACGATTCTGACAAACTCTTTCTGTCAGACTGTTCGCCCGCATTGAGCGAAACTCAACCGTGCGCAGTCGTTTAAATATTTAATAAAGGAAAGATGGTCTTCCATTACTTCTGTCGTATTTGTGGGCGTGATGACTCCTATTTACTACTAAATAGGTAAATACTAGTACTAGTATTTAGTACTAATTGAAGCTAATTACCTGCACTAGAACAGTGAATGTGAGTCAGCAGCAGTCGAGTTTAAAAACAACTGAAAATAAACACGGAGAGTGAGTGATTAAACACAACGTCCGAGATTTTACTTCCTGAAAAAGGGTTTTATTCTGATACGTTTCATGGCGATTTATTTTTCTTTACAACACTACTTTTGTTTACTTTACATTATACTTTTCATTCCATTTATTTAAATGTAAAGCAAAGAGTGAGATGTGCTATTATATTGCTGCTTGGCAACCTGATTTTCAGAGTTCAAATATTTGAAACAATAAAATATCCAGAAAGAATCGTGATCTTTATTCTAAGCAAAATAATTGTGATCCTCATTTCATCCAAGAATCGTGCAGCTCTACTATTAGAATAGTCATGTACTACATTAGCAATGTACAGGGTGTATTTCTGATTCGTTTAACGTTTTCAGTGACGAGAACAGTGCTTTTCATTTAAAAACAAGGACATTTCAAAGTGACCCCATAGACTTTTGAACATTCTTACACATATACATCCAAACCAGTTCCAGTTTGGACAACCTTCTGCCTTCAGAACTTCCTTAATCCTTCATGGCAGGTTCAACAAGGTTCTAGGAAACATTCCTCAGGGACTTTAGTCCATATCAACATGAAGCATCAGCATCAGAATTGTCGGCTGCACCACCAGGATCTGGAGGTCGTTTGAGGACAGTGTCAAGAAACCAGTCCGAGATGATTCGCACTTTATGACGCGACGTTTTATCCAGCTGGACGTAGCCATCAGAAGAGTGTGTCATAAAGAGATGGGCGTGGTCAGCAATAATACTCACGTAGCTGTGGTGTTGACATGATGATCGCAACGAAGCTCAGTTAAAGCAGGGCAGGGAAGTTAACGTCCAACCTCACGACGAGGTTAAGCACTATCCAATCAAAACACGCACTTTGTCGCGCACAATCTAAATGTAACTAGTAACGGTAAGTGTCCATTCAAATGTAGTGGAGTAAAAAGTACAGCTACTCAATCAGAAATGCAGTGGAGTCGAGAGTAAAAGTTGCTTCTATTTTTGATACTCAGTGCAAGTACGAAGTAGCCAGAAACATACTTAAGTAAAGTGACAAAGTACATTTACTCAAGTACTTTACACCTCTGTGTACCGTTTTCTGTGCCCTTCTAATGAATGGAGGCGATGTGTGTTCTCAGTGAAGGCCGAGCTGCTGCGCTGCGACCTGATCGTGAGCTTCACGCCACAGACGGACCCGACCGCCCCAAACCAGCCGTGAAGAAGAACAAGGTCCGTTCCGTCCACCTTCTCAACCCAGAAGCAAAAACTGTAGAGTTCGACAATAAAAAGGCAAAAGAAGCCAGCGGATTGGGTCGTTTATTACTAAGAATTAATGAGCAATTAGGCACCAAAATCCATAAGCGCTTGCTGATGACGCTTTGTGATTGGTTTAATTTCCGGCCGGGTGTGTGAGGCAGCACTGCCTGGGGAATCCAGCGTCTCGATCCAGCCCGTCGATCAGAATCAGGGGGATTCGCTGGTGGTGCTCCACTATGTCCAGCACAGCGGGGAAAACCTGACACACAGCGTGTTAAGAGTCTCTGATCAGAGAACAGCAACGCATGACTGCTAGTAAAACACTGAACAAGTAGTGTAACGTACTGTAGTGTACTCAGTTTTAGGTCATTTCATTACAGTTACTTACAATGTACAATTGAAAAAAAATTAAACTTAATTTCTGTATGAATGTATTTATTTTCTTATTTATCAAAATTTTTGCTCAGATTTTATTTGTAATTTCACAATTAAATCTGCTTCAAAATCCTTGTAGTGCTGGTGCACATAACGTAATTAGTATTTATCGTATTTACGCGAATATAAGCACACCCCCTGATTTTTCAGGCATTATAATTTTTTTTACATTTATTTTGTTTTTAAAAAAAAAGTATTTATTTTGTAATTTATTACATTTATTTACACTTTTTTTCTAACTAACGTTTCTTGTTCAGTTGCATTAATATTGTCGTAAAAATACTATTTTTCCTTTATTTAACAAGCCTAACCTGTGAATCGTATCATTTGGACATCGTTGAAATATCGTTTGATATTTTGAGCGCCGAAAATGTTTGTGCTTTTCGTGACGCAAATATGGCACTTACTTTTCAAAAATAACTAACCCAACCTGATTACTCAGAGCTCGTCAAATCAGAATCGCTGATGATTGACATTTCTGTCAGAATTCAACAGTGCCATCACCTCCAGGCCTTTTAAACCGGTGCCCAGGGAATATCCTTCCACGCGGCCATGGAAGCGAACCTGGATGTTGTACACTTTGTCCTGGTGCAGCACCATGAGTGTGTACGGTTGCTCTGTGCAGCCTTTCGAGCCGTCCCGCACCAGAAACCCGCCGTCCTGATGAGACAATACAGTCATTACACGGTTCTTACGGCTGCTTGGAATCCGTGAAGATGCTTGAGTTTTTAAATGAAGGGCTTGAAAATGCTTGAAGTGTTAATTCTACGCTCTGTGTCTGGTTTCACGTGGTTTTCGATTCACAGACTCGGAGAGAGAGACAGATAAATAAAGTGAGAGTGTGTAATAAACGTGTTGTGATCACTATGATCCAGGTCTGATTAAAAGTGCAGGAAGTGTGAAGCATCAACAGCTTTATTGTTGTAGTGTTGCTCCCGGTTTGTTACACTTTGTTAAACTGAAACACACTTTGCTATAAATGAAGAACAATAGCAGATGTCTAATTTCTTACTTTAAATAAAAAGTTAGAATACAAATTTTGCCTATAATGTTAGTAAGATCTACTAAAATGTCCATTTATTTTCCACCAATACCACAAAATTTCCCCCCAAAATAGTAATGTTTCATTTTGATTCTGTTTAGATTTAAATGTTTAGTTTTAAATATAAATTCTACCACAACTGTAAGGTGCTGGAAAAACCTGACCATGGGCCTTGAAAGTGTGTGCAAAGTCCTTGAATTTTATCTTTTAGAAAGTGTAAGAACCCTGTATATAGTGAAATACGGTATTGTTTATGTTTTTTTATTTGTATTTTTTCAGCCTATAAGTCACAGCATTTATATGCGTATGTACTGTATGTCTAGTTCCTAGTATATACTTTCACACAAGGCACCTGATTATTAGACACATGAAGGAAAACTAAATTTGTCTTCATGGGTCAAAATGTATTAATCTTTAATAATGTAATGTAAATATAATATCTACTGCATATTAATGTACGTTATATAGCGTAAATCTTTTTTACATAATGACGTTCACCGTAACACTCTTCTAACATCTAACATTCTCTTTTCAACATCATTCCGTTGAAGCAACTATTAATTATAAACTATAATAATTATAACTGACCCCCCCCCCCCCCCCCCCAAAAAAAACAAAAAAAAAAACGGGTTTTTATAATTAATAATAGAGTACGGTACTCACTTTTATCATCCAACGCTTATCATTCTCACTTTCCTCACGTTCCAGTTGCCAATTTACTGTCAATTTTAATTTAAACTGACTACATTGATTACTGCACACAATCAATTCCAATTTGTATTTTATCTGACCGAATTACTTTTTTTTTTCTCTAAGTAGTTTTCGTTTTCTTTAGGTTTTCATCACGTACGCCATATTGACAATCTCACTCACTTTAACTTTATGTAACTTTATATAACGTTATTATACTACTGGTCTGAAATTCAAACTTCTTTTGGCCGCCAGTCCAACCACTAGGCCGTTCCATCCTCACCATTATCTCGGTTCGACACCACTGAGTAGTGACGTTAACTCACCCGGTTCACTTGTCTGAGGAGGACTTCAGCATTTACTCTGGTCATTTGTCCCACATACCACTTTGGATCCAAGTACTAAGGAGTGTAAAGAGGCGAGAAGTGTGATGAGACTGTGGCGCCCTCGTGTGGACAGTCGAGGTAGTTCGGTGCGCGTCACCTGATCCATCATGAAGTTCGGAGGAGGTGGGAAGTCTTGGTTCTGTTGTGAGTTAAAGCTTCACAAAAGAATGAAAAAATATCAACAACGCATGATTCATGACCTCACAACTCATCAGTCAAACCTTTGCGTTGCTGCTTTGGGGGGAATCGATGGGACTCGACTCACGACCCCGGCGCTCTTGTTTGCTGCGTAAAAAGTCGACACTCTGTTGTCACACTGTGCTACACTGACCTCTAAACGTTTGAAAGATCTCGGATTCACCGGAGTCCTTTTTCAGCAGACCGGATCCTGGTTTGGTTCTGCGGTCTACAGTCGGCACAGCCCGACCCGTTGAGCCTGAAGGCCAATGTTGGAGAGATGAAACCTGACGATTGAATAATCAAGCGTCACTCACTTTGGCTGGAGGAACTGCTCAGTCGGGCCGGAGTCGGCTCGGGTCGAGACGGAACCTCGGAAATCTTGACGCGAACCACAGAAAAGGCCATTTTCTTCAAACGACACGCTGAGAGCTTCATGACTGAAGGCTGGAGACACACTTACCTCAGGTCTCTTGGGACGCGATTCCTGGTCGCCGCGTGGAACGTTGTCTGGAAGACACACGCAGACTGAAACGACTGGTTCCAGGACGATTCGTTTGGTCACGGCTTTACCCAAGTAGTGGCTTTCAGGGAGAGCTCTGGAAACTGGAAGGTGACTTTTGATGCGAGAGGTCTTCTCGGCGGGCGGCGGCTCGTAGTCGTAGCTGAAGTCGTGCTCGTGAGGAGGGTTCTCCACTGGATGGATGTAGGCCTCGCTGGAGTGGTCCATGTCCGGCTCCTCGTAGTCATCGTCACTGTCCTCCTACATCATCATCATCATCATCATCTACATGAGCTTGATGAGGTGAGAGGACATGTACTCACAAACTCGTCTGAATCGCCGCCAGCAGGTTCTAGGTGTGTGTAGTTGAAACAGAGAGAAGAGTCTTCACTGTTCAGGTGAGCAGCTGGTGTAGTTTGGAGTGATGTGGTGCGTTACCTGGGATGTGGTATCTCTGCGGATCTGCTCTCTGTAAGGGCATGTTTGCTCTGCCGGAAAGGATCAGACACTTAGGAGCTCAGACGTTCCGAAATGGAAATCATATTATTTGCATATTATCATTAGCGATGTGCAAAAAAAGATAAAAGTCCAGCAAACTTTGACAAAAGTAGAAAACAGTAGAGGCTCCTGAAATAAAGTAAAGTCTTATAAATAGACGGTAAAGTCTTCTAAATAAAAATAAAAATCATAATTTAGATGAAAAAAGCTGAAAAGGGTGGAGCCAAGATTTTTGGGAGAAAAATAATCAAAGTTTAAAATAAAGGGTTGAAATGAGAGGCAATGAACATTTCTGAAAGAACTTGAAAGCTTCAAATGTGACAAAACCAGAGTAGAGAGGAGCTTTACACTTCTGAAACAAAAACTCAAAACTTTCGAAAGATAAGTACATATCTGATTTCTTTGGACACAAATATAACTCTGAAGGCTGAAAAGGGCGGAGTCAAGATCTTATCAAACGAAACTGATTGTTGTAAAAAAAAAACAAGCTTCAAATGTGACAAAACTAGAGTAGAGAGGAGCTATAAGCTTCTGAAACAAAAACATTGTAATAAAATGCATTAATTTTCAAAGTAATTAAATACAAAAACATTTTAATATAAAAATATAGTTCTAGAATGGCATTTTTACTTGCATTACTGTAGTTTTACTAGTACCAGTGCTTTTACTTGAGTAAAAAGGTTGAGCTGATGTTTTTACTTCCACAGAAGGATTTTTCAACTTAAGTATTTATACTTTTACTTAAGTAGCAACGGTGAGAAACTTTTGACAGCACTGGTCACTTCGCTTTTATTATTATTATTATTATTGATAGATGCTCCCCCTAGTGGCGACACCTCCAACCTTATGTAAATCACGTATAATTGTGTGTTTCTTCTTTGACTATATATACCAAAGTTATTTGTTGGTTTAAACTCTTATAACCCGTTTTTGAACATGTCCTCACCTTTGAAACAGGTTCTTCTTGGCTTTGTTTGCTCTATTTTGGTTAATATCTTTGCAGATCTTTATGATGAACCTGGCAAACAAAACCGCGTTAGTGCAAACATAGGAAATGTAAATGGCGGGAAAGAAACTCACGGAATTTGTGCCGTGGGAAACTTCTTCAGCTCTTTGTCGGTCATGTTCTACAAAACCGTTAAACCGTTAAAACCGCGGCGTTTGTTGTTGTAAAGTAGGCGTGTGTGTTTAATACTCGTTTACCAGGAACGTTACGCCAGTCAAGTTGTTCTTCATCACCACATGATCACAGCCCGACATCTTGATCTGAGGAAAGAAGGTGTGGCCACTGAAGACATTGCTAATATTATTGTAATAACTATACGTATTGATAATCATTTCTACGTTAGAATTAATTCCCGCCACATTTCTCCACCAGAGTGAATTTCATCTAGACCGTGTAGAGTTTAGGTGAAAAACCTTTCTCTCTAACTTCTAGCTGGTCTTGAGCAGAAAGGTGTGAAGGCGTTGAGATACTCACAGCTTTCAGATAGGACGCCAGGTTCGTGGAGCTCCAGCTCATCACCTCGGCTTTGGACGGGAGGCTTTCTGCATCCATGGCCTTCTTCTTCTTCTTCTTCTTCTTCTTCTTCTGCTAGAAGTTCCAGCCGCCTGTTCTGACTCGGTCTGAGGAGCGAATGATCGGGACAGTTCTCGCTTCTCGATGTTTCCTGTCACTTTGAGTTTGAGGAAGTTGTGTATTTATACTGTAGCCGCACACACACACTTCTGTGCAGACTCAACAGATCTCATCAGAACTGTCTGCCGTGTCTGTCTAACTATCTAACTAATTAAGAGTCTTTATATGTATTTATCTGCCAGCTATCTATCTATCTATCTATCTATCTATATCTATCTATCTATCTATCTATCTATCTATCTAACTAAAGGTCTGTATAGCTATCTGTCTGTCTGTCTATCTGTCTATCTAACTAAAGATCTGTATAGCTATCTATCTGTCTGTCTATCTGTCTGTCTATCTATCTATCTAACTAAAGGTCTGTATAGCTATCTATCTGTCTGTCTGTCTATCTGTCTGTCTATCTGTCTATCTAACTAAAGGTCTGTATAGCTATCTGTCTGTCTGTCTATCTGTCTATCTAACTAAAGGTCTGTATAGCTATCTATATGTCTGTCTATCTGTCTATCTAACTAAAGATCTGTATAGCTATCTATATGTCTGTCTATCTGTCTGTCTATCTATCTATCTAACTAAAGGTCTGTATAGCTATCTATCTGTCTGTCTGTCTGTCTATCTGTCTGTCTATCTGTCTATCTAACTAAAGGTCTGTATAGCTATTTTTCTGCCAGCTATCAATCTATCTGTCTATCCATCCATCCATTCATCCTTCTATCCATCTATCTGTCTGTCTGTTTTTCTGTCTGTCTAACTAACTAAAGTAACTAACTAGCCTAAAGTAAATCTGGAATGTCTTTGTGTGTTTCCCCCCCCACAGTCATGTCAAACCATCCATCCATCTGCCATACTGTCCGTTTATCTGTCTGTCTGCCTCTCATCATCTGTCTGTCTATCTAATTAACTAAAAGTCTGTAGCTATGTATCTGCCAGCTAACTGTCTGTCTGTCTGTATATCCATCAATCTGTCAGTACATCTATCTGTCTGTCTGTCTGTCTATCTATCTATCTATCTATCTATCTAACTAACTAACTAACTACTAATCATCCTCACCCTTCAAGTTAACATCAAACTAAATCAAACTCTTTGGTGAAAAGCATCAGCTGAAAGCTTGACTGAGATTAAAGTTGATAGAGATGTTGGAATCTTTCCTCCGGTGCTTTGCTAGTGCGGCTCCATTTCTCTTCCACACACAGCGGGACGCAAGACGTTCTAGTACGAAACCATGCAAATCATCTGTCTATCTAAAAGTCTGTATAGCTATCTATTTGCCAGTATCTTTCTGTCTGTCTCTCTGTATATCCATCCGTCTATCCATCTGCCATACTGTCTGTCTGTCTTTATCTTTCTATCTATCAATCTATCTATATCTATCATTCATCCATCTACCCATCTGTCTGTATACCTGCCTGCCTAACTAACTAACTAACTATCTATCATCCATCCAACTACACATCTGTCTGTATGTCTGCCTAACTATCTATTTATTTATCTATCTATCTATAGGTCTGTATAGCTACATATCTATCTATCCGTCCGTCCATCTGTCTATCTAACTAACTAGTTACCTAAAAGTCTGTATCTATCTGCCAGTTATATTTCTATCTGGCTATTCATCCACTCGTCCGTCCGTCATTCCCTCTGTCCAACCTTCTGTCTCTCTCCATCCATCCATCCATTCATGAATCAGAAATATAACGGTGAGTTGTTGACTAGGATCTGATGGAGGCCAATAGAGATGTTTAAATCTTTCCTCTGGACGTTCTAGTGCGAAATCAAACGAAAGAACTCGAGTCAAACTCAATTATCGAAAACAACAAGACGCTTGTCCCGGAATGACAAAAGGGCTTCATCAATATTGACTCTTGGCCGACGTGAGGAGCCCTAATGCATCACAAAACCGTCAGCGTGTGCGTCTTTGTCATGCGCACGGCCGATCCCTGGGCTAAAAGGAAATAGCTCCTTTGTGAAGTGGGATCAGCGTCAGTGTCGGGGTTTGAAGTGCATCCACCAAAGGGCCACGCTGAGATTACAACCTGACAGCATCCATATGAAAGGGGCCGAGCAGGGGGCGGGGCCAGCCTCAGCAGGGGAGCCTGGGAAAACTGCCACAGGGGCTTTATTTACCATAAGCACTAGTGCAAGTGTGTATGTTTGTATATTCGACGTCATTGATCTGACGGTTTTGTGGATTAACACTGCTAGTCCGATCATCTATTAGCATCGGAAAGGCACGAGGGAAGTGACGGTGTGGAGTTTATTAAGAGCCCCGCCCCCTTCGCCGCGACCCCCGCCGGAGCCGATCTCCCGTCATTCATCACGGCCAGACAGACACGCGGGCAGATTTACGGCACGTCCCACTGAGGCAATCCACTGCGTGCGTGGGGAGAATCTGCTGATAGCGCGCGTGAAAACAAACGCGATGAGACGGAACGCCATTTGTGACCGGTGACGTCACGTGTCAAAGCGAACGAATCTTCAATATGACTCGGAACGAACGAGTCGACTCGTGAGAGACAGAATCGAGCAGTTCGTGATTTGTTCAAACGAATCATTTATTTGGTTCACTGCGTGTCACGCGCGTCGAGTCACTGAGAGTCGTCGTGTCACTGAGAGTCGAAGCGCGCGCATGCTCAGTAGCGAGCAGTGGGTCATTCGGTCAGTTCGTCTGACCGCGATCAAGCAATTCAAGCAAAGATTAGGACGTAGATTCGTTTTTTTCTAACGATTCACAGAGATTTGTGGCAATTTGTGTGTATTAGTTGTTCGCTGAAGACATGTTGTCTTTAGTGTAGTATATTGTTTAATTTAGAGCTTTGCAGCGCCGTCTGCTGGAAATGAACGAAAGAGTCGAAATGATTCGTTCGTTTTACTGTTCGAGAATTAAAGATCCGAATTAGTTAAAAGAATCGAACTTCCCGTCACTAATTTGTAGTTGACCTGTCACGTGATAGACGGTTGCCTATCTAACGCGACTTCACGGGATTCCGACGCGTTACGTGACACGTCTTTGATTCTTTGACATGCATCGCGGCCGCTTCCGCGGGTGTGATCAGATCTTACACTAACACTGCGCACAAGCGGATTAACGCGCCAAACACTTCCACGGACGCGATGGGTTTCCCGCGGTGTTGTTTACGCGCGTTCGCACTTCAAAGCGCCAAATGACAAAGCGCGAAAACCTGTGGAAAAAAAACGCTCGTGCAGATTCACATCAGGACCGCAAGCAGATTTAGAGGCTTTATTATAAAAGTATGTACAGTAAATTACAAGTGGTTAATAAAGTGCAAGAGGGTGGAATTTTACCAGAGGTGTAAAGTACTCTATTTACACTTTTGTACTTTGCTACTACGTTTTGTAAATATACAATATGTTTACAGATGTATAATACAATTGATCTGAAAAAATTGAACACAATTGAACGAACGCAAAAAGAAACAAAAAAAAAGAAAGAAAAAGTTCTACACAACTCGGAGCATAGTATCTGTACTGTACTTAGTACTTGTACTTCATTGCTTCTATTCTGGATACTAGTAAGCAGTCAGAAAGCAGCCAAAAACAACGTGCAATAACGTTACTTATGTTTCACTCATTTCATGTCACTCTTTTTTTCTCTTTATATATTTATGCTAATATATGTTAGACAGAGTCAGACCAAACTCAATTCCTAGTTGTCATCCGCAACTCGGCCAATCAAGTTTCTGATTCGGAAAACACTTAACGCAAAAAAAAAAAAAAACATCTCCAACATTTACACAAAAACACCGTAGAGTCCGTTTACTCAAGTACCGGACGCGTCACGGTTTGGGTCCGCGGGGTCTGCGCCTGTGCTGGTGTGTGTGTCTCCGCGCGCAGACGTGCTTGACGCTGACCTGAGAGCAGTTCTCACACTTGACCGTGCAGCACCAGTGGAACTTGCAGTTGCAGCTGCTCACCACCTCAGAGCGCCGCTCCTCCACCCGCAGGCCGCACTCGTGGCACAGCCTCCTGCAGCTCCTCTTCTCCCATTGGCTGAGGCCGTCGCCCTGCTGCACACACTCCCGCCCCTCGGTGCCGCTCAGGCCCAGGCTCAGGTTCTTGGCGCAGTAGTCAGGTGACTCCTCCAGGTAGATCAGCTCGGTGCGGGCGATGGAGTTGAAGGTGTCCGCCATGGCCACTCGGTTGCCGGCTCGGACACGCCTCCGGTCCAGGTCCAGCTTCTGCGCCTGGTCGTGCTTGACCTTCAGGTAGTTGCCCACGTCGCGGAAGTCCGAGAGCTGCATCCAGCACGTCTGCATGGAGCAGCTCTCCGACATCCCGTGGCATCTGCAGATCCTCTTCATGGTGGCCTTCACCGCCTGCGCCAGCACAACACGCCGTATACTTAACACATAAGAATATCTTGCGCGCTTTGAGACGGTTAAAACTGTGAAAAGCACCTTATAAATGCTCGGAACTTAAAAATGTTTTGATCATTTTTTACTTTTTGTTTGATTTAATTGATTTCTTCTAACTGCGACTCGTTAACCCTCCTATTATGTTGGAGTCAAATTTACCCGTTTTCAACATTTAAAAATATTTCAAAAGTACTTTTAATTTTCTCCTGCTTGGCTTATATGGTGTAACTATCATTAATGATTCACCTCACATTGTTGTAACACCACGCTACATGTTTATGCTACAAAGACGCTGTCATATTGACAATATAACAAAAGTAAAAACAAATACTTCAATGTATTTGATCACTTTGATACTTCTGTTATGTAGAAGAATCTTCTTCTTTCTGATAATGTTCGGCTCAATTTGACCCTTCAGACAAAATAGAAGCTAAAACGGTCAAAAAGATCAAATACTATTTGTTTCGTTGCAACAATGAGACATAATACACTACTGTCACACATGTGAACACCACACACACACACACATTGTTTTGGGGAACTTTTTGGCGTCTGACACTTATATGCATAATAAAAGTCGCCCAGGTCAAATTGACTATGTTTGCTGTTCCTCTGAAACGAACATAACAGGAGGGTGAAATGCGCATCAAGCACGATATACGCTTTTATGACATTTCAATGGCCGAGCATCATCCGGACACGCTATAGTCTCCAACTCCACTAAACGTACCAGTCGTCCGGCTTCGTTGTTGTGAAGATTCACCGCAGCTCGTGAATCTTGTCCAGTCTCCAGCGCATCCACAAACTGCTTGGAGATTCTTTCCCCGAACTCAATGTTGTCACTACATCCTCCCCAGAGCCACCCACGACCCCCTGAGGAAAGACAGGAGGACATTCCTTTAACACACACACACACACACACACACACGTGCATTCATATCACAGTGGAGCATTATTACCCAAACACTCCTTAAATAGTCCCCACCCCATTTACTCTAACCTTAACAAAACAAAACACAGTCATAACCAGAGATGTAAAGTACTTGAGTACACTATAGGAATTTTTGTACTTTTTATAATATATGTATACCCATGTACATATAATAGAACTGATTCTAAAAACAAAAGTGCGAACGCATAAAGTAACTTCTTTAAACAATTCTTTAAATACTGAGCATAGTACTTGTACTTTACTGAATGCGTGCATTTATAGGGACTGCGTGAATTAAACAGTTGCTTCTATTTTAGATAGTACAAGCACAAAGTAACCAAAATACTAATAAATAACACAAATATTTCCAAAAATATCTACTCAAGTACTTTACACCTCTGGTCATAACATCTGCCATAAAATGACAAAGTAGTGGGGCCCTGAACAAAGACCCCACATAACGGGGCCCCAGTTTGTGCTAAAAACTAGCATTCTGGGCCCAATTTAGTGCTAAATACTAACACACACACACACACACACACACACACACACACCTAGCTTTCCGTTCCTGGAGCTGTCACACCCGCACTCCTCCAGGTCCCCGAGGCTGCAGTTTCTGGTGAGCGTGTACATGACGCCCGCCGCGCTGATGGCGTGCACGAACGACGTCTCCCGGGTGGCTGCGAACAGAAAGATCACGTGATGAGTGACCCGTGATGACCTCAGGACTGTCCCGACTCCCGAGCCGCTCTCACCGCTCCGGAAGCCCTTGTGCGTGGCCAGCTGGAGCGCGCTCTCCGGACAGTTCCACCTGTCCCACGCGAACTGATGCTTGCACTCCTGGATGCCGCTCTGAGCTCCCACCTGCACGCTGCCGGCGTAGGTCAGGTACGCCTGGAAAGTCACGTGGTTAGGTGCCAACTCTGGTTCTGTGATTCCGTTGTTTAATTAACTTGAAAATTCTGTTTTAAAAGCCACGCGATTAAATGCGAAATTTGGTTCTGTCATTCAGTTATTTATTTAATTAACTTAAAAATTCAGTTTGAAAAAAAAAAAATGCCGCTCTGAGCTCCGACCCGCACGCTGCCGGCGTAAGTGAGGTACGCCTAAAAAGTCACGTGGTTAAATGCGAAATTTGGTTCTGTAATTCAGTTATTTGTTTAATTCGTTAACTTAAAAATTCTGTTAAAAAATGCCGCTCTCAGCTCCTCACGCTGCCGGTGTTCTAAAATTCTGTCCTACACGGGAGGATTTCCCACATCCCGCTTAAAGTAACCTAGCGTTTCTATCTTAAGTGTCCTAAAATAAATAACTTGTGTGTGTATATATATATATATATATATATATAAAATCGCTTAAAGGATATTAAAAGAATAATTACCGTCATTGCGCAAGTGTATGTATTTTGCGCGCATGCGCATAGCGCGATGTAGGAATGTCTCCCGTGTAGGACAGAATTTTAAAACACCGGCGTCTACTCACGTGTTTAAATGCAAAATTTGGTTCTGTATTTCAGTTACTTAATTAACTGGAAATGCTGTTTAAAAATTCCAATAAATGTACCTTCGGTCCAGTCATCAGTAGATTATTCATAGCCCTGTTAGAAAAACATAAATCGCGTCAGTCTCAAATTAGTCAACTAGTTTAGTTTACAAGCTCGTTTAAAACTTGAGGATTTAGTTCTTACCACGCGTGACCTGCGAGAAGACGATCGCAGATGATAAAAACCCACAGAGATAAGCCAGCCATCGTGTTGATAAACGTGTGGAAATGACGAATTAGACGCGATCCCGGTTTAAATGCGCTGCGCTATGAGGGGGGCGGAGACTTTACCATAGCGGGTGTCCGCCATTGGACCCAGAGCGCGAAGGAACGCCCCCCGCGGCGCATCAAAGCAGAGCCGTGACAGTTTCTTCTCTCTTCTCTGTTTGCGGGACGGATGCGAACTCGAGGTGTGAATGCGGTTTGTTTACTGGCCGTTAAAACACTCAAAACTTTACAAAACCTTCCTTAAGCGAAATGAGCACTCGGAGAAAGCGCTTTAAATATTTAATGTGCTTTCAACAACGCAACACAGTATATAAACAGTTGAAATAGTAAAAAAAAAAAAAAAAAAGAAATAAAATAATAAATGCTTAAATTAGTACCAAAACAAAGAACCATTAGCGAAAAACCCCGTGGCGGTGAGAACAGCGCGAGAACAATCGCAGCGTGAAAAGTGCAGAACATGATTGTGGCCTTCAATCCTTCATCCCTCCAATCAACCAAAGACCCGAAACAACAAAACCAGAACCCAAAAAGGTGGAGTAAAAGCCCTTTGTCTCTTCTGTAAACGTTTACAAACGCCTCAAGGGCCGCGCCCGTGCGTCCTCCTGCGCGAGCTGTTGTGCAGTCGCCGGCTCTTGTGCTTCTTGGCGCAGAAGTGCCTGGTGATGGTCTGCGTGCAGGTCTCACACTTGACCGTGCAGCACCAGTGGAAGGTGCAGTTGCAGCTGCTGAGCGCCTCCACCCGCCGCTCCTCCACCCGCAGGCCGCACTCGTGGCACAGCCTCCTGCAGCTCCTCTTCTCCCACTGGGACAGGTTCTTGCCGCTCTGCAGACACTCGCGCCCCTCGGTGCCGTGCAGGCCCAGGCTCAGGTTCTTGGCGCAGTAGTCCGGAGAGCTCTCCATGTAGATCAGCTCCGCGCGCGAGACCGAGCCGAAGGTGTCCGCGATGGCGCCGCGATTGTCCGCGCTGTTTCCCGCCCGCACGCGGATCTTGTCCGTCTCCAGCTTCTGCGCCTGGTCGTACTTGATCTTCAGGTAGTTGCCCACGTCCCTGAAGTCCGCCAGCTGCATCCAGCACGTCTGCACGCTGCAGCTTCCCGACACGCCGTGGCACTTGCAGGTTCTCTTCAGGGTGGCGCTCACCGCCTGCAAAGTTGTAAAGCGCTTGAGTAAATCTACTTCGTTACTTTACTTGAGTATGTTTTGGCTACTTCGTACTTGGTACTCTCTACTCCACTACATTTGTGATTGTGTAACTGTACTTTTCACTCCACTACATTTGTGATCGAGTAGCTGTACTTTGTTACTTTACTTGAGTATGTTTTTGGCTACTTTGTACTTGTACTGAGGATCAAACGTATAATCAACGTTTACTCTATACTCCACTACATTTGTGATTGAGGAACTTAACTTTTCACTCCACTACATTTGTGATTGAGTAATTGTACTTTTTACTTTTTACTCTACTACATTTGTGATTGAGTAATTGTACGTTTTACTCTACTACATTTGTGACAGAGTAACTGTACTTTTCACTCCACTACATTTATGACAGAGTAACTGTACTTTTCACTCCACTACATTTGTGACAGAGTAGCTGTACTTTTCACTCCACTACATTTGAATGAACACATACCGTCACTCGTTACATTATGATTGTGCGCGACAAACGTAATCGTAATTTTTATCACGGTTAATTTCTTGGGTGAACGAGGTGATTTGGCCATCTGTAGACTGCTGAAGATACTGGAAGCTAATTGTGACTTAGGCACTATGTGAATGTGAATTAAAGTCGTGAATCTTTAACAGGTTTATAGTGGATCAAGCAGCACCAGCACGGACCATCATTCACGGTCTTAGTTGAAAGAACCGTTGCACGACTCTCACAAGACGCAGTGTCTGCTTTGTTTACCGCATTAAAATAAGAGCTTTTATAAAATCACTGGCAATTTTGAGGAAACATTTTGAGGTGACGTGACTTTATTTTAGCTTCATTTTTTTGTGCAATGTGAATAAATGACTTTAAATCAAAAGTCAAAAAATGTAATCAAATTTGAGTTTGACTGGGACTGACTTTTTGTTCCCTATTTTGTGTTACCATTTTTGAAACATGGAGGTGTCAAATTCTGTTTCTGTGTTAGAAAATAAAACCTCATGAATAGAGTTTAGAGTTTTTTCACACTTCTTTGTTTTTGTCCCCCGCCTAAATTCAGTATGAGTAAAATACTTAAGTCCTTTTAAAATTCCACACGTTGCTACTTTGACTCAAGTCTTTTTTTATAGCGGTGACTTTTTACTCGTATTGGAGTAACTTATACATCACATGTCCGTACTTTCACTCAAGTATAGTGTTCTGCTACTCTTTACAACTCTTACTTGAGTAAATCCCATGGTCACTCACCAGTCGTCCGGCCTCGTTGTTGTGCAGGTTGAGCGCTGCTCGGGCGTCGTGTCCGTTCTCCAGCGCGTCCACAAACTGCTTGGTGATTTTCTCCCCGAAGTGAACGTTGTCGCTGCAGCCGCCCCAAACCCAGCCTCGGCCGCCTTGAACACAACCACCAGGCAGTGGAGTCAACTACTTGAGTAAATCTACTTCGTTACTTTACTTAAGTATGTTTTGGGCTACTTTGTACTTAGTATAAAAAATATAAGCAACTGTTACTCCCTACTCCCATACATTTGTGAATAAGTGGCTGTACTTTTCACTCCACTACATTTGAATAAATCAGAATACTTTATTGGCCAAGTTGCAATGACAACAAGGAATTGGGTTTGGTCTGACTCCGCCCTTTCCCCTCTTTTTCAAATATTAACATAAATATATAAATAAAAGAAAAACAATTGATGTGAAATAAGAGAAACATAAATAACGTTATTGCACATGTATTGCACATTCTTGTTATGATAGTGCGCAAAAACGTAATCTGTTTTTATCCTAATCGGTTAATTTCCTAATTAATTTTATGCAACGTGAATAAATGTAATGTCTATTGTAGACGTGGTCTGTGAAGTCACTAAAAATCTCAGAATTCTTTTTATTTATTTTTTTTTGCACATTTGAGTTTGAATGAGAATGACTTTTTGTTTTTTATTTTGTTTTACCATTTTTGAAACATGGAGGTGTTCAATTTTGTTTATGTATTAGAAAATAAACCTCGTGAATAAAGTATTTTCACATTTCTTTGTTCTTTTTTTTTAGCCTAAATTCAGCACGAGTAAAATACTTAAGTTCTTTTAAAAATCGATACTTTGCTACTTTGACTCAAGTCTTTTTTTAAAGTGGTGACTTTACTTGTATTGGAGTAACTTGTACAGTTTGTAACCATACTTTTACTGAACTATGGTCTGGTACTTCTTACACCTCTGCCACCAGGTTGTTCGTACGTACACACTGGGTTTACTGGTTTTTTAATGGGTTTGGTGTAAACCACTCACCACTCTTTCCTATCTTGGAATCGTCGCAGCCGCAGTTCTCGAAGTCGCCCATGCTGCAGTTCTTGGTGAGTGTGTACATCACCCCGGCCGCACTGATGGCGTGCACGAACGCCGTCTCCCTCGTAGCTATAGCAACACAACGCACACAATTAACACATTTCACAATCACAATCAACTTTATTGGCCAAGTTGCAAGTGACAATAAGGAAGTGAGTTTGGCCTGACTCCGCCTTTTCCCCTCTATTTTGCTGAGAAGTACAAGTATAATTTTAATAAAAAAGAAAATCAATTTGATGCCTAAAATACAGGACTCCTACTGATTGGTATTAATGTAAAGACTTTGAGTCAAATAAAGGCCAACTATGTCATACAATGCGACTCCCAAGCAGTCGTTTCATCGACTTTTACCTCAACTGGAGATGGTCAGAACATTAGATAATTGTCTAAGCTACTAGTTAAATTAACAGACAGAAGTTTGATTTTTGAAAAAATATGCCTTGTAAAATGGCAAACTACAGACAAGAAGCATGTAATTCCATGCCAGTGCAATCTGTTTTCCTCACATTGAGAGCACATGTTGACTTTAACATTTTTGTTTTTTTTTAATCTCAATTATTGGTTTAATTCTGACTAACTGATGCCATTTCTGGCAAGCAGGCCAGATGCCTGGAGGGAAAAAGATGGAAAGATAAAAACAGAACCGCATTTATAAACGCACTCTAGTTTAGTTAAAGATTTGTTAGGACAAAAACAAAGTTCATTAACCCTCCTATTTTGATGGGGTCAAATTTTTTAAAATATTTAAAAATATTCTTTCACTTTGAAACTTCTCCTGCTTGTCTTGGTTAGTGTAATCAACAAATAAACACAAAATGTGACCCTTCAGACAAAATGGAAGCTAAAAAGAGTCAGAAAGATCATAAATGCCTTTCTTTGCAAGAAACATAATACACCACTGTCTCACACTCGCACTTTATCTCTCTCTCTCTCTCACACACACACACACACACACACACACACACACACACACACACTCTCTCTCTCTCTCTCTCTCCCTCTCTCTCTCTCTCTTTCTCTCTCTCTCACTCACACACACACACACATACACATTGTCTATGTAATATAAACATGTAGTGTGGTGTTACATATACATGAACTGAATCATTATATTCCTATATGGTAATTACACAATATAAGCCAAGCAGGAGAAGTTTCAAAGTAAACAAATACTTTTAAGTATTTTTAAAAACATTGAAAACAGCAGTTTGACCCGAACTTAATAGGAGGGTTAATCATGAACTTGTTTTTTTTTTATTATTCTCATTAATTTGTTTAATTCTGTCTAACTGAAGCCATTTCGTTGCAAGCAGGCCAGATGCGGAAAAAAAGATAGAAAGACAAAAACAGAGCCGCGTTTATAAACGCACTTTAGTTTAAAAGATTTGTTAGAATAAAAAAAGTGCAGTAAAAGGGTAAAAATGCAACTGTATGGAACCAGGCTTAAAAAGAATTAAAAATCTAAAAATGAGTTCCACGTTGGGTTTTTAGAGGAAAACACATGCGCGCTCTCACCGCTCCGGAAGCCCTTGTGCGTGGCCAGCTGGAGCGCGCTCTCCGGACAGTTCCACCTGTCCCACGCGAACTGATGCTTGCACTCCTGGATGCCGCTCTGAGCTCCGGCCTGCACGCTGCTCGTGTAGGTGAGGAAGGCCTACGTGCAAAAACACACAATTTACACACTTCTGAATCGGCTTTTGAAAAATTATAAACATGTATACAAATTTAGATACGTCTAACAAATCGTCTTGTAAATCTTTAGAAAAATTATAAACATGTATACAATATTAGAGAGGTCTATATAAATCGTCTCATGAATCTTTAGAAAAATTATAAAAAATATATAAAAACGTAGATACGTCTAATAAATCATCGTATAAATCTTTAGAAAAATTATAAACACTATAAACATTTAGATACGTCTAACAAATCGTCTTGTAAATCTTTAGAAAAAAAATTATAAACATGTATACAAATTTAGATGTCTAATAAATCATTTTGTAAATCTTTATAAAAATTATAAACATGTATGCACATTTAGATACTAACAAATCGTCTTATAAATCTTTAGAAAAATTATAAACATGTATACAAATTTCGTAACGTCTAATAAATCGTCTTATAATTCTTTAGAAAATTTGTAAAAATGTATAAAGATTTAGATTTCGTAACGTCTAATAAACCGGATTAAAGTCGAAAATCAAATTACCTTGGGTCCCGTCATCAGGAAGTTATTGACAGACCTATGGACGAAACAAAAAATAACACAAAGTCGTCAAATACGAGAATTTCGTTAACAAATAATTTAAGAAATAAAATAAAACAATTTTGCAGACGGTACCATGCGGTGGTGGACAGGATGTGGCAGCACACGGACATCATCACGGACGCGAACATCTGGCAAGGGTTCATGGCTGCTGGAGAGACTCCCCAATCTGCGCCGAGCCCGTGTGAAGACTGAGGTGGACGGAGAAGATCGAGCTCGGTATTTATACGGCTCCCCGACCCTCGAGTGACATGAACCTTTGACGTTTCGATGTGAAAAAAAAACGTTCGAGACTTTCAAAATGTATGCAAAAGAATTGTCTTTATTTTTTTTGTCTCCTTGTCTATTTGTCGCACAATTGCTATACTTATTTTCGTTAATCCTATAGAACGTGTTACATTGCTCCAGTATATAACTATTTGTTACGCTGTTTGGGGGGAAAAAACGTGTATTTGAAATGAGACTTATATAAATGGACAACTTAACAGCAGAATGTTAATAATGTGCCGAAAAAGACAATCCCGAGACATGGATGTTGTAATAACATACACAACTATCAAAACATTCGATTTCGTTTTATTAAACTTACAAATTACTAACTAACTAGAATATGCGTATATTGCTCGTTTTTTAAGGAACAATACATCAGTTTAATAACTGGAACCGTTTAGCTGGAACAGTTTACCATTCCAGTTCTAACTGTCCGTATAAGTCTTGCAAAAATTGCTGAATAATTTGTGGAATCTTGTAGAATAAAACAAAACAATAAATTTATTTGGGAATACATTTGTATCTTGTTTAAACGAGTATTTGAAATAAAAATAATTAACGGAATTTAAGGACAGCTAATTTAACAGACTTTCATTAAAAGCGGAAATAAAACTGTTATATCTAATTATTTTACATTTTTAATTGCTATGATATAAGACATTAAATTCAAAGTAATTGTTTCATTGTAAGATTTACAATCTCTTTATCAAAATATATTATTATTTATTAATTTTAAGTTGTTTTCACTTTCAAAATCTTTGCAAAACTTCTGAGAAATGGTTCTAGTGCTTTTGAGGAGCAATAAATCAGTTTCTTTGTCGGAGTTTGACGGAGTGAACGTTTTAAGTGTCATTGGCCTTTACGTTTCATGGTTTCCATCGGGAAATAACACCGAAATGCAAGGGGAGGCTTCACGTTGTAGACAAGAAGCCATAAAACAATTGGGCCGCGCTCGCTAAGGGCCATGCAAATAACATGTGACACGTCCAGGGGCCTGACACGACGGTGCTAACAGAAGAGTTGTGGGAAACTCCACAACCATATAAAAAAAAACAACTCTAAACGCGGAAGATGATTTTTTTTTTTAATGAATTTAATTAATCCCTCTCAAATTACTAAATTAGACAGGCGAGTTACTAAGTAAAACCCCGGTCATACTCCGTGTCAACAATGAGATAATCACGGCAACAATTATAGTTCATCAGTTCACTTTCGATGTTTTTACCTAACAAATTAATTAATTAATACCGCGCGAGATGTGATTTCACAGTGTCACTCAGGCTAGATTAATTGTTGAAACCGCGTATTGACGCCGGGGAATTAAATCGTTAACCACTCAAAATCCCTTCACGCCAACACTGGCGTTGATGGTCGGATAATGGTGTCGCTGGTGGGAAAACAAAAGAGGCTCACGCACGTGAGGATAATCCCTAATCGTTTGAAACGCGCAATCCCACACCCACTTGTCAAAATCACAAACCCGCATTAGCCGGCGATCTTCAGCTGGCATTCTGCTCGAACCCTTCCACGGGGTTTATGGACCGATAAATCCAGTAAGTGCAACAAAAAAAAAAAAGACTGTTATAAAGGCCGTTAGAATGTTAGAAGCGCTCACCTGTGCGCACAGAGGATCCATCAGGCCGAAGCTCAGGTGCGTCGCATTAGGCGCGGAGTAACTGCGCTACTCGAGAACTACTCGCTGTTCAAAACACACGGAAAAATACAGACATGTCGTAAATGTTTATATAGCTAAGCAAATTCATTTGTAATGCCATTTTTTTACCATGTCATCATTGTCTTTTTGCTGCAAAACACAGAAATTTCCACTAGTGGGATGAATAAATGTAACGGAGTTACGTTTATCTGTGAATCCCTGTGAATTGAGCACTTCTGTTATTTATTTTATTATTGTTTGACTGTCTGTAAAACCTGTAGTGTGGAGGAACTGCAGGTAGGGGGCATCATAGCGTCAGCGTGCGTTGTTCGGCAGTTGCTGAAAGAACGAGAAACGCATGCTGTGAGTACACTATTTCATATGCTCCGCCACATTTGTCGATAACTAAATTAAAACACATTTTGTTTCCACGATTGGCCGAAATCTAAATTCATAAAACATTTAATAACCTGGATTAGCCGGTATTTGAGATTTGGAACGAAATTAAATCACTTAATTTGGCTAAAATCATTCGGTCATTTTAATTTAAATATTTCTAAATTACAGGGATGCCCACGTCCTGCAGCACTCAATAAAAGTGGTTTTCTTCCATTATACAGGTATGTATGTTTGTATGTCTTTTGTTAAATGTGTTTTTGATGCACCGCGCGTGTGTTACCGTGTGGTTGATTAGTGCGTGGTGAAAGGACGGCAGGTGTGAGTTGCTGAAAGAACGCATGCTGGATGCCCCCGTCCTGCAGCACTCAAAAGTGGTTTTCTTCCATTCTACAGAGTGATTTGTTCAATTTGGGGGAAACACAACGCAGAGACACGGGCTGTAAAGCCAGAGCCGTCACATAAAGCTCGTTCGTTCGTTCGCTCACTCACTCACTCACTCACTCACTCACTCACTCAAACACACACACACACACACACACACACACACACACACACACACACACACACACACACACACACACACTATCAGAATTGTAATAACTGAATTATTAAATTCGAAAGACGTATTTAAATTACAAACTCGGAGCAGTGAACTCCTCAAGAGTTGGCGACCGGGGGTCAGATTTTTCTGATTTGACGCCCCCTGCTGATGAAATATAAATAGATTTTTGTGATTTGACGTCCCCTATCAGGAAAAAAACAGATTTATCTGATTTGGCGCCTCCTGCTGGTCAGAT
>MU204250.1:14598417-14609666 GCA_017309775.1 Paedocypris sp. Pulau Singkep | reverse complement strand
GTACAAACAATTTGACAAAAAAACAACTCTTCTGTTAGAAAATTCAGCTTCAACAATATCTCTTGATAAGAAGAATAATAATAGAAGAGTTTTACAAAGATGAGATGAGATGTTTATAATGTGAGCTTAGACTTTAGAGTCTCCAGCACCCGAAACGAGACTTTACACTTGTACCGACCTGCACGTGAGTTTATGTGTGCGCGCGCGCGTGCGTGCGCAGCCGCAGACCTGCGCAGACCCGTCCACAAGGCAGCATCTGGGTAATTTCATTGCGTAAAAAAGTAGTGCCTGTGTTCTGTGCGCAAAGCGCCGGTCAATTTACATATACGCGGAATGATTCTGAACACGCGTTATGAAAAAGAGTAAGACCCGGACATTTTCGTGAATTTCAAAAATCCGTCCGGACGTTCCGGACAAGGTGTAAAAAGAGGACAAGTCCGGAGAAAAGAGGACGTTTGGTCACCCTAATTAAGCGGTAGAAGATGACTGACTGACTTTCACGAAAGACATATTGCTATTATAGATTCGTTTGTAAAAGAGAAGAGAAAACGCAAAACAGTCGGACAGACTCGGGCAAGCTATTCAAAAGTTAAATGCGTCTAAAATGTGAAAATTGCGAACAAAATTAACAATATAAAACATGGAAAACATAAATATCTGTTGAAATTGATGATATGGATGACATCTGGTTATGTGCTAAAAACATTTATGTTTACACACGTACGAGGGAAAGGCAGTTTAAGATTTTACACAGACTTTTCAGTTCTTCCCACCGCAGACATTGGTTTAAGCCTTCTGCCTTTCCAGTTTGTTTATACTGTAAAACTGATCAGTGCATTTTAGCGCTTGTAAAGTAAATAATTCATTCAGAAACGTATTTTCCTGAGTGCTTGCACCACAGTTAAATGTTAGGTTGTGTTAAAGGTTAAAATGTTAAAGGTTAAATGTTAACTGAACGCTGCTCATTTACCTCAGTCTTTGTGCGTATCAATTATAATTCTCATTACGAGTAAAAAACTGTAAAATAGACCTTGAAAGTGATGGAAAAGTGCTTGAATTTTTTTCTTTCAGAAAGCGTAGGAATCCTGTACCACTATAGTAATTTTGTTTGTGTGGTGGAAGTGTTACGTGACGTCCCAGATTCTCCTCATTCTCCTCGTGCTCCTCTCTCTCCCAGCCGGCGCTAACGAGCTGCACCTGAGGGCAGTTACTACCGTGATTGAAGAAGCACCTGAAGGCAATTCCTAATTTGAGAAGCAGGAGAGGCCACAGTATTGAAAACTCGTCAGTTGGTGATGGCGGCTTGTGTGTGGTGCTCTGAGAAGTTGATGTTGAGCCAGTTAAAACTGTGAAAAGCGCCTTACAAATGCTCACAAGTTGAATATGAAAGTGTTGTTATAACGGCTAACCTTACTGAGGTGTGTGGGGCACTTATCCCCTTTGATTCAGTTGTTTTAATCCCAGTACACTTCTTTTGAAGTCACACGTGTGTTTAAATTGCAGATTTATGAGATGCGTGTTGCCATTTTAGTTAGTCTTGGGTTGCTCTTAGTAGCCTTAGTTTTGTTAGGTTGCTGTGTTTCCTTTTTTTTTTTTTGCGTTTTCGTGTAGTGTATTTAGTTTTCCAATCAAGTTAGTGAGTCTTTTGTTTGATGTAAAAAAAAAAAAAAAAAAGAGGTGAACGAATATTGTGTCAAATTTATGAAGATGTTGGGTCTTGAAATCCTTAAATGCTTGAATTTAAACAATGGGTTTTCAAGGACTTGATAATGCTTGAATTTTTAAATAAAGAGCTTGAAAATGTAATTCTACAGTGGAATCCAGATAAATTCACGTCCTCTGGACTGGACCCGAACTTATTTGTATTAGACGAGACATGTGGGTGACTACAGCCCTTCTACTTATTTACCCACTTCAACTATAGACTGTACTTCGGTCATCAAAACGAAGCCTTTTGACTGTTCTATCATTCGCGTTTTCTTTTAGTGCTGGTGTTTTTGTTGCCAAGCTGCTCATTGTTTTATGAAATGAATGAAGTTTGTTTAGGATTAACGCCAAAATGCTTTGCTATGGCAACCAGAATTCTTCAAACATCGAGGTTTAAAGATTTAAAACGTAGGTTAATACCACAAGTGATAACGTTGGTCATACGGACTTCAATGACACGTTCGTACTAAACTTTAATCAACTTGAGATGTGTTTCAGATCACATAAACATTTTATTGCATTAACGCAGTGATCCTTAATCTTTTTGTCGGGTTTTATTTATTTGTACATGTATTGAAAAATATATATATATGATTTAGCGTCTAACTGGAATGTTAAAACTAAAAATAGACCTTTTGAAAGTGCTTGAATTTTTTTTCTTTCATAAAGTGTAGGAATCCTGTACCACTATAGTCATTTTGATTGAGTTGTGGAAGTGTTACGTGACGTCCAAGATTCCCAGCCGGCGCTAATGAGCTGCACCTGAGGGCAGTTACTGCCGTGGCCTGATTGAAGAAGCACCTGACGGCAATTACTAATTTGAGAAGCAGAAGATGGCCACAGTATTGAAAACTCGGCAGTTGGTGATGGCAGCTTGTGAGAAGTTGATTTTGAGGCAGTTAAAACTGTGAAAAGCACCTTACAAATGGCTCAGTTTTACCCTTTACTTCAGTTGTTTTAATCCCAGTGAACGTTTTTTGAAGTCACATATGTTTAAATTGGAGATTTATGAGAGGAAGAGAGGCGTGTTGCCATTTTCGTTAATCCTGTGTTTTTGTTTTAGTCGGGGAGTGAGTTTAGGTTGCTGTGTTTCTTTTTTGGTGCGTTTTTGTGTAGTTTACTTATTTTTCCAGAAAAGTTAGTGAATGTTTTGTTTGTTGTTTTGGTCTATACCCCCTCTCGGAAATGAACAAATCTTTCATATGACTCTGAATGGACGAGTCTCCACAGTGAACTATTTGTGAACAATGGTATGAAGCAGCAGCACTCCGTATAATTGAGGTTCATTCAAACGAATCACTGGCTCTTTGGTCATTTCGTTCACGTGACCATGATCAAGCTGTTGAAAGAGTATTGCAAAACGAAAAGAATGTCTTGCGCAGAAGAGTCTTGAAATGTGCTAGAACATTTGGACAAATCACCAGCCACATGCAACTCCGCTCGAGCTGTGTTAAGTCAGAAAGGCAATGGCTGTACGAACGGCTTTCTCTGGTCAACCTCCTTCCATGATTCACCGCGCTCAGCATCCAGTGAGGAACGGTTCTCGTCTTCTCGCAAGCCCGCCAAAGTGCTGATAATCGGGAAATTTGTCAATCGCCAAAATCCAGGGAAAAACGTCAGTTCTTCGCCACGCTAAACACTGCGATGGCCAGCGGAGAAGATGCACAAACACAGAGTCATAGAACAACACGAACTTCGTTTATTTGAATGTTCTCACACTGTATGAACAACACACGCTGTCCTGTGCTGTGAGCCGCAAAGCTCGATGAGATGAGCCACAAAGTGTAACGTGAGGGTTGTGTTGTGGTGTTTGTGTGATTCAATGAAACAACGTGGAGTTTTTGTGAAGAACCTTTACTGGAACGTCAAGGTAGAACTGAAACAGAACTTAGAAATTAATCTCAATCTGAGGTGTGTGTATGAGGAAAACAAACGGGAAACACGTGACTGCACGACGGCAATATACATGCTGAAGAATGGCTTGCTTCTGATCATTTAAAACATTTGTCCACTTCTTCCACCTCAGTCTGACTTCTGAACACGAGGTTGGCCGTGCTGGAGTCCACTGAGAAGAGACAGACTAGTCATCACATTCAGCAGCACCTCCATCATTCTACTGCACATTTGTAGATAAAATGGTTTTATTTTTTTGCTTAGAATAAAGATCACGATTCGTTCATGATGAGGTTTTTAATTTAAAAAAAATATTTCATAGAAAATACATTTTGAGAGCAAAAAAGAACACAATAACACTTTATTATGCCAAAGCTTTGCTGAAACACATGCAACAAAGAACAAAACACTGATCACACAAATTAACGGTTTATTTGTCTGTTTTTAATTTGAGTGTGTGTGTTTGGGGATTTTGCCGAACCATCTGCAGAAGAGAAGAGAATCAGACGTCAGTGTAAAGCAGGAGTGTGAGAGATAAAGCGCTTCCATTCTGATGGATTCTGTGAAAGTTTTGTTTTGCTTTAAATCTGCTTTTTTTTTTTTTTTGCTGAACACGTTTATGACACGTGCCAATTTGTTCAACTCCTCCATCTCGTACCTAAAAAGTAGTTGGGCCATGCTGGAGTCCACTGAGAAGAGACTAGTCATCACATTCAGCAGCACCTCCATCATTCGATATATATATATATATAAATTTGCATACGACTGATATTTTAGGCACTAATCTGACTTCACACTTGGGCGGCTGGTGCCACTTCATTCACGGAGCGGTGCCGGGCGATGGGGACCACGGCTTTATATATCTTTAAACCGTATTTATATTGTAAATACTCTAATATTCTGCTCGTGATTTTATTTTTATTGTGAAGTTGAATAAAGTTCTCCTCTGTGGGGACGAATAAAGAAGTTTCAATTTGGTCCTCACACTCTCGCGGGATCCTCTTCCCCGCCCCCAGACGCTCCTCCACACCGCTCCAGAAAAGTTACATCGTGGTTGTAGTTATCCACAACCTCCCTCATCTGGTCGTGTCTGTGGCAGAGGAACGTCACTCACTGTCATCACTCGCTCTGCTGGAACCATCTCAGTTACTTACTGTTTGTTTCTCTCCTCCATCGCACAACGCTGCTTCTCGATCTAATAAGAAAGTCAGTGATAATCAGTTAAACACCAGCATCTTAAACCAGACAAGACTTTAATATAAACACTTGAAAGCTTTTTAAAATTCTGATGGATTCTTCAAAACAACAAAATGTACATAATGTGTGAACAAGTCTGTTTAGTGTGAAAAGATCTGTGTGTGTGTGTGTGTGTGGGAGTGTGTGTGAGTGAGTGTGTGTGTGTGTGTGTGTGTGTGTGAGTGAGTTGAAAGCACTTTGAATCAAAAAACCCTGGTTTTAAACTCAGACCCTGAAGATGAAAACTACAGTCGACTCTGCTTCACTGGGCCACCGGTTAAAGGGACCAATCTTTCTGCTGTTGTGAGAAGCAATTTCCCCACAGAGGGACAAATAATGTGTGTGTGTTGTTTTGTTTGTCTGTGTGATTCTGTGATTTTGTGTGTGGACAAAACAAACTGGAAACACGTGACTGCATGACGGCAACTTACCGTCTCAACGATGTTTCTCTTTTTATTATTTATGTCCAGGGCCACTTTCTTCAGTTTCTCCTCCTGGCTCATGAGAACCATTTGGGCCACTTCGGTGTCCACTGAGAAGAGACAGAGTATTAATCACAATCAGCAGCATCTCTCTGCTTCATTCTACTGCACATTAGAGGAGGAAATGTGAATCACAATTTTATTTGCTTGGAATAAAGATCACAATATTTTTGTATTTAATATAAAAAAAATTATAGCTTTATTTAATATAACATTATTTAATTGAACGTAAAAGAAAAAATCTTTTCTCTCTTTTATAATCTTTTTTATATTTGCAAAATCTTTAAACTGATTTGCGTTTTAGGGGCGGTGGTGGTGGGCGGAGACCGCAATCGTTTTGACCAATCAGAGCAAGGAGTCAGAAAAGTCCCAGAATGATGTGTGTTCAAGCAGAAGAGATTTGCAGACACACCCGGTCGCTCACGGAAAACTCTTTTTGCCACTAGTTGGATCCAATAGAAAGACTGGAGTGCGTGTTATTATCTGAGATCAGACGAGTCGATGGCGAGGGGCTCGAATCAAGACTGACATCTATTCACCATTAATTGTGCAACTCGACTCCAAATACACGTGCCAGTACGAGCAAAGACTTTTAGATCTTATAATACACAATGTTATTTCAAGTGTGTAAGAGCCATTTATTGTTTGTTATTCATGAACACTAGAGGGCGACCGGTGTCGGTGTGACGGCGATGAGTAACAGGTGTTGAGGTGATGAATTATTACAGCGTCAAACAATCATTTGACAGTTTTTTTTTTTTAACTGCATTAAACAGCAGAGAGCATCTTTCTGTTCTGCATGTTCTTTGTGTTCTGTTGGGTCACACGTGAATGAAACACGACTGTAATACTGGACCAGAGGAGCTTTAGTACACGCACAAGATGAATTAAAAAATGCGTATTTTATCGATCATAATGAACGTCAGACGACGAGTAAAAGTCAAACGTAAGAGCTACATGTGTCCGTCAGGCCCAAAACTGACCAGGTCTGATCTAAACCACCTGGAGCTTCTGGAGAAACCAGTGAAGAGCACACGAGTCCAGTTTGATGAAGAATATAGGTACGCTCATATAGTAGACAAAGAATAAAAATCACTTTCAGAGCAGACTTTGTAAAAGGCTTTTGATAGTCATTAAGATTTTGATTGCAATTAAGAATAAAAACTGAAATAGTAAGTTTAGTCTTTCTTGCAGCAACAATTTAAAATTTAGTTTTTTTTACAATTTAACTCGGTCAAAAACAAGCCGAGATCCTCAGTCGTAAATTAAAGCAAAACAAACGCACAAATCTTACAGCATTGAGTTTCTTGTCATTTTATCTTTATTTGTTATGTGTCGTAGTTACAGTCCAGTTTAATCAAGAGGAAAATAACCACTGGAATATAGAAGCTTCTGGCTCGACTCTCGTGGGCAGAGCGGAGGCGGTGGGAGGGGCGGCGGTGGGCTGGAGTCCGGAACCGGTAAGGTGGCTTCTGGAACCGGTGGCGAGGAAGCTGAGGGCGGGGCGAGCAGCGAGGAAGCTGAGGGCTGGGCGAGCAGCGAGGAAGCTGAGGGCGGGGCGAGGAAGCTGAGGGCGGGGCGAGGAAGCTGAGGGCGGGGCGAGCAGCGAGGAAGCTGAGGGCGTGGCGAGCAGCGGGGACGTTGAGGGCGGGGCGAGCAGCGGGGACGTTGAGGGCGGGGCGAGCAGCGGGGACGCTGAGGGCGGGGCGAGCAGCGAGGACGCTGAGGGTGGGGCGGTGGTGTTCTGACTTCTGGAGGCCCGTGTGCCTGAAAACAAAAGAGAGAAGAAATAGTGAAATAAAGGAAAAAGTAAGAAACAGCAGAGAGCATCTTTATTTTGTGTGTTCTTGGTGTTCTAATTTAAATGTTAAAATGAATTAATAAAATAAGGCCAACCCTACATTAACAAAAATCCAGGTATACAAAAAATTGACAAATGCAAATAAATAATTATAACAATTTCGAGCACATCTTAAGATTTCTTACATACAATACGATAAAGAAAAACTTGGCAAGCAAAAAAAAACTTGTTCTTGATGATGAAATGTATTTTTATTTTAAAGATTAACTCGGAACGTCAGGTTGTCAAATAAGTGATAGAAAAAAACAGTAAAAGTGGATCAGGTGTTTGACCCGTGGACTGTCCGGTCAGTGTCGGATCTTCTCTAGCAGCAACTTTTTTACAACACGTTTTTTAACGAGTGACCCGTCATCTCCAATGACGCCCTTGTCATTCTTTTATTTTTATCCCAAATGATCCCAAACTGCTGACTTTAGGGAAGAGTTCCTCTGCTAGATGCCTCAGCTGTAGTTAAGCGAGTGTGTGTGTAAGAGAAGAGACGTCAGTGTAAAGCAGGAGTGTGAGAGATAAAGCACTACACTCACCAGCCTCAGATGGGCTCTTCCAGAAGCTCATCCATGACATTTAGATGAGCAGCCACATTCTGCATCTCCTGCTCCATCTTAAGAAAGGTCTGGTACCTGCACAAGTGTAATGTCGTCATTAGATAAAAAACGATAAAACAATTGTCACCGCGGACCGGTCGACATTCGATACATTTTCTGCAAACCTGGAGTATTTTATTTAGTCTATAACATCATATAACCATATTTATTTGTATTTAAACATGCGTTCAAAAAAATTATAAATTGTTACACCAAAATATGAATGTCAATTGATTTAACATTTTAACTGGAAGCAATGACAACGGTCGTGCGCTTTATAGTTTAAGATGCTTCACTTCCAGAAGCGGCAACACGAACAAGTGTTTTCAATTTGGTCCTCACGCTCTCGCGGGATCCTCTTCCCCGCCCCCAGCCGCTCCTCCACACCGCTCCAGAAGAGTGAAATCTAGCTGGTTATATTGTTCAATTGCCTCCATCATCTGGTCGTGTCTGTGGCAGAGGAACGTCACTCACTGTCATCACTCGCTCTGCTGGAGAAACTTACAGTTTGTTTCTCTGTTCCATGGCACGACGCTGCTTCTCGATCTAATAAGAAAGTCAGTGGTAATCAGTTAAACACCAGCATCTTAAACCAGACAAGACTTTAATATAAACACTTGAAAGCTTTTTAAAATTCTGATGGATTCTTCAAAACGGCAAAATGTACATAATGTGTGAACAAGTCTGTTTCGAGTGTGAAAAGGTTTGTGTGTGTGTGTGTGAGTGAGTTGAAAGCACTTTGAATCAAAAACCCCTGGTTTTAAACTCAGACCCTGAAGATGAAAACTACAGTCGACTCGGCTTCACTGGGCCACCGGTTAAAGGGACCAATCTTTCTGCTGTTGTGAGAAGCAATTTCCCCACAGAGGGACAAATAATGTGTGTGTGTTGTTTTGTTTGTCTGTGTGATTCTGTGATTTTGTGTGTGGACAAAACTAACTGGAAACACGTGACTGCATGACGGCAACTTACCGTCTCAACGATGTTTCTCTTCTTATTTGCTATGTCCAGGGCCACTTTCTTCACCTTCTCCACCTGGCTCATGAGAACCATTCGGGCCACATTGGGGTCGACTGAGAAGAGACAGAGTATTAATCACAATCAGCAGCACCGCTCCGCATCATTCTACTGCACATTAGAGGAGGAAATGTGAATCGCAATTTTTATTGCTTAGATTAAAGATCAAGATTATGGATTATTTCTTTTATTTTAAAGATTTAACCATGGACATCAGATTGTCAAACAGCAATAGAATAACACGTATTTCTCTTAGCTTTATTTAATATAAAATTATTTAATTGAACGTAAAAGTAATGATGTAAAGAAAAAATCTTTAAACTGATTTGAGTTTTAGGAGCTGTGCTGGTGGGCGGAGACCGCAATCGTTTTGACCAATCAGAGCAAGGAGTCAGATGTGTGTTCAAGCAGAAGCGATTTGCAGACACACCCAGTTGCTCACGGAAAACTCTTTTTGCCACTAGTTGGATCCAATAGAAAGACTGGAGTGCGTGTTATTATCTGAGATCAGACGAGTCGATGACGAGGGGCTCGAATCAAGATTGACATCTATTCACCATTAATTGTGCAACTCGACTCCAAATACACGTGCCAGTATGAGCAAAGACTTTTAGATCTTATAATACACAAAATATTATTTCAAGTGTGTAAGAGCCATTTATTGTTTGTTATTCATGAACACTAGAGGGCGACCGGTGTCGGTGTGACGGCGATGAGTAACAGGTGTTGAGGTGATGAATTATTACAGCGTCAAACAGTTTTTTGACAGTTTTTTATTTTTCTTAAACTGCACTAAACAGCAGAGAGCATCTTTCTGTTCTGCATGTTCTTTGTGTTCTGTTGGGTCACACGTGATCAAAATCTGACATTCATGGGTGTGAGACACTAATCCGCGTCTTGATCAATGTTCCCTCTCATGTACACGAATGAAACACGACTGTAATACTGGACCAGAGGAGCTTTAGTACACGCACAAGATGAATTCAAAAATGTGTATTTTATCGATCATAATGAACGTCAGACGGCGAGTAAAAGTCAAACGTAAGAGCTACATGTGTCCGTCAGGCCCAAAACTGACCAGGTCTGATCTAAACCACCTGGAGCTTCTGGAGAAAGAGGTCCAGAAGAGCACACGAGTCCAGTTTGATGAAGAATATAGGTACGCTCATATAGTAGACAAAGAATAAAAATCACTTTCAGAGCAGACTTTGTAAAAGGCTTTTGATAGTCATTAAGATTTTGATTGCAATTAAGAATAAAAACTGAAATAGTAAGTTTAGTCTTTCTTGCAGCAACAATTTAAAATTTAGTTTTTTTACAATTTAACTCGGTCAAAAACAAGCCGAGATCCTCAGTCGTAAATTAAAGCAAAACAAACGCACAAATCTTACAGCATTGAGTTTCTTGTCATTTTATCTTTATTTGTTATGTGTCGTAGTTACAGTCCAGTTTAATCAAGAGGAAAATAACCACTGGAATATAGAAGCTTGTGAGCAGCGTCGTGGAACAAGGACTCACCTTCTGGCTCGACTCTCGTGGGCAGAGCGGAGGCGGTGGGAGGGGCGGCGGTGGGCTGGAGTCCGGAACCGGTGGGCTGGAGTCCGGAACCGGTGTGGTGGCTTCTGGAGCCGGTGTGGAGAAAATAATTGCCCTCCCCTGCTTTAAACTGTATTTATATTGTTAATACTGTTTGATTCTGCTCATGTTTTTATTGTAAAGCTGCACCGATGCTGCAGAAAAGAGGACGAATGAAGAAATGTGAGACTGCAATTTACCCGCTGAAGAAAGGTTTGCTTCTGATCATTTAAAACATTTGTCCACTTCTTCCACGCCTCAGTCTGGCCAAGCTGAAGCAGCACTGAGAAGAGACAGACTAGTCATCACATTCAGCACCACCTCCATCATTCTACTGAACGATTGTAGATGAAATGTGAATCGCGATTTTTTTTGTGGATCATGATTGTGCTCACGATCAAGAAGTTTCAATTTGGTCCTCACCTTCTGTCTCACTCCTCGTCTGCAAATTTCCTTCTGACCATGGTGCGCAGCTTATGGTCCAGTCTGTGGCAGAGGAACGTCACTTGCTGACATCATTAGCACTCGGTTACTTACTTCTGCTTCCTTCTCCCCATGTCTTCACTTTCAATTCTCAGCGTCCTGGGACAAGGACTCACCTTGTGGCTGGACTCCCGTAGCCGGAGCGTGTGTGCGTGCGCGCGAGTTTGTAAGTTTGATTTTGAATTAAGTTTGAATTGTGTATGCTTTGCAAAGTCTTGTATTCTAACGTCTGTTGTTTTGTTATCGTCATTTCTCAACATAGATTCAACAACAATGGCATCGAATCCACACGGAGGACAGTCCACAGGTCATACACATGATTCACTTTTACTTTGCGTTTATAATAATACACTAATAAATTTGCGGATTTAAGAGCCTGAGAATGTTTTTTTTTCGTCTTGGCCATGTAAC
>MU204250.1:14578884-14590723 GCA_017309775.1 Paedocypris sp. Pulau Singkep | reverse complement strand
CACTGCAGTGATTCTGGCTTCTTCTTCATCTCTGAGGAACTGATGGATCTTCTCAAACTCGTCTGTAATCTGTTGTTCAGTCTGTTGAGCTTGAGTCTGAAATCAAACCGGCACTTTGAGTTTCGTCCTGAAGCTTCAGTCTGTCGACTGTCAAACTATTTCAGCTCTTTTTATTCTCACCTTGATGAACTCAACAGTTTCTTCACATTTCTTCTTTATTTCCTCTGTGTGTTTCAGTTGTTCTTGTAGAGACGTCAGAGCTGATTTAAGCTTCTCCTGGAACAGAAAGTGTGTGAAGGTGATTGTCCTGCAGCTCACAGTTGTGGGTTGCAGGTTCCAATCTCCCTACGGCTGGTTCTGCCACTAAGTGTCCTTGAGCAAGACACTGAACCCCACATGCCCCACCGGGCACCACAGCCTAGGATGCCCACTGTGTGTGTGTGTGTGTGTGTGTACACTTCACCGGATAGCTTAAAAGCAGAGCACAATTTCGATATGTCTCTGCTGCGATATTTCAATATGTTGACACAGTGTCTCCTGATGGTGAAGCGTCTGGATTCTGATGTTCAGCTCCTGAAATGACAGAAATAAAACTGACTGAAATGATCTCTTACCTCGTGAGAAGAAACAATCTCAGTAATGGGGCGGATTTTATGAGCGACATGTTTCTCTGAGTCTCTGCAGATGAAACACAAAGTCTCTTGATCCTCGAAACAGAAGAGTTTGAGCTTCTCATCATGTAAATTGCAGATCTCTTCACGTCCTGATGAACGTCTCACAATTCTCGTCTTCAAATAGGATTCACACAGATTCTTTAAAGTGAGACTAACTGGTGGGAAACCTTTTGAAAATCTTCTTCTGCAGAGTGGACATTTCCGAGTTTGACTGGTTTTCCAGAACTGCTGAAGACAATCTTTACAGAAACTGTGGCTGCAGGACAGAACAACAGGATCCTTGTAGATTTCACAGCAGACGGAACAAGACAAATCATCTTCATACAGAGACGCCATCTCCTGCTTTACAGCTTCCAGCAGATCACTCTTCACCTTCAGTTTCACACTTTCCTTGTTTCTCCCTGTACAAACAGTAAGTAAAGAAAACGTTCAGAGAGACAAAATCGTATTCAGATTTCTTGGACATCGCAACTTTAGTTAAACATTTAGAATATGAAGCGCTTGTATTTTCGTTGACTAAATCTATACTGTAATTTAGTCGACTGAAATGTTGTGGTATAGCCGACTATAATTAGACTAAAACTAAAAATAATGTCTAATTTGGGACAAAAACTAAAATATCGCTACAATATTAACATCCAACGAGTGATTTAAAATAAAGCTGAAAGAATGTTGTGAAACTCTCAGGACTTACAAATGTGCCACTGGACAGGCTTCACTGCGTCTGGTCCTCTCACAGGTTCCTAACTGGACTCTCAGGTGGTCAGTCTGCTTCCTATCAAAAGTCCCGTCCACTAGACGTGAAGCTCTGGATGATCGAGGGTTCTTCTCTGCAGCACTGCCGCTCTGGATTCTCCTGCCACTCCACTTACAAGTAGCTCTTACAAGAACTCAGCCACTTACGAGAAGCTCACCAGGGGTGTGTTTCAGAAAGCAGGTTGTGTGGCATGCGTCTGTCTAGATTGTTGGCAAGTAAGTGGGAAAACCCTGGCTTTCGGTTCAAATATGAAAGTAAATTTGTAAAGTAAACAAAAGCAACTATAGCAACTGATAGGGTTTGTGGGGAGTTGTGGTCCAGTGGTAGCGGACATGGACTCGTGTCTGAGAGGTTGCAGGTTCCAATCCCCCTACAACTGGTTCTACAACTAATTGTCCATGGGCAAGACACTGAACCCCTCTTGCCCTCCTGACGCCACGGCTTATGCTGCCCACTGCTCCGGGTTTGTGTGTGTTCGCTTCACTGTGTGTGTGTGCACTTTCACGGATGGGTTAAATGCAGAGCACAAATTCAGTATGGTCCCTAGTGGCCATATTGCCGTCACCTCACTTTCCTTCCTTCCTTCCTTTCCTGATATTCTGATGGTACTTTCACACCTGCCTTTTTTAGTTAGAATGATTCGCACCAGAGTTTGTTTGGTACCGTTCATTTGGGGCAATCTAACTAGGGTCCGGAGCAAAACCGGAACCAAACAAGCGTACCAATACCGCTTGAAAGAGGTGGTCTCGATATGCTTCTGAAAGAACTCTACCAAATGCAAAAATTCACTTCCCGTATGCATGATTCATTCTCAAGATATAAACGTGTGCGTAAAAAGTTTGCAATGCACACAATGAGCCAGCGCAAAGACACTTCTGGCCAGTGAGTGATGTGGATGTTGTCACATGACTGCAATTTGGCTCAGTTCGGATAAGAGCAAATTGTGTGGCGTGAACAGGAAACCAAAATGCCAGCACAATGCAACACTAGCCCTTTTCACACAGCAATCCCGGTAAAATGCTGGAAATATACCAGTAAAGACTATTACCGGAAAATAATTATTCACACAGTGTTTTCATAATACCTGTATTTTTGGTGACATCATCATTTTCTACGCTTTGCGTTCGAGGGCCGAGCGTATCAGTACAAGGTCCCGCCCTTCGGCCTTTCCCTGTCGCCGCGCGTTTTTGCGAAGATAGTGCAGGCGCCCTCTCTTCCCTGAGAGAATCAGAGAAGAGTCAATCGAGAGAAGAGCACTCTGACCCCTTGTCAGCAGATCTCTTTTCTCGGGCTCGACCTTGACTCTGTTCAGATGCGCGGCAGGCTATCCTCACGGAGGGCCACCAACATCTGGAGTCAACTGGAGAGCTGCACACCCGGTTCCCAGGTTCCGGGCAAGATCTTCCAGAGGATCCTCGGCCACATGGCATCCGCCTCCTCGGTGACTCCGTTAGACAGACTGCACATGTGGCCCCTTCAGCTCTGGATCTGGGACAGAGTCCTAAGTCGAGCCTGGCGACTGGGGAGATATCGGGTCCTCGTCACACCCGAATGTCTCCACCTGCTCCACCCTTGGTCAGAAACAAGCTTCTTTGAGAGCTGGGGTCCCTCTAGGAACCGTCTCCTGTCGTGTTGTGGTATCCACAGATGCACCCAACACGGTGTGGGGAGCGGTGTGCGACGGCCACGAGGTGGCTGGTCGTTGGTCGGGTCTTCGCCTCCAGTGGCACATCAACATGCTCGAGATACTAGTCGTGCACCTCGGACTGAAACGATTGCTCAGACATGTCCGGAGGAAGCACATGCTGGTCAAGTCAGACAGCGTAGTTGCAGTAGCTTACATCAACCATCAAGGCGGTTTGGGCTCGCACTGCTTGACCAAGCTCGCACGTTGCCTCTGGTTGTGGTGTCTGCTGAGACTCAAGTCGCTGACGGCAGTCCACATTCCAGGCGTCCTCAACACAGGTCATATGCATCAAAGGTGATATGCAAATTCATGCAGCCATGAACTCTATCGTTTATTGGCCAGTTGTAAAGATTTAAGGCACAAATGGCTCGCCATCCAATATCCCATAGTCAGGTAACGGACAGATGGCTCCCTGACGATTCAGGGAACAGAGGTTACGCAAGTAACCATAGACGTTTTAATTAAAAAAATAAACAAACCTGCGTGTGATGCAGAGAAAGTAAAATAATCTGCTGTATAAAACATTTACAAACCAAAGATCCACTGTGATTATAGAATAAAAACGTCTGTAAAGTTGTTTATTACAGAATCAAAACAAAACAATAAACAAAGACAACTATTGATCAGGTGATTAATAATGTGATTGTCCATCAGAAATCGAATCATCAATCAATCAATCTTTATTTATAAAGCTCTTGAAAAACAACTGTAGTTGACCAAAGTGCCGTACATAGTCTGTCCATCAACAATTTATAGCACTAAGGATGGGAAAGATAGCAGTAAAAACAACACATTATAAAACAATACTTTTAATAAAATGGCAATAAGAACTCGGACAAGAAAGTGAAATAACCAAACATGCAGTATTTCACGCTGAGCTGATCGCCAGAGAGTAATAATGTGTTTTTAAATGAGACTTAAAAGTAGTTAAGGATGGGCAGCGGTAGGGAGTTGAAGTTGATTTGAAGTTGAAGAACTTTTCTCAGATTAAACTGAGTTTTTCTGTTGTTACAGAGATTTTAAATGGTAAAATCCTCAGAGGAAAAGTTTGACAAACCGTGTAAAAGAAAGGAAACACAGTTTCCGTGAATGTTGTTGTGAATGTTTACAGACGTTTGTTAGTTACAGGATCCGAGACAAACACGTTTCCTCCGTCATAATCCAGAGAAACTCTCACTCGCTTGAACTCGTTCTCACAGATTAACTCTCTCCTGCCTTGCTCTGGTGATTTTGACCAGTATCTGTCTTTATAATATTCCACATACCAGACGTGATTGTTGTCGAAAGCTTTTCCTTCCTGCAGAGTTTGGATCTAATGTCACTGGAGCTGCAACGACAATAAAGTCAGTTTAGTAAAAGATATAATGAAGCTTCAATACCGTACAACTGCAAATAGTGGCCGGTCTCTCTTAGACGCCCGTCTTCAATAAATGTGTAGCAAGCAATTAAACATTAGAAAAAAGAAATGTTCCTGGGGCTTGTAACTGGTTGAATCCCGTGTTGTGTGCTAGGTGTGTGTTCTAGATCTTATTGTATTTTTATCGTTTGTTTCCCTTTCATTGACAGTGTCACCTGACATCAGATCAGATAGATCTGATTCAATGGTTCATCTCTAAAAGCGCCAATTATTTTCATGTTAATGGCTGTCAGAGTTTGCATACGTCTCCTTTGAACGAGACCCAGTAATATAAAAGGGGTCGCGTCATGCATATTATAATAATTGAACCTTTATTAGTCCCTCAGTGGGGAAAAATTTATCGGATTATCTACTCTGATAGAAGCTCATCTTAAAACGATGAGAGAGGCCTGTAATTTCATCATAGGTATACCTCAACTATGCGAATCAAAATGACGAAATAAAATCCAGAAAATCACATTGATTTATAAAGAATTAGTAAATTAATCTGTAAATTAGGTATTTGGTCACCTACAAACAAGCAAGATTATTTGCTTTCACAGACGTGTAACTTCTTATTTAAGTGGCTTCTCTGTCCTCCACATATTACCTGTATTAATGGCATCGGTTTGAACGGGTTGTCACTATGAAAAAATCCCTGTTCACAATCGCACACTCTAAACTTCACCATGGGCAAGACTAAAGAGTGAATCCTAGTGAAGTGTCCTAGTGCTTCTGGAGCAAGGGTTGATAGCCTTAAGATCCATGGTTGCCCAGGCAAGGTAAGAGGCACTACACTTCGTGCGCTGCGGAAGATCTGCACTCCAAACTCTCGGTCATGAGGAACAAGAAATCCCTTTTTATAAGAGTAAGAGTAAGAGGCTTTCATTGTCATTGTATGTTGTACAACGAAATTTCTTTCGGAAGCTCCCCGAATCCAGCAGCAATAAAAATAAATTGAAAAACCAGCATGCAGTACAATAAACACAATAAGAAAATGTAAAGGAAAAAATAAACAAACCAAAATAAAAAAAAAACTATATATAAAAGTATGAAAGGAATATAAATATACATACAAAAGGGCAGTTGTGGGATCGATGTAATATATGTAATGTATACATGTAATGTACAGTATATACATTGTGCAAATGGCTGAGTGCAAACATGCTATTTAAATAACTGTATGTTATGTAGGGAGGGGCGTGGCACCGGCTATAGCCCTGGGGAAAAAACTGTTCTTTAGTCGGTTTGTGCGTGTTCTGATTGTTCTGTATCTTTTCCCTGAAGGAAGGGGAACAAAAAGTCTGTGTCCTGGATGGGTTGGATCTCTGATGATGTCAGAGATCTGATGAAATAGCCCGACCAGCTTTAGTCAGCGAGGACACTGTGCAAGACCACACATCTTTTTTTATACTACCAGTTCCATTTTAAGGTGATGAACTTGAACTTGACGTTCATTGGCGCTTTGTAGAGCTGAAGCATCAAATTAGATCCATCTGATCTCTGACCGTCAGTCTCACATACAGACGTCTTGTTCCCTGACAATTTAGGGAATCAAGGTTACACTGTTAACCAAGACGTTCTTTAGTTAGTGAGTCTTCTTTTCTTCTTTTTCTTTCTCAGACACTGATGCTTTTCTCTGGTTTCCTTCTCTAGATGATTTTCTCCCTGACTTTTTTTGTGATGTGTTTGATGTGCTTGATCACAGATCACGAATCAGTGCCGAATCAGCGTCAGGAATCATGGGAACTATAGGAGACTGAGAGACTGAGCTGGAGACAAAAGGTTCTAGTGTCTTAACACTATTATTCTGGTCTTTGATTCTGGATCTGTGTGGTGGATTCTGTTGGTTTGTGGATCTAATGTCTGTCCTGTGATTCACCTCTGCTCTGACTAACGTTTCTGCCTCTCGGACTGAACAAACTCACACTGGAGCTGCACATGGATCACGAGCGACTCTCACTCACGACACACAAACCTGTGCTGAGATGATCACACCAGAAACGCTCAAACATCAACACTAAGATTCTGCTGAATCTTCTGAAGTTGTGCTGGAGACTCACTGTACTGAAGCGTTTCCTCCATCTTCTTCCAGACACTGAAGCGCAGGTTCTTCACGTGACGTGCCTCATCGATTAAAGCTCCTGAAGGAACGTCTGGATCCGTCTGTGACGTCTGAACTCTGCAGCAACATCCAGGAGTCAGAATCACACACAATAATGATGATGAACACAGAGGAACTCACTTTTTCATCAGGACCTTAAAATTCTGGAAGAAATAATAAAGTCAGATCAGTGAATCATTTCCTCAGTTGTAGAGAGAAAGTTCTCCAGAGAGAAACACGAGTCCTGACCTCCAGAAAAGACGCGTCACTGTCCTTCATTCGCTCCTCCACGTCTTTGACTCTGTGTGTGAGATCTGACACGCGTCTGTTCATCTCCTCAAGCTTCTCCTTCATCCTCAGTCTCTTCTGCTCCTCTTCCTCTCTCACTGCAGTGATTCTGGCTTCTTCTTCATCTCTGAGGAACTGATGGATCTTCTCAAACTCGTCTTTAATCTGTTGTTCAGTCTGTTGAGCTTGAGTCTGAAATCAAACCGGCACTTTGAGTTTCGTCCTGAAGCTTCAGTCTGTCGACTGTCAAACTATTTCAGCTCTTTTTTTTCTCACCTTGATGTACTCAACAGTTTTTTCACATTTCTTCTTTATTTTCTCTGAGTGTTTCAGTTGTTCTTGTAGAGACGTCAGAGCTGATTTCAGCTTCTCCTGGAACAGAAAGTGTGTGAAGGTGATTGTCCTGCAGCTCAGCAGATCTCAGGGTTTGTGACACCACAGTTGTGGGTTTGAGTCAGTGAAACGTGAAGATGTTTCAGTGTCAAACTCGTCACAAATGTCCGTCACGTTTAATGGTGTTAGGGAGTCTAAGAGAAGTGAAAGTGTGAGTGTGTGTGACTGTGGTGAAACACTCCTGATGGTGAAGCGTCTGGATTCTGATGTTCAGCTCCTGAAATGACAGAAAGTCTCTTACCTTGAGAGAGGAAATGATCTCAGTAATGGGGTGGATTTTATGACCGACATGTTTCTCTGAGTCTCTGCAGATGAAACACAAAGTCTCTTGATCCTCGAAACAGAAGAGTTTGAGCTTCTCATCGTGTAAACTGCAGATCTCCTCACGTCCTGATGAACGTCTCTCATTTCTCTCCTTCAGAAATGATTCACACACGTTCTTTAAAGCCAGGCTAACAGGTGGGAAACCTTTTGAAGATCTTCTGCTGCAGACTGGACAATTCCGAGTTTGACTGGTTTTCCAGAACTGCTGAAGACAATCTTTACAGAAACTGTGGCTGCAGGACAGAACAACAGGATCCTTGTAGATTTCACAGCAGACGGAACAAGACAAATCATCTAAACACAGAGACGCCATCTCCTGCTTTACAGCTCCAGCAGATCTCAGACTCTTCACTCTTTACTTTCACCTTCACTTTCACTCTCTTCCTGTCTCTTTCTAACACATTGTGAAAAAGAAAAAAAAAACACATGCAAATTTAGTTGTTTTAGGCTGAACAATAAAGAAACTTAATCAAAAATTATTTTAAAATAAAATATAAATGGTTAGAAGATCAGGGATATCACCGAAACAAAAATCCAACGGTAAGTCCAGTCTAACCAGTCTAAGCACCACACCCAGCCACCAACACACACACACACACACACACACACACACACTCTCTCTCTCTCTCTCTCTCTCTCTCTCTCTCTCTCACACACATAACCCAAAACAACTGTTCATACGTAATACAGAAACATTCTCTTGTTTAAAAGGTATAAATGCTGGTTTATTTCACAAAGATGCAAAGCCTTCGAGATACAGTGGTCCCCCGTCTCAATAACAAAAATCCAGAGTAATGTAATGCGTCATCGGCAAACATTCGTCCCGAGTTACGAAAAAATGTGCTATAATTTCTATAGTCACACACATAGTTCTATATTCACACACACAAGTTCAAGTTTATTTATACAGCGCTTGTCTTAGTTCCAGACCAATGCAAAGTTGCTACACACACACACACTTTAACAGACTCGTGCGAAGAGGAAACTTAAGCACAAAGCAGTTACGTCTTTTCTCACTGGGTGTTACACTTTATTTAGTCCGGCGGAACACACTCCTATTTTGTCTCTGTTCTTGCGAAATTACGTAACTCTCAGGGATTTAGCTTTTTTTTTTTTTAAAGCACAACCCTCATTTTTTGCTCGAGAAATGTGGCAAAATGTATCTTAAAAAAAAGATTTTACCAAAAAAAGATGCTGTGTCACCTTACTATTACTATAACACGGGTCTTTATAAATTTAGTTTCAATTTTTTTTCTTTATCATCATTACGTATTAACATCATTTATCGTTTATTAAGTTTATGGTGTTAGGGCAGGCATGGGCAAACTAAGGCCCGGGGCCACATGCGGCCCGTCAAACCTTTAATCCGCCCGCTGAACGTGTAAAAATTAAATTCAAGTCAGGTATTTTTTTGTACATTTTCTTAATTTTTTTTTTATTAAATCACATATTTCCTCCATATCCCAAGATGTGTATTTTTTTCTCCACTGAGGTGAGGTTGCCAAAGCACTCCAACATGCTCCCGATTCGGCCCCTTTGTAAAAAGTTAGAACCCATTGTGGCCCGCAAATCAAAAAGTTTGCCCACGCCTGTGTTGGGGTCATTTTTGAGCCAGAGCTACAAAACATTTCTTTTTCAACACATTTTTTTCTTGGCTACATACAGATGAACTGCAAAATGTTCTTTCCAAATATATTTTTTGCCGTTGTCACACTGCTCACTTGCTTTCTGTTGGCACTGGTCGGGCCGAATCAACAGCTCTGTCTCTGGGGTCAGCAGGTCAGAGTGGGCGGGGCCTCTGTCTGGTCTCGTTGTTGTGACATTGCTTCTCCATCTTTGGACCGGATTCTCTCTTCTGGAGCTTCTTACTCACTGGTCACTGACCTTCTCATCACACCCATTTCATTTATCATTTTGTTTTGCTTCTCTGTTTAGGACACGACAAGTGCTATATTTTTAGTTAGAGCATTTTATGTTACACACGTTAAAACTCTAGACAATCAATGTGCCACGACAATGTGCTCTAGACAATCAGCATGTACACGAAGGAGCTTCAGTACGTACACACAGAATATGAATTCAAAATGTATCGTTTATAATGCTCAAACTTAAGAGCCACATGTGTCCGTCAGGCCCAAAACTGACCAGGTCTGATCTAAACCACCTGGACCTTCTGGAGAAACCAGTGAAGAGCACACAAGTCCAGTTTGATGAAGAATATAGGTACGCTCATATAGTAGACAAAGAAAAAAAATCACTTTGAGACTTTGTAAAAGATTGAGATTTTGATGGCACTTAAGAATTAAAACTGAAATAGTTATTTAAATCTTTCTATTTCTTCACATTTTACCTCAGACGAAAACAAGCCGAGATCCTTGGAGCCGTGAATGAAATCGAAACAAACGCACTAATCTTACAGTATTGAGCTTCTTGACGTTTTATCATTACTTATTACGCGTCGTAGTTACAGTCTAGACGTGTGTGCCGTTTAATCGTGAGGAAAATAGCCACTGAAACGGTGCCGACTTGAATCATGTCAGCTTGTGTGCATGTTACTCTGTCAGGCCAAAATCACCAGGGTATGGGAACTGTTGATCAGGGTCATTTGGGAAGTTTCAGTCGTCATTATGATTTAAAAAGAGTAAACACCATTTTTTGACAATAAATGGCTTAATTCAACCACTAGCCATGAGTGGAAAATGGTTTTCGTCTCATCCTTCATGTTCTTTGAAAAATGGCCAAGAAATCATACATTTTGCCGGTGTATGTCAACTTTTGAGCACAACTGTATATTAGTGTGTGTGTGTGTGTGTGTCAGCGTAAAAATCAGCGTAATTTCAGAAAATTGTACAAAGAAATCATAGGCTTAAAAAAAATATTCTATGAAAATGTTTTGCAACAGTTGAAATGGAGAAAACAAAAAGAAAATCCTTGTCTGCATCACAGAACAGGAAGTGTCTGCGGTCAGAGAAACACTGGAAGTGAGATGAAGGACTTTTCTCACTGGAGCAGAGCGGAGACCCCGCAGAAAACCAACACTACAGTAAACAAACATTCAGCTTCTACTCGTCATGCTGTCATAGAGACTCCTCACACGCGACTCATTCTGATTGGTTATCAGTGACTGGTAAGTTACTGATGCAATACACCATCATCACTGTTCCACTGTTCAACAGTAAATGAAGCTGAACCTCATTGATCATCAGATCTAGTTACTCTAGGAGAGAGAAGAACAGTGAGAAACACACTCAAGGTGATTATCAATCACACACACACATCTCTATCTTTGCGTATGTGTGTTTTGTGTATTTTATAAGCGACTGCAATATTTTATGCTCTTCAGTATTTTAGAGCTTCGACATTTCGACTGAACTATATCCTACTGAACGCGGTAGATGACACAAGCCATTGTTGACCGTATTTTTGCAACTTCAAACACCCTTTTGTCAGATTTTAGACGCTTAAAAACTTGAGTGGTGCTTATATTCAGCTATTTCAAAGATGCACGTTAACATATATAAAGATGTTGCGGATGTGAGTGTGTGTGTCTTCGGCTCGTGGATTACAACCGTCTGGGGCAAATCAGACTCACGGTGTTTAAGAACCTGTGCCCGAGTATCAGGGCGAATCATTGTCTGTCAAACTCATGTTCACAGTCTTTCTCTCATTTACTTTAAGTATTTGAGAAATGTTCGGTTTCTGGAAAGTCCGAACATCAAGAACGTGAGGAGAGGCTCATATTTGCCTGTTTAACATGGCATTTTGAAAACCGGTTTGATTTTATCTCTGAATATTTACTTTTATTCTTTCTTTAGTAAGAAATTAGAAGAAAGTGAATCTGAAGACTTGGTTCGTCGGAGCTGTAAAGCAGGAGATGGCGTCTCTGTGTGAAGATGATTTGTCTTGTTCCGTCTGCTGTGAAATCTACAAGGATCCTGTTGTTCTGTCCTGCAGCCACAGTTTCTGTAAAGATTGTCTTCAGCAGTTCTGGAAAACCAGTCAAACTCAGAATTGTCCAGTCTGCAGAAGATCTTCACAGTACGAGCCTCTTCTTAATCTGGCTTTAAAGAACGTGTGTGAATCACATCTGAAGGAGAGAAATGAGAGACGTTCATCAGGACGGTGGGCGTGTGAGCACTGATCCCTTTGTCTATCGATTACGTTACTGACTCACTGCGGGTGTGTGGTGGCGTGTGTGTGCCGTGCCGGTTACGGT
>MU204250.1:14541644-14553729 GCA_017309775.1 Paedocypris sp. Pulau Singkep | reverse complement strand
TGTGTGTATTTTGGTTAATCACTAGTCATGTATTTATTTCCTGTGTCGTGCTCTGTTCTGTGCCAGTTTGTCAGACGTGTAATCCCTGTCACTCTAGCCTCTTGATCTCTAGTCTCGTGATCTTGCCCTGTCTAGTTTTTGGTTTAAGTCTTGTTTCTAGTTTTTGTTTCTAGTTTATTTTTCTGGATATTTGGATTACTGCCTGTCCGACCACGCCTTCAATAAACCCCTTTTGCTGCAACCGTAAACCCCTTGAAGACCTCCCTGAGTTTCTGTGCTGTGCACGTGGGTCCTTCCCTCCAGCTCTGTCCGAGTGACAGTCGTGCCGTGACAAGAACATTTAACCCCTCGTCCAGTTTTCCGCCAGACAAAAAATCAACAATTGACATCTGTTATCTCAGAATTCCGACTTTTTTTTCAACCAGAACAACAGCGACAAAAAATTGCATTAACAACACGCTCATCGAATGATCTCAAAGTGATTGAGAAGATCCTCAAGGTGCACGAGTGAGAAAGACAATGATGAAGGAGATAAGATAAGGCTGCAACCTTGAAAGAAAGCCTAAAACATTTTTTTTTCCATTCCACATGATAGTTTTGTTAAAAAAAAAAAAACTAAGAAAGATGTTGTTGTTTTATATTATTTTAAACGTATCACCTCTACAAAGTGCATTAGAGGCTTCTTTGTAGACATTTTACTCTTCTCACCCCAAGACTTGCAGAGCTAGTTTTTTCAGCAAAACAAAAAAATAAAACCTTTTTTCCAATTTTTTCGCCAACAGCACTCCAAGTGGTCATGTCACTGGTAACACCGTGTGACAATTTCTGCCACCTGGTGACCCAGCTACGTATTACAAGTGTCTACTTGTACTTGGAAATACATTGTTTTTTTTTCCAAAAATGCTTTTTTTTAAATAAGTCTGTAAATTGGTCACAAACTATCTGGAGCTCAGGGGCTACACGCCGCAGCTAAGGGGCGTCTTTATTGTTATTTCACAAAATTAAGGTGGATTATTCATTTCATATACGTACTATGAATTTTGAAGGAATTGAAGGAAATTTTAAATACATAATACTTGTAATAGGTGTAATAGTTTTTATATACATAAATCATATACATATACCATTTGAAGAGGTTCAGCTTAGAAAAAAAAAGCGTTTTTAAAAATGTGATCAGGGCATTTATTGCTGGTATTTATGGCTTTTATAGCTGTTTTATTGCTGGTATTTATTGCTTTTACCCATTCGCAACTGGAGATGAGAGTTTGCATGTTCTCCACGTGCTCGTGTGGCAATGAAAAGTTGACCATAGATATGAGTGAGTGTGAATGAGTGTGTGTGTGTGTGTGTGTCACATTCTGTGATTGATTGGCCACCGATCCAGTGGGCGTGTCCCGCCTCAGGCCCAGAGTTGTTGGGATTGGCTGCAGCTCCCCGAGACCCAGAAATGGAGTAAGTTGGAGTATCTTGACAACACTATCACCTGAGATGAGACTTTTCTGAATCATGCTCATGTAACGAAGACAAACGTGCTACTGTTTATCTGTGATTTCGCTCTCGCTATGACAACAGGTGAAGGATCAGGTCACATGACATCAGAGGTGGTGCGAACACGCGCGTTAACCTCTAAACGATGTCAGATAAAGAGAGAGCGAGTGAAGAGCAGATCCACCCTGTCGAGAAGCCGGTTGCGTGGAGATGGTTTGTTGGAGATTTGATGGTATTAGTGTAACGTCAAAAAGCAGAAAGAGAAAAGCCGTGGGCACAATGTGCTTTCCGTGCCAGTGAGATGCCAAGAAAAACACACTTAAGCAAAGCTCCTGTGCACCAGCCCGGCCACACACACACACACACACACACACACACACACACACACACGGCGGGGAAGATCTCAGGGAACAAGCTTTTGCGCCACAGAATAAAGTGTAAATGCACTAGGTGGCAGTAGTGTAAACAAGTAAAGAGAAAGAGATATTTTTTTTTATAAACTCACAAGTACAGTTAAATAGGAATTTGATTGTAATAAATTCTATACCAATAAAAATAATAATATTAAGGGGGTGGGGCACACAACTTTTTTTATATGGGGCTGTCTATCGATCTATCTATCTATCTATCTATCTCTGTCTATCTGTCTGTCTGTCTGTCTATCTATCTATCTATCTATCTATCTATCTATCTATCTATCTATCTCTGTCTATTTATCTATCATCCATCTCTGTCTGTCTGTCTATCTATCTATCTATCTATCTATCTATCTATCTATCTATCTACCTATCTCTATTTGTCTATCTATCTATCCATCCATCCATCCATCCTTCCATCCATTCATCCATCCATCTATCTATCTCTGTATCTATCTAGGGGTGAGGTGTGTCGTGAGAGCGTCTTCTCGGATGCTTCCGGACTGGAGACTTGTGTCTGTGTAATGGTGAAGCATCGCTTGGCGCGTCCATAAAAACTACTGCAAAAACAAAGACAGATTTCTCACGACCGCGCCCGTGTGGATCCGATAAAGCGGCTGCTGGGACGTCCAAAGTCAATGTTGTGTCACGTCTGTGGTGTAGAGAGTACCAGACAACCATACTTGAGTAAAAGTACGGATACGTGATGTATAAGTTACTCCAATACAAGTAAAAAGTCACTTGAAAGAAAAAAAAAAGACTTGAGTCAAAGTAGCAAAGTATCAAATTTTAAAACAACTTAAGTATTTTACTCATACTGAATTTAGGCTAAAAAAACAAAGAAATGTGAAAAAACTCTATTCACGGGTTTTTTTTTTTCTGATACAGAAAACATTTCCATATTTCAAAAATGCTAAAACAAAATAGTTGAAGAACAAAAAGCAAGGGTCAATCTAACGTGCAAAAAAATAAAATACATTTATTTTTTTGATGTGATTCTAAGTCATTTACAGTTTTTCTCAGTCGCTTTAGTACAATTCTCAGATCAGAATGAAATTCTCAAAACTATTTGTTCAATCTTCACATCATGATGTCACTTGTGCACATCATATGAGCAGTTTCTCACTTAGCTTTGATACGTCCATGCTCATGATTATGTGCAATTCTCTGCTCTTTGCTACATTATCAATTGTCAATGTCATGTTGATCATAAATGTATTATATAGTTCACTGAGCCGTGGTGTAGATGTGGGGGTCCGTGATCTTGATCATCTGCTAAGTGAGGTGTGAATTTAGAGATGTTTAGTATTAATTAGTTAATTAATTAACTAAAAAATATGGCAGTTTTATTTACTAATAATACTGAAATTGTGAGTATTGAAAGTCCTCTCGGTTTTGACACTAATTATCAGTGATGGACTAAACCAGCACACACACATTGGAATATGATGGATTTAAATAGACACATTTTCAGTTGAAATAATTCAAATAAAAATATGAAATCAATCAGCTGAAATAATCAGAATTATTGATAACGATCCAGATACTGGCGAGTATTATAGCGCAAGGTCCACAACCATCAAGCAGTGGGTTTGTCAATCTAAAAAAAATGTGTAAAAAAAATAAATGATTAATTAAAGTTGATTCATTACCGTATTTACGCGAATATAAGCACCCCTTTTTTTTCTTCAAATTTTCACCGCTCAAAAACTTGTCGTGTGCTTATAATCGCCGATTTCAAATATGCGCGTAAATATAAGCCTCCATTTTTCCGTATTTCAAGTCAGGAACCATCACAAACAAACGGAACCACGTGGTCTCTATGCAGTGTGTGTGCGTCACTATAATAAAACGTAACATTCGGAAATGAAAAGCGACTGAAACTCATCGGCGACTGTAGCGCTGCACCGCAGGGTTCAAAAGGTCGAGAAAAAACGTCTTGTAGTCCGGAAAATGCGGCAATTAAGAGGCTTGTCGTACAATCGGAGCGGAATGGGCACGTGTTATCAGTCTGGGCCAGGCTCCGCCCCCTAACCAGAACCAGATGAGCTGCATCATGTCATACTTGGAGTCGGACAAACCCAACATGACAGAAGTGGGTGGATACTTCACATTGCTGATACAGAGAAGCGGGAACTTTCTCTGATGGGACCTTCTCGTGAAAATAAAGGTCTGCAGCTGCTGAGCAGATTGAAAAGGCATTACGCTGGCGAGGGCCTTCAAACCCAGGCGAGAGACAATACGTGGTTTATATAAGGAGCTCCGCTGACACACACACACACACACACACAACGCCGACATCATTCTTCACATTCACTTTCCATCATCTGAACGTCCCAGTCTCACCGTGGATAAAGTGCGTTTGCGTGGCTCGGTAGAGGCGATGTTTGCAACACCAAAGTTGTGTGTCAAATCTTCAAAGTTGTAACGCATTACACGATACTTTGTAAAAAGTAATCTGTTACATTACTGTACATTGTTACTGTCTCAGAGTTGTAACATGTGGCATTGCTTCTGTATTACTTTTAAGCTACTTCCACCAAAATAACCACAGAATCCTAAAACAACAAAATGTATCTTTTAAATTAAAATCAAGATTAAATTTTAATTGTCACATACAAATTATACGAGGTGCAACATGTAGTGAAATGTGTTTTTTTCCTGTTTTAGCATTTAAACAGAGGGATGGAGGAGCCATAAATACAACAAAAAAGATAAAGGAATTAAATACAATAAAAACAAGGTATAAAGATGAAATATGCCATTCCAAAATGTGCAAAAGGAAATACAAAAAAGTATTAAAACAAGTAATAAAGTAATAAAAACAAGATATGAAAATATGAAACATGAAAATGTATAAAAATACAAAATTTCCAAGATAAAAGTACAACTGAATAACGCAGAGTGAGTAGAAGTACAATAGTGACTCGGTTTAAAGTGTCCAGTGTGACTAAAAAGTGACTCGGTGATCCAGAAAGTGTTGTAATTGTGACCGGTTAAGGTCAAAGTTTCTTTTACTTTAACTTTCTTTTTTATCTATACAGTAGTTCTACACGACCGTACTTGAGTGTTGGTGCTTGACAAGGAGATTCGTTCATTCCGAGTCATATAAAAGATTTGTTCATTTTGAACGAATTGATTACGAACGACACATCACTAGTAGCTAGTAATATATTCCTGAAAAAACAATTAGTAGTGCGCTACAGCAAAAACTAATATTTTATTGTAGTAGATTACTTTGATGACGGAGTTACTTTTTTAACACTGGTTGCAATCCAACATCGCTCTGGAAAAAAAGTGTCGGTTAAAGTAAAAAGTAAAACATTATACGCTCTTTTTTTTGTCCACAGAATTTCAATTTTTACGCAGAATCAATTCAAATTCTCGTCAATTTAAAATCCCCGCATTTTAAGAGCCTGGCTTACGGCCTCTTTCATTACAATTCGCCTTCTTTAAAGTAGATTTCGATCCTAGGCTTGTGGTATCGGTGGCGAGTGAGAGTCAAGTGCAACACTAAAACAGACCGTAAACTTAAAGGCAAGCATTACTTTTCATAGATGTTGGGGTGTTCAACACACGGCGGCTTTGATGGACATCAGGCCTGAAGTTTCCAGACTCAAGATGTTTCTTACACATTACACGAGGTGCTGGATTTACTCGACTTCACATTAGAACCAACATTAGAACCTTCTAGAACCCACACACACACACTATACACTCATGCTATAGAGAGACTTATCAGTTGAGATTATCAGTATGTTTTGCAGTGCTGTACCAGAGCAAGTACCAGACCACCATACTTGAGTAAAAGTATAGATACTTAATGTAAAAACAACAGTAAATAACAGTAAAAACACATTTAGAAAAAGACAGTTGCTCTGCGCATGCGCGGACTGGTGCAAATCTTGGGAAATGAAGTTCTGACCGCTAGGATTGATTTTTTTTTTGTTATCTATTATTCAAATAGAACGATATCAAAAGAGGCACAAATTAGGTTTGTTAAATAAAGAAAAAATTGTATTTTTAAGATTGAGTCTCACTTTAACCTAATTGAACCAGAAATTAATTAAAAAAATCTTTTTTTTCTTTTATGTTCACGTGGCGCTTATTTGCGTAAATACGGTAATTTAAATGAGTTCATCACTCAGTCGGATCAATAAATAAGTCACTAGTCTTTGTGCATCTGTCACTATTGAATGCCGCTACAGGCGGAGCCTCTCTTCACAGGACACGCCCACACTACAATTCCCACAGTTCCCTGCTCTGACAAGATGTTTTGTAATTCTGAAGATTCATAAGCATCAGCACGTTTTTTTTTCTTTTTATTTAATGAGATTAAGGAGCTCTGGATTGAATTCAAGAAATCCGCATTTATTTTTAGCATTTGAAGTATTTGTGCCAAGCCTTCGCGATTCCTCCTGACCTGCGTCACGTTCCAGAGCTGAACATTGTTTTTTTTCGTGTAAGTCATTTTTATGTAAGTCTGTTTTACATGTTAAAGCCATTACAGTGGCAATTCACAAAAGCCCACTTTCTGCCGCAGAAACATATTGAAAGCAAAAATGTCTTTCATTATTAAGACTTATTGCTGGTGCCACATGGCATACGTGTTTTAATGTGAGATGTTTCATGTGATACACGTCGTTTTGCGAAAAAAATCTGCAAATCTGCAGCTGGTCCACGTTTGGAGTCACGACACTTGGCCGACGAATAAAAAGTGCTATTCGTCATAATAAAGCGTCATTTTAACTAGCCTCGCAAAACCGCGGCGGCTTGTAAACAAGTTATGTAGTTGTTAGCATGTTGCTAAGCTAATAACATGTAGTGAAAGTGGACTTTGTTGCATTAGAGAGTGGTTTTTCGTCATACACGCGTATATTTTTGTTCATACAAAGCTTTGGGTCATTTCAAATCAGAGTTAACGCTAAGAATCAATGCTAAAACAGAATGAAAATGGAATAATCTAAAAAAAAAAAAAAGCCAGTCTTAAGGCTGCCCACTGCTCCGGGTTTGTGTGTGTCACTTCACTGGATGGTTAAATGCAGAGAACAAGTTAAACACTGCCCCTAGTGGCCATATTGACAATCTCACTCTGTCTTTATTTATTTCATTTATATACACTAAAACCCTCAAATACAAGGCCACCATGAACAACACCATGAAAAATTAGAAGGTCACTTTTATACAGGTAATACAAAAATAGATGTGTAATCTGTATTTTCAGCATTCAATTGTCACGAATCTCCTATCTGTTCTTTTTGCCATATACAAAATGTGCAATCTATGTGCTCATCAACAAACTATGACTGGCTTACCCATAGTTTTCCCAAGTTGAAAAAGACACCCTCTAGCAGACGGCTTGAAAAACAGAACACCACGAACTTCTATTAGAGGTTTTACGGTAACTTTGACGTTCCCGAACTAGTCGCAGTTGCTGCATTTATTCCGAAACCTGGACCCTGATTAAGACTTCTGAAGTATTTGAAGTAAAATAGGAGACCATGGCCTTCTATTAGAAGTTTTACGGTAACTTTGACATTCCCGAACTAGTCGCAGTTGCTGTATTTATTCCGAAACCTGGAGCCTGATTAAGACTTTCCACCGCCCTGCGTTTCAACCGCGATTCAGAAGACGGTGGCTCAGACCTGTTGAGTCAGTTCTCGGCCTACAACGCTCTCGGATCTTTCTGATGTCCCCCGAACTCGCGCTCCATGCTTTGATTTGCTGGTTTCTATGGCCACAATTCATTAGAAACACTTTTCTTGTCAAGGCATTTACTAGTCAATCAACGGGGACCAGACCCTGCGAGGGAATAAATCAGTGGATGGAAAGAGAGCGTCGCTCCGGTGGGCGAGCGAGCCAGTCCCAGACTAAATGCACACCTCTGGAGATAAAGTCTTAGGATGGGGCGTGCGGGTCCAGCCCTGCATCACTCTTCCAGAAGGCTGTCAACTTTGGCACATCGTTGTGCGGGACCACTGTGTTTGCTCTCCAAATTGCAGTCAGGCTTCAGGAATAAAGAGCCCCCGAGAGCCATTTGTCACGGCAGGCGGACCCTGTTTCAGCGGTGCGTCACACTGACACTTTCATGGCTGCCTTTTTTATTCCGAGCCGGCGCGGTGACCTTTGGAGAATTTTCCTCGATTGTTCCTGTCCTTGCGTCGCTTTTTTCTTTGTCCATTTTTCCTCCTCGCCGATGATGATTGCCCCTTCTTGTTTTGTTTTACTGTTCCATTCCCTGGATTTCTATGGCGACTGCAAACTTCCCAGGAATAATGAAGGCCTGGGGACCAAGAAGCGTGAAAAGCGATGGATTTTTCATTAATAGATAGAAAAACGTCTGGAATAAGTGGGATGGGTTCACATGATGGGCTTCACAGATGGGACATGAAGTCAGACGATGGGAGAATGTTGGTCATTCCGTTATGAGCTGGGGAGCAGACTGAATTGTTTTGATGGGTGAATGGAGCACCTTCTGCTGCGTTCGTTCTCGCTCCTTCACTGTAATTTTTCTGAGCATGGACAATGTTCTGGGATGAATGGAGCTCTTAACTTTTATGCAGCTGTAAACTCTCATACTTGGAAATCTCGAATCCAATCAATCTGTGCAAAATACCTGTCTCTGCGACTGATTCCCGTCTCAGTGACGCTTACATTTTCTGTCCTTTTTTTGTCACTTTAAAGGAATGACTTTCATGGTCAAGGAGTGACTCTCAAGGTCAGGGAATGACTATCAAGATCAAGATGTGACTAAAAGATCAGACAATGACTCTCAAGATGAGGGGATGGCTCCGAAGATGGATGTCTCTCAAGATCAAGGAGTGACTCTCAGGGTCAGAGAAGGACTCTCAAGGTTAGGAAAGAATCTCAAGATCAAGAAGTTACTTTTCAAGGTCAGGGAATGACTTGCAAGGTGACTCTCAAGGTCAAGGAGTGACTCTCAAGGTCAGGGAATGACTCAAGATCAAATTGTGACTTAAAGATCAGACAATGACTCTCAAGATGAAGGGTGGATGAGAAGATGGATGTCTCACAAGGTCAAGGAGTGACTCTAGGTCAGGGAATGACTCTCAAGGTCAAGATGTGACTTTCAAGATTAGGGGGTGACTCTCAAGGTCAAGAAGTGACTCAAGGTCAGAGAGTGACTCTCAAGATCAAGAAGTAACTTTCAAGATCAGGGAATGGGTCTCAATAACAATAAATTACTCTCAAGGTCAGGAAGTGACTCAAGGTCAGGGAGTGACTCTCAAGGTCAAAGGATATTTCTCAAGCTCAATAAACAACTGTCAAAGTTGAGAGTGACTCTCAAGGTCAGGAAGTGATCCAAGGTCAGGGGGCATTTCTTAAGGTCAGTGAATGACTGGCCAGGTGGCGGCTGTCAAAGTTGCACAGTGAATCTCAAGGTCAACAGCCAACTCTCAAGGTCAAAGGGCACCTCTCGAGGTCAGAAAGTGACCTTCAAAGTCTCGTCTTTCAATGACATCATGAAACTAACAAGCTCCAGAATGCAAGCGTCTTAACTAAAAGCTACACTGGTTATTGACTGGTTTAGAACCAGACCTTCACCCCCCCCCCATTATGTTTGGGTCAAATTGCATAATTTTTGCATAATAAAAGTCCCCCGGGTCTTTTGAAAAAGTGACCCGCAAACATTATTGATGCTCCTCTGAAACGAACAGAACAGGAGGGTTAAAGCTCTTCTGCAGCAGTGGTTTGAAGGTGGAACATCAGTATAGCGTCACTCGGTTCCCACACATTCTGGGTGCATTACTACATGAACGTACAGGGACTGGAGGTGTGTGAGAAAGCGGCAGCATCTGGATTTGTCCTTCCAGAAACCGTGAGCAGACACGTGAGAGCCGCATTTAGAACGCTTGTGTTTCTAGTGTTAAACTACACTGCAAATTCTCCAAATGACCAAGTGTCTGCAGGATTCTACACACGCAGAACCTTAAATCAGACTGAAGCCGGGATAACGTAAAAAAGAACAATGACCAAGAACAATCACACTTTCTTTTTCTTCCTAGTGCAGTGTGTGTGTGTGTGTGTGTGTGTGTGTGTGTGTGTGTGTGTGCCTTAATATCCTGTTTAAAAGAATATTGCATTGTTTGCGTTGTTATATATCAATTTTATATTATCATTGTCGGCATCTGGATTTGTATATAGTGAAATAGGAAAGCAATTGTAAAAATAAAAAAGATTATTTTCAACTATATTTACCAGCCCTTACTTTGGACTCCAAATTATGATTTCCAAATTATGTTTGGCATCTTGTTCCTATACTGAGTGTGTTTATCTTTTTTCTTGTTAGCCACATGGTGAAATATTGGACTTATAATGATTATACATATATATTGCTTTTTATAACCGAACAATTAAATTCTGCTCAACCTTTCTTGTCACTCTCTCAGGATTTCTTGAATGTGTGTTGAACACACACACACACACACACACACACACACACATATATATATCCCAAATAATATATAAAAATTGCGTTTTGGACAAGCAGATCCGATCACAAATACCTAAATACTTGGAACATTCCTTCTGTTCAGACAGATTAACTCGGCGTTGGTTGTGTTTCGCCATCAGATGCCACTGAAATCTGTTCCTGATGGCACTGCTGGACCAGGCGGTGGAAAAGCATTAGCTTTGGCAGGTGTAACCACCACACAGATGCGTTGCTAGGTAAACCCTGCGACGACTGAATCGGACCTGATGGTGCTGCTGAAACACGACACACCATCCTGACGCACGATTGTTAATTTATTTACTCAAACAAACATGTATACATAACAAATAATAACAACTATATAAAACCACAACATAATAATAATGATGATAATATTACAATCGTCTCGCTCATTCCCATAACACGTGTTTGAAAGGGAGTAGAAAAAAGTGCAACTTATCTAGTCCCGCCCCCTTTTATATTACACTTGAACACATGAAGACTGTATAAACAGCAACATTATAAATTAACCTTTGACATAAAACAAACCCATGACAGATTTTGACGAAATATTTTTTCATTATATCGCGATATTAATGTAATTCCAATGAATGACCTTTTTATATCTGTGTTTGAAATGTTTTAGGTTAGTACATTGCTTTACCTCTTCCCTTAAATTATTCCACAGTTTTACTCTGTTTCTAGTCAAGTTCAAGTTCTGATTTGTTCTGTATGCTTTGTTTATTATAACATGGGAATACAGTATATGCTTCGTTGAAGAGACGTTTCTTCAGTCTACACTTAAATTGACTCACTGATTCTGAGTCTCGAATTTATCGCTGGACTAATATGGTTTACTTTTTTGCTCTGGTGAGTAATCTAGCAGGTGCATTCTGAACTAACTGAAGTTTATCTATTAGTTTGGCAGGAGAACCTCCCAGAAGACAATTACAGTAATCTAACCGTGATGTCACGCAATAATTCGGTTTTGTCTGAGTTCAGCATGAGAAAATTACTTGTCATCCAATCACTAATGTCGCTGAAGAAATCTAGTATTTTGGCAATTTTTGAGATCTTCTTAGGCCGTGCAGAGATACAAATTTGCGTTTCATCTGCGTAACAGTGGAAGCTGTGACCACGCCTTCTGATGATGTCTCCTAGAGGAAGCATATAAAGTGAGAATGGGATTGGGCCGAGCACTGAGCCTTGTGGAGCTCCATATTTAACACTAAATCTGGGTGACGAGACTCTGTTTACATGGACGAAATGAAATTGATCAGACAGATACGACCTAAACCATTCTAACGCAGGTCCAGAAACCCCAACGTAGTCATCAAGTCTATCTATTAAAATGTCATGGTCTATAGTGTCGGAGGCAGAGCTTAGATCCAACAGAACTGAGAGTCGAGTGTGAATCCAGCTCTCCACATCTGCTGCGTCTGTCAGACCTTATCGTTTCTTCCACGACTCACTCACTCACTCACTCATCATCATCATCATCAGCAGCTCTAAACATCTCGACCTCCACCTGGACGCATGTGCGTGAGCGGCTCCGCAGACAATCACAGAGACAGACGGATGAAAAGAGACGTGAAAAGAAGAGAATGAAAAATGCCACTGGAACCAGAGATGAATAGAACACTCACTGGAGATTTGTGATTGGTCGGAGGGATCGATGGCGAGAAAGACGAATGATCAAGATCAAACCAAAACAAATCCTGAAACT
>MU204250.1:14517206-14528808 GCA_017309775.1 Paedocypris sp. Pulau Singkep | reverse complement strand
AGAGAGAGAGAGAGAGAGAGAGAGAGAGAGAGAGAGAGAGAGAGAGAGAGACTGGCGCATCAGTGGAGGAGAGGAGCGGAGAGGAGAGGCGCGCGGGCAGCAGCAGCAGTAGGTGAAGCTGGGCATGTCATGATCCAGGCGTGGCTCGGGCAGCACACGGGCGTCTATATAACTCACTCCCGCGGCTGATCGCGGATGAGCGGAGCGTCCTCTCTCTAGCTGCGCGCGTCAGGATGGCGGAGGCGGCGGGGTTTCTCGGTAGCATTGAGCTGGACTGGCAGTCTTTCCCCGCGCTGGGGAGCGTCCCGCTGTCGGACGGGCTGCACGAGCGGCTGGGGCTGATCGAGGGGCGGCTGCAGCGCGGCTCGCTGATGGACTTCGGCCACCTGAGGGGCATCCTGAGGCGCAGGCAGCTCTACTGCCGCACCGGCTTCCAGCTGGAGATATTCCCCAACGGGACGGTCCACGGCACCAGGCAGGACCACAGCAGATTCGGTGAGACGCGACTCAGCCACTGCAGGGGAAAGCTGTGCACATAGCTACACAGTTACTAATTAATGGACCGCAACGGTAACAATTAAGGCAAAACAAAGTAACGCGCGTAAACGATACAATCTAACATGTGATGTAACACTTACATGTTTCTTAACTTTCACTTGGAGGAAATGCCTCGGAAATACAGGAATCTTCGCCTAGATATCACCGTACACACACACACACACACACACACACACACACACACACACACACACACACACACACACACACACACACACACACACACACACACACACCTACACACACACACACACACACACGCACGCACACACACACGCGCGCTCGAGAGTTGCGCATCTTTTGCACAAAGCGTCACAACCGTCAGTGTGCGCAGATCCTAAGTCCTCACAACAACCTTTATAACAACAACAACAACAACAACAACAACAACAACAACAACAACAACAACCTGTAGAGGGATAAAAAAAATGTGCAAACACCGCGATAAAACAGCCCTGCCTGTAGCTCAGACAGCATGAAAACACTCTGAACAACTTTATTTAAAACTTAAATAATTGGAAAATAATAATTTAAAAACTTAAAATTTAAAATAAGGGAAAAAAGTCTAGTTATTGAAGTTCAGTGAACTTTAAGTGAGCGGTGGATTTGAATGTTTCGACGTTTAATGTGTGAAGTTATTTCTCCATGATATAACATGTAAGCGCGTGTGTAATATAGACAGTGTGTATTAACCCTCCTGTTGTGTTCGCTTCAGAGGAACATCAATAATGTTCTCAGGTGAATTTGTCCCGGGGGACCTTTATTATGCATATAAGTGTCAGAAACCAAAAGGCTCCCCATAGCCGTGTGTGTGTGTGTGTGTGTGTGTGTGTGTGTGTGTGTGTGTGTGTGTGTGTGTGTGAGAGAGGCAGTGGTGTGTTATGTCATTGTTGGAAAGAAACAAATAGTATTTGATCGTTCTGACTCTTTTTAGCTTCTATTTTGTCTGATGGGTCAAATTGACCCGAACTTTATCTTTCTAAAAAAACATGTTGAACGGGCGTTGAATAATTGTCAACAATGTCAACTGAATCATTTTTTGTTTATGTGTAGATTATAAGACAAGCAGGAGACGTTTCCAAGTGAAAAAATACTTTTAAGTATTTTAAACATATCTTTAACTTTGAAAACTGGTGAATTTGACCTGAACATAAAAGGAGGGTTAATGCAACAGATAGTCAGATTTATCCACAGACAGACAGACTGACTGACAGGTGTCACGTGACGAGTGACGTGAGAGAATGATTCGGCAGATTTGACACTATAAGTAGGAATATTTATATACTTTATTAATAATTGTTTTGACGGCAGCACACACACATTTGGGATAAAACAAAAAGACATTGCACAGATTTTACGCAGCACTTGTAAACATTTTGAGCCAGTTGATATTTGGGAGTTGAATAGTCTCAGGGATTGAGGGAGAAAGTCCTAGTCTTTTGCCTGAAACTAATTTTAGTTTTAGTCCCAATTTATTCATCTTCATTTTTGTTTTGTTTTAGTCTATCTTTAGGGGAACATTTTAGTTACAAAATAACAATATAGATTTAGTCAATGAAAATACAGGCGCTATATACTCCAAATGTTTACTAAAATTGCTATGTCTAAAAAATCTGAATACGTAGTTAACTATGAACATGTAACATATTAACAAAGATCTTAGTTATTTGAAAAAAACGTTGAACTTTTTTTTATGAACTTTTCTTTCAGTCCAAATAAATGTATTCTCATTAATGAAACCTCAACAAAGAGGAAATTAAATACAGTATAACATTTTTTTATTATAATTGCATCACGTTTATAAGTAACAAATGCTTGCACAGTGAAAAAAGCAGTTTGATCAGCAGGTGGCGCTTCAGGTGTGTTGTGTTTCTGCTCGTGATTGTTGCTCCACACGCGGCTACAGAGAGTTTTTTTAAGGTCGTGTTGAATGTAAATTAATGTAAATTAAGTGGATGTTTTGGAAGAATTCCTGCCCCACTGAAAGACGTGTCCTGATTGGTTGTCTTAGCCTTTGCACCCGCCTTTCTCCACAAGCTCGGATTATGATTGGACGTCGTCACGAAAGGCATTTTCGTTTGGTTTTTACTCGTTGACCAAAGTGTCAATAAATGTAGCCTTTTTGTCCCTGAGCGGGAGTTTTTAAACAGTTTGTTTCGTTTTCGTCAGGGAAAAAGTGTCGTTGACAAAGGCGATGATGAAACTATATCGTCAACGAAATGAACACGCTACTCACACAGGTATAAACCAGCGTGTTTCTGCGGGTGGTCCGCGCCGATGCTTCTCTGATGGGACGCACATGAAACACTGATTGTGTCGTCACTTGGCATCTACATCACAACACACTCTCGCTCCAGGTGCAGGTTACGAGTCTTTCACCGACAGCTGGAGTCAGAAACGTTAACGCTTCACGCAGACCGAGCTGAGAAACACGCCTCGCTCTTTCAGCTTCTTTTGTGTCGCTAAGATCTTTAGACTTTAGGGATTTCCATTGTCGTTTGGTTCTGAAGGGCGTCGAGAAACGATGAAGAGTGACACGGCCAATCAGTGAGCAGCAGTGTTGCGCAAGCTACGGCGAAATTGTAGCACGTTACTAGTGAAAAGTAATCCGTTACATTACAATATTACCGTCTCGAATTTGTAACATGTTCCGTTACTTCTGTGTTACTTTTAAGCTACTTTCACCAAAACATGTACAGAAGTAGAAATTAACATCCTAAAATATCAACATGTACCTTTTACTTGTATTCTATTTTACAACCAGTAGAAGGCGATGCTGTGTAGCCTAGCAACCAATAGCAGTATACTGCACTGTAGTTCATAATTGGCGTATGGTAGACATGAAGACATTAATTTTCTGGGCAATATCTGTGAATAACCTGTGTATATTGGTATCAGACGCAACATGACTGTGTAAACTTCAGTGCGTTTCATTTGAATGACTGACCACACAATACTCTCCTTTTACTGCTTTTTTTACATTGCCGTTCTTTTGTTGCACCATTCGAAGTGATTTATTAAATTGCTAGCACAATTATTTTGCGTTTACACAGAGGTTGCTTTCCGCCGCAATATTTTTGTCCTCGTCTTTTACAAAGCTGAAATAATGCGCATCTCAACAACATACTTTCGCCTGCCGTGTTTATCAAACTAGCCACCACTGAGGTCTATCCATGAACAGGAAATGTTAAATTGTTGATTTATTGTCTCGAGGGTGAAAAGTTTGATGCTAGGCAAGTGTTACTTAGCACGTAGCGAGTAATATATTCCAGAAAGCACAATTAGTAATGCGTTACACTACTGCCTTACAGCAAAAACTAATATAGTATCGTAATCAGTGTTGGGAACGTTGCTTGAAAAAAGTAGTTAGTTACAGTTACTTGTTACTTCTAACAAAAAGTAACTGAGTTAGTAAATGAGTTACATTGTTATAAAAGTAACTAATTACCAGTGAAAGTAACTATTGCGTTACTTTTTGTGACAATTTTTTTTTTTTAACATTTGTCAAACAACTTGGCTGCGGTCCATATTTAAATATGTTAAGTGAATGAAATGGACACTCAATTAAATCAATTATTATGAAAATAATTAATTATTATAAAGCACTGTACTTTACACTACAGTATTTTAATATTGTTGTGGGACAATGTGAGAGACGCATATCATATTCAAATTAATATTGTAAATATTATCATTAGTATAGTGAATTCTAAAACACAATAGATAACCGATAACTTTTAACATGTATTGCACAGACTACAACTGGCCAAGAAATAAGTCTAAATAAAAAGTAAGCTTAAGAAATGTAACAAAAGTAAATTAATAAAAAATGCACAAAAAAAAAGAAAAAAAAAAAAAGAAACAGTTTAACAAGACGTGTTCTGCACTCAATATAAGATTGATATACCAAATGTACCAAAATTAAATAACAATAACAAAAATGTACAATCTTTCTACTCCATGTCCATTTCTTCTGCTCATTGCTGACTCCTGCTGGGCGAGCGCTTGTATGTGGTAAATGATGGACATTTAATCTAAGCCAATCATCACGTCTTCAGTCGCACCACGTGCACAGACACAAACCATCACCAGTGATGCCCCGCCCACAAACACCAGAGGGAAAAACAACACACACTCTGCTCGGACCAAAACCGCCTCGGTGACCACGATTATAGTAACGCAGTGTTTTTGTCAGTAGCGGTAACGTAAAGTAGTTGCGTACTCCCGACACTGGCCATCAGGAATCCAGAGACCCTCGGGACCACCTTCCCATCAACATCTCAGCGCTTCTAGATCCTGAAGAGCCTGGCCCGGTGACTGCTGGCAGGCCCAAGCGCTCGCGTTCACTAGCAGATCGGGTTTCTAGCAGGTTCTCGGAGGCAGTTGAAAGGCTCTTTGTTGAGACAAATAAAGGTCTTCTTCTTCTTCTCATTCTCTTTCTTTTTCTCGTTCTACTTCTCCTTCCTCTTCTTGCTCTCGTTCATCTTCTTGTTCTCGATCATCTTGTTCTCGTTCTCTTTCTTCTTGTTCTCTTTCTTCTCGTTCTACTTATTGTTCTCGTTCATCTTTTTCTCGTTCATCTTTTTCTTCTCGTTCATATTCTTCTTATAGATCATCTTCTTCTCATTCATTGTCTTCTCTTTCTTCTTCTTGTTCTTCTTCTCGTTCTTCTTCTTCTTGTTCTCTTTTTTTCTTCTCGTTCTACTTATTGTTCTCGTTCATCTTCTTGTTCTCGTTCATCTTCTCCTTCTCGTTCATCTTTTTCTTCTTGATCATCATCTTCTACTCGTTCATCATCTTCTTTTTGTTCATATTCTTCTTCTCGTTCTTCTTCTTCTTCTCGTTCTTCTTCTTCTTCTTCTCGTTCATCTTCTTCTTCTCGTTCATCTTCTCGTTCTTCTTCTTCTCGTTCTTCATCTTCTTCTCGTTCTTCTCCGGGGTGGTCTGCTGCTGGTCTGACGGCTGTGGTTGTGTGGCAGGTATTCTGGAGTTCATCAGTCTGGCGGTGGGGCTGGTCAGCATACGCGGGCTGGACGCTGGTCTCTATCTGGGGATGAACGAGAGAGGAGAGCTCTACGGGTCGGTAAGTCCAGTCCCAAGCTCCTGGTGGTCTGCTCCCCATATGATGCAGATGTACTCGAGACAAACACTCCGCCAGACCAAACACACACACACACACGGCGGACACCTGAATCCTGACCCGCGGCTAGCAGCAGGGGTCACACGCGGATGACCTTTCAGGACGACGAGGAATCCCGATGTCACTTCTCGATTCGGACGTTTACATATTTGTAACGTCAAAGTCACAGTGTTGCTGCGGCCCGTCTCCCAGGGTTCCTACGCTTTCTGAAATATCAAATTCCAGCACTTTCAAGGTCCATGTTCAGGCTTTTCCAGCACCATACAGTTGTGGTAAAATTTATATTTAAAACGATCTAAACACAAACAAAATGAAACATAATTTTGGGGGAAAGTTTTGCAATATTGGTGGAAAAAAACAGACATTACATTTTGGTAAAGCTTACTAACATTATAGGCAAAATTTGTCTTCTAACATTATTTAAAGTAAGACATTAGACACCTGCCATTCTACTCCATTTTTAGCAAAGTGTGTTTTAGTTTAGCAAAGTGCAGCAAAACACTGCAGCAGTAAAGGTGTTGATGCTTTTCTGCACTTTTAATCAGACCTGGATCATAGTGATCACCACCTGTTTATTACACACTCACTTTATTTATCTGTCTCACTCTCCGAGTCTGTCAATCAAAAGTCACGTGAAACCAGACACAGAGCGAAAGAACCACCTAAGTTCTGATCCGGTCCCGAGGACGTGCACTTATCCAGAGTCCACTGTAGAATTTCGAGCCTTTTCAAGCACTTTATTTCAAATTCAAGCACTTTCAAGGATTTCAAGCACCAGTAAGAACCCTGTATATAGGAGACCGCCACCCCCCCCCCTAGCCGCCGCCCCCTCCAGACTCTCCGCGCGCGGGACAGAAACACGCTATCGGGTTTCTGCAGACAATGCGCGGGGCCCCTCTGCGTTTCTCGGGACCCCCGAGTTAAAACAAACTCTTTAAAGCGAGATGACTTCACGTGTAACGCAATAACGTCTCATTAAAGAACGGAGCAGGACATTAGTGGTACAAACAGCTTGGGGACTTTTATTTTGGAACTACTATATAGGCCGTGGTGTAAAGTACTTGAGTAAACAGACTTTGTTACTTTTTTGGCTACTTTATTTGTACCATGACTCTACTTGACTACATTAGTGATTGAGTATCTGTATCTTTACTCCACTACATTTGATTGGACACTTACTCGCTACCTTGTGATTGTGTGCGACAAGTCGGCAGCTTTTTCTACCGTGTTTTTTTTCTTTGTGATTTCTTTTGTGATCTGCTGAAGGTACTGGATGCTGTTTATCAGCTAAATAAGTTCTATTAAAATTGGATACTTTCTATTTTTACTCAAGTCTTGTTGGAATCGGTGACTTGTAACTTGTAAGGGAGTCATTTTTACAGTAGGGTTACTCTAGTGTGTTTTTAGCTACTCCTCTACCTTAAGTTTACGTCTAAAAAGCAGTTTGATCAGCAGGTGGCGCTTCAGGTGTGTTGTGTTTCTGCTCGAGATTGTTGCCCCACACGTTTTTCTAAGTTCAAGTTCAAGTTCGAGTTCTGAGCATTTGCAAGGCGCTTCTCACAGTTTTAACTGTCATTTGATGGTCTGGTTGTTGGTGTTAAGTAAATGTGATTATGACAAGACAAAGACCGAGACTAAGGTGGCGTTGTATGTAAAATGAATCCATGTACAGAGCGTTTTTTTCCTGCCGCTAGTAGACGTTATTGCAGACACTCACTGATTCACCGTGTTTTTCCTGCAGCTGAATAAATGTAAAGTTTTCGTCCCGGAGTGGGAGTTTTTCTATAGTTCTCGTTTAGTTTTCGTCAGTGGAAAAGTGTCGTTGAAAATATTTCGTCAAGGACAGTAACTTCGTTTGAGACGTAGCGTCCCGACACAGAGACTCGACTCCACCTCATGAGTGTGTTCTGGCCTCCGGCGTGATTGAGTTCACCTGCTTCACCCGGAGCATCGCTCACACACACTCACACACACATACTCACTCGCACACACACGCACACTCACACACACACTCACACACACATACTCACTTGCACTCACACACACTCTCACACACACACACACACACACACTCACTCACACACACACACTCACTCACACACACACACTCACTCACACACACACACACACACACACACAGCTCAAACTCACAGCTGCCGTCTGGACTCGTGAGAACGCAGACGCTCTGAGAAGATCTACAAAAAAAAAATTCGTAAAAAACAAACAAACAAACAAACAAACAAACACGTGTCTTCATTCAGAGCTTCAAATAGCGGAGTAAAGATGGATAATCACAAATGCAGTCGAGGAAAGTAAAAGTTGCAAATGTTTTTGATACTCACTACACGTACAAAGTAGCCTAAATGTACTCAAGTATTTTGAGTGCAAAAAAAGTGCCTTTTTGTACTCCAAGCGTTGTGACGTGAGGCTGGTCTCTCTTGCAGAAGAAGCTGACGGCGGAGTGTGTGTTCCGCGAGCAGTTTGAGGAGAACTGGTACAACACGTACGCGTCCACGCTCTACCAGCACGCCGACACGGGGAGATACTACTACGTGGCCCTCAACAAGGACGGATCCCCGCGAGAAGGCAGCAGGACTAAAAAGCACCAGAAGCTGACTCACTTCCTGCCCAGACACGTGGAGATGGAGAAGATCCCGCAGGCGTACCGAGACCTGTTCCAGCACAGGTGACCACGCCCGTCCAGAACCGGGTTCTGATGCGGCACCAGGCGCGGACTGAGATGTTCTGGATGGCTGCGCTTCCTCTTCTTAATGGCGTCTCCACCGCGGAGAAGAGGGAACGTTCCAGCATCCAGCTCCCGCGCCACTGAAGCGTTCCTGGAGGAAACATCTCGCACGCCCGAGCGAGGCCACGAGGAAAAGCCAGCGCAGAAGATGACGGAGCACTTATGATGGATTATGGGAACTTCTGGAGGAGTCACTTCGGGAAAAGACAAGGGCACTTAAGATAAAACAGGAAAGTCTTCAAGCGATGGAGATATTGAGGCTCACGTGGCCCGAGGAGCTCCACGCAGCCACAGATTTGTACACACAGACCTATTTATAGAAGTATGATGTATTTATTTTCCGCCTATGTAGCGTATCTCCGAAGCTCTATTTATTTATTTCAAAGGCTCTATTTTGTAATGAGGTTGAAGCTATGGGAAGTGTACATTCTACTGAGGGCTGGAATAAAGGTGGTCCTGCTATGGATGGATGGATGGAGGTATGCGAGCGCCTGTTATGTGCTTCCAAACCAAACCCTCATCGATCAGGCCGGTTAGTGGCGGCGTTCGCACAGAGCAACAACCGCATTTTTCAGCCGTCCATTCGTCTTCCAGGCCGAGGACGTTCCTCAGATTGATCGGCAGCTCCTTATCAGGAGGCGAGAAGCACCGTCTTCGCCAAAGCCATCAATCCTCAGACGTCCGCGGATCTCCCGAGACGCGCATGTAAAAGCTTGGCGAGCGTGTGGGAATGTTCTCCCCAGAGTCTCTCCAGACATAAATCTGTCCTTTTCTGAAAGTGAAAGCATGAAAAAAAAACAGAAAGGAGGGTCGCCTGGTGTCAGACCTGCCGAGACGATACCCTCGTACAATTAGAAGTTAGACATGTACCAGGATGTGAAGAGTCTCTCACACACACACACACACACACACACACACACATCTCCAGCCATCCACTGCGGTTCCATTTCGGGTTCCACGGGCCTAAAGAAACACCCCACACCGGTGGCCAACCAATCACAGGCATGAAGGAATAAAACTATTCACTTCCACAACGATAGTCGGTTTCACTCGGTCTTCTCTCGGAGACGCCGTCTAAATACCTCGAAATCAGTTTGTCTTATCAGCATGTAACGAGATGATAGTTTTAAATCAAACAGGAACTTCATCGTTTATTACAATGATTGTAAATACGTTGTGAACTGCTGCAGAAAGGCTCAGCATCTGGAACGTTCTGCAGCGAGGAACTCGAGGAACGTGCAACGGAAAGGGTCTCGCAGGGGCTTCGACGGGGAAAAAACGCATTTCCATTGTCGCCACCATTTCAGAGTTGGATTATTCACTGGTCAAGGTAAGATGGCAGGTGTGTCAAACTCCCACCGTGAAAATCACAGAGCAAACCAACGCTGGAAGACACGGCAGTAGAGACGTCCAGATCTTGGTGTCACTAGCGAGAAAACGCAAAATAAATCGAATAAAAAAGACGCGAGTCAGAACGTTAAGACAAACTGTTTAGTCGATCACAGTCAGACACTGGGGAAGGAGACAAACAATTGTTGTACACGGTTTAACAGAATACGAAAATTATTGGCGAGTAAACGCAAAACAAATTGAATAAAAAAAATACGCTATAGAACAATGACACACGTTAGAACGTTGCGACAAACTGTTCAGTCGCTTACTGTCGGACACTGGTGAAGACGACAAACAATTGTTGTTCGCCATTTAACTAAATACGAAAAATGTTGGTCGTGCAATTTATCTAACAAGGACCACGAAAATATAGTGTGTCTGTGTGTGTGTGTAAATGTGTTTCGAATAAGAGTGTGCATGCATGACTAACATTTTCTACAAATTTAACACAATGTGGCAAAAAAACGTAACCTACAGAATTATCGTTATTATGTCACGTGACGGAACATTCTAATATTCGCTTCTGGGAGTCACACGTAACGTTGTGATTTTACGTTTGCTGTCCTCTACGCAACATTTAACGACCCGGTCAGTTTGAGGTCATGACCCCTGCTCTCACGGCCTTAAAGGGAGTTAGTCAGTGTGGCCACTAGGGGCAGTACAAGCCAGTGAAGCGACACACACAAACCCGGAGCAGTGGGCAGCTTAGGCCGTGGTGTCGGATAAAATACATGAATTTTATGTCTGAAGGCAATCGGACAAAACGCAAGTTTCTACCAATTAAAGTGAGCAAAATAATCTGCGTTATTTTCTTTAATTTCCCAAACTCGTACACCCAAAATGTGATCTTGATTCTAGAAAGACGATCGCAGGAAGAACAAAACAAAAAAACAAAAAATGGCTTTTGGAGAGTTTTGGTGAACAGATTTATTTTGTGCAAAAAAACCTTTATACCGGTTTAAAACGACACAGTTGTTACAAGACAACAACAACAACAACAACAAAAGAAACGAGCGCATCCTCCAGGGTTCTTCTCCGTTTGGTCACTTTATTGAAACGTGATATTAAATATTAAGTAGCAGGTCACATGAAATGGCGGATGACGTCTGAGCGCGCGATTGCCGATTAAAACCCATCGCCGGCGGACGCTGCGATTCCGGGGCGTTAGCATTAGCATGCTAGCAGGCGGAGAATCGCCGTCCCCCGCGCGAACCCGACAGGAAGTGAGGGCGGCGACGAAACCAAGTTACAGTAAATCGCTAGAGAGGCGAAAACTACAAAAGTCCAGAGAAACTCGGCAGGCAGATTTACCAACACAGACATTCCATAGCATGAACGGCAACGACGAGATCAAGACCTAAAAGCCGGTTAGAAAACGTGTTTGTTTGTTTGTTTTTTTAAAACATCAGAAGACATGGAGCTGCTTGAAATAAGGCCATTTCTTCTCCGACGAGCGGCGGCGAGTACTTACAGCACGTGATGTCGCCCGCTCGAGGGTGTGTCCTACACGCACAGGAGGAGAACATCTTCTTAAATACGCCAGAGAATCGAGGAACAGAAAACCAAATCCAACTGGAGTAACGTGAAGGCTATTTACAAGCGCCAACCCTCAGGACCCGCCCTCTGGAGCACAAGAACCCTCAGGACCCGCCCTCTGGAGCACAAGAACCCTCAGGACCCGCCCTCTGGAGCACAAGAACCCTCAGGACCCGCCCTCTGGAGCACAAGAACCCTCAGGACCCGCCCTCTGGAGCACAAGAACCCTC
>MU204250.1:14501915-14517106 GCA_017309775.1 Paedocypris sp. Pulau Singkep | reverse complement strand
TGACTGACACGCCCCTAGACACACCCACCATGGCGAACATGACAAACGCCCCTGACAGACACGCCCACACATGCCACGCCCACAATACGCCCAACATGACAAACACAATGTTCCGTGACACTCGATTTATGGAGACGTACGTTTTGCTGCTTGGTGACGACGTCCCGGTAAATGGTCTCCCGGTGTTTGATCTCCATCTCGTAGGCGGCCTGCCGGGCCAGAGCGATGGCCTGAACCTGTGCCTCCGGGAGGGCGGGGTTCTCCTTCCACTGTCACACACACACACACACAAGCGTCACGCCCGTGCTGCTCCGCCCGAGGCCTCCGGGCGACACGCACCACTTGAGCGATGATGTCCTCCACAGACTCCCTCGTCATGGCCTTCAGTGCATTGGTGGCCTCCAGAACCTTCTGCCGGCCTTGGTTGACCAAGTCCTGAACCACAACCAGAAAATAAATGTTAGTAAATAATAATACAGTTTTAGGTAAAAAAAAAAAAAAACGCAAGGCTGGTTAATTTTTTGAAAGAATAATTAAGAGACTGGACAAATTCTGATACGCGTGTGTGTGTGTGTTTATACAGTGGTACCCCAACTTACAAATGTCCCAGATAACAAAAATCCCAGGTAACGAAATGCTGCGCTGCAAAAATGCCGTCTTGAGTTCCGAAATATTTTCGCTATTCGAAAAAATTGTGTCTTTTTCTTTTTTTTTTTAATTGGACGGATTTACGGAAATCCTAAAAAAAAACTCAGGGATTTACATGACGTCATTTCAAGATGGTGGAAACAGTTCACGTGAGATTGTCCGTTGAATTATTATATATTGTACCTTTACAAAACACCAATACCAAGAATAACAGAATTTTCAGAACATCAAACGGCAGGAAGCGCATTTGGAACGTAGGAAGATCTACAGACCTCCAGCTGCTGGTTGTTCATGGACGCCAGCGCCGCCACGTTGAAGGGGAAGTAGGAGTTGGCGGCCGCGCCCATGGCCATCTGAGAGTAGGAGGCCTGGTTGGCGCGCATGGACAGACCCTGAGGTTCGACACGCCATCGGTTAAACGCCGACCACACCAGGAGAAACGCCAGACGCTCACCTTCTTCTCCGCCTCGTACTCGGCCCAGGCGGCCTTGCGGTCCTCCTCGCTCAGCGCCTCCTCCTCCTTGTGGTCCAGTAAGGAGTCGTGCTCGTGGTAGCCCACGATCTGATCCTTGTAGCTGTGGAGCAGCTCGGCGAGCACCAGGTCCTGTGGAGGAGACACCATCATTTTAGGAGGGAATGTTCTCGATTCCTTCACCACATTGTTGTAGTGGAATCCCTCAAGCCGTGGCTTCACGCGGAGCTTCTGACACATCACAAAAGATCTGTCTTTTCTTGCTTTGCTGTACAGAATCACTGATCAAATAAAAAGAAAAAAAAATGTAAATCTCTATTACAAAGTGACAATGTATCACAATGTATTACAAAGGACAAAGTTCTGAATCTACATCAGAAGGTTGGAAGGGACGTTCCTTCTGAAAATAACAAAGTTGTAAAACCTTCATGACATCCCGTGTTGGGTAAGTTACCTTGAAAAAGTAATGAATTACTAATTACTTCACATTGTTGTATTTAAAATACTTTTATAATTACTGTGTCTGAAAAGTAATTTAGTCACTCATAAAGTAACGCAACTAAACACTTTTTAATAGTGTGTTCTGCGCAGGAAATAGCTCAAATATTACTGTAAAGTTCCTATCTGATTGTGTCAGAAATGTGACGTGACGTGATTATTGCCGTGTTGTAGAACAGCCAGTAGCTTCAGTCGGGTCCTACGTTCGACGTCTCTGCTTTAAATACGGTCGCAAAATTACACGCACCACGTGCACTACCACAATTTTAAAACGGCAGAGTCAACTTCTACAATAAGAAGATACATTACTAAAATTAAATAATGATTTTCAGCTATTTTAATTAACGAATACATTTTAAGCACCCCCCTAATTTTTTAGGCACAAAATAAAAAAAAAAGTTTTGTTTATGGCTAAATTACGTTAATGTTCTGTTTAAAATACATTTTTTTCTTTATTTAACAAAACTAACTTGTGACTCCCATCACTTCAACGTGTGTTTTACTTAAAAATAATAAAACAATATTGTATTCTAGCAATTGGAACTACAGCTCCCATAATGCTTCACTGGCCACTGGTTCCCATGAGCCTTTGCACAAAATGAGCAAAAAGTAAAGCTGATGGTGAGACGTAAACATTACAACAGTCAGGTTTTCCTCTGTGTATCAGACAGAGCGATTAGATTTTCTGTTTGCTCTGTAACTTTTGCAGCTGCTGTTCTCGTTTTCAAGCGCTAGTCCGTTAGCCTTTAGCACGGCGATCTATAAGCACCCAGCAAGTTTTTGAGCCGCCAAAATTGAAAAAAAAAATAAAAATACTACGTATTATCGCATTTGAATTACAGTAACGATGACATCAAAGCGCACGTCAACAAATTTTCGATTTGCCATTTCAAGCGATCCGGCAGAGCTCTTCCATCAGGAGGTTCCTGGAGGTGATGAGGGCTCAGCAGAAGCCCAGCCCAGCCCAGCCCAGCGTGCCACTGGTTTCAGCGCCGCCGCGGGATCCAGACTTTCTGCATTAGGCGGCGTGTAATGGAGGCCGCGGATCCCAACAAATCAAGGCTGCGGCGTTAAATAAAAACATGTGGGGAGGGAGAACACAATCACGCACGGATGATGCTTCAATCTCTCAACGTCAACGCCACCAGTAACTTACTCCACACTGGGAAAAGATGAGTGGAGAGAGAGAGAGAGACGGGGGAGAGAGATATGGAGACGGGGGAGAGAGAGACAAGAGAGAGAGACAGGAGAGAGAGATAGAGAGAGAGAGAGAGAGAGAGAGAGAGATAGCGAGACGGGAGAGAGAGATAGAGAGATAGGAGAGAGAGATAGAGAGACGGGAGAGAGAGATAGCGAGACGGGAGAGAGAGATAGCGAGATGGGAGAGAGAGATAGAGACATGGGGGGGGGGGGGAGCAAGACAGAGGGAAAAAGAGAAAACGAGACAGACAGACATAAAGAGAGAGAGCGATAGAGACGGTGGAGATAGAGAAAGAGACAGAGCAAGAGAGAGAGAGGAAGAGAGAAAAAGAGTGAGAGAGACGGGGAGAGAGAGAGAAAGACAAAGAGAGACTGAAAGAGAGAAATACACAGATAGAGAGAGAGAGAGAGAGGGAGAGATACAGAGAGAGAAAGAGAGTGAGAAAAAGAGAGACAGAGAGAGAGACGGGGAGAGAGAGAGAGAGAGAGAGAGAGAGTGAGGGACAGAGAGAGGGGGGGGGGGGGTGGCTGACAATCAGATGATGAGGTATTTAAGTCGGGACCCGAGATGAGCGGAACACGGTTGGGTGAGCGGGTCACGGAGCCGCGGGGTCAGATGAGCAGGGAATGCTGGGATTGCTGAGTGATCTCGGGCGGGGCTCAGCGGGTGGTCCCGTCCGTCTCCACCAGCACCTCCACAAGAACCCCGCCAGTGTCACCAGGAGAGAGGAGGTGATGAGGAGACCAGTGAAACCACCACTGACGGACGGACGCACGTCACTAACGTTGGGAGAAGCGCGTTCCCGCAGAGTCAGCTGACGGCCTTTTAATGCCTCGTTAAAAACCACTAATAAAAATGAATTAAAAAAAAAATCTGATCAGTCACATGACGGAACAATAATTCAATCACACGACTTACTCAACTTCGTCACAGAACTGACATTCGCGACTGTTGCAAATCATTAGGTTTAATAAAATACTACTGTACGGCAAGAGATGTACAAAAGAACTCTTATATTGGTTACACTACTAATTAGTAAACTATTAGGGATAACTAAACTACTAATTATATCAGATCATTAATAATTGCCAATTATAATTATGAATTTGCATGGGATAATTAGCCAATTACTACCACAAAAACACAGGAAGGCGATTCAAATATGTGTTGATGATTAAAACTGAGACATTAAGATATATTAGGATAGCAGATATTAGAAAATCAACTTTTGTTCCTGCCACTCTTTCAAACTTCCATCACCCAGATTTATAATTTGAGAATTCTGAGAATGAATTTGAGAAAAACGCCACAAATGTTTCTTCGACGTGGTTACAGAATTTTGGGAAAAACGTCAAAGTTTCTTCAACGTGGTTCCTAAACTTGAGGAAAACGCCAATGTTTCTTCAACGTGGCTCCAGAACCTTCAGAGAAAAGCACCAGTTTATCTTTCACGTGGTTCCAGAAGCTTCTAAGAAAAACGCCAATGTTTCCTCAACATGGTTCCAGAACGATCCGAGATCAACAGCCTATGAACATCCAGGTCAAGACATGTTTTCAAAGAGTAAAAAACCCAGAAGAAAACGGGTGCGAGGAGAGTCTGCGAAAGTGCTGGTGATGATGAGGAAGCGTCGCGAGAAGAAGACTTCCTTCAGACTTGACGTGCAGGTGCAGGAACTGAAGAAAGCGAGGGGTCTAGGAATGTGAAGGATGGAGATGTTTGTAATACCGAACCGTGGCCAGGCAAAACTAACTGTACAGCTGCGCACAAATTATCCACATAACCTCCGTGGCCTGACATAAACAGTCTGCGTGTTCCGCTCATGACCCGCTGTCTGTCGGGCCGAAAACAACAGAAGGTTTAAGATTCTTTACTGATGAAGAACACGCGTTGAACTTCTGATCCGTTTATCGTACTTTCCGAACGATAATGAACATCTGTCTAAAAGCACGTTTATTTCTGGATTATAAGGATTTTTACACCTTATTTTTTTTTTATTTTATTGCGCCTTGTAGTGTTAAAAACACGGAGGTCTTGACTTAAATATTTATTGGCTACTTGGTCTGAGAACCAAAAAAATATAAGCAACTTTAACGTTCTACTTGACGACGTTTGTGATTGACTATCTGTGTTTTCACTCCACTACGTTTGATTGGACATTTACCGTTACTCGCTACATTGTGATTCTGCGCAACGTCGGCATCATTTTTTCTACCGCGGCTATTTCTCGGGAGGACAAAGTGACATATCGCCATCTGCAGGAAGTCTGAAGGTACTGGACGCTGTTTATCAGCTCAATCACGTCAATTGGCTGTTGCACCTTTTTGGCACATCTGAGTTTGACAGACTGACTTTTTGTTCTTTCTTTAATCCATTTTGTTGTGCCATTTTGAAACATTGAGGTGCTACGTGTCATTTCTTCATTAGGAAACAACACCAAGTTTCTTGTTCGTCACATGTTTCTTTGGAGTTTTCTCAGAAAGTTCTGGAATCACGTCGATGTTTCTTGAACATGGTTCAAGAGCTTTACAACCTTTACTCAAGTCTTGTGGGAATTGGTGACTTGTAACTTGTAATGTAACTTGTAAATGACTTGCATTGCTACAGTAAGACTACTCTTTACACTTCAGATCTGGACTCAATTAAACTGCCGCACACACGAATCATCTCCGTCGCCGGGTGAGCGGCAAACGAAAATTTCAAGTGACACACCGAAAATTCCAAGCGACAAACGAAAATTCCAAGCGACAGCGAAAATCTCAAGCGACAAGGCGTTATTGTGATAAACCGTGGCGTGTCTGTAGAGTAGTGTCAGGGCGGTCGGAATCACAGTAGATGGTTTTATTGGAGCGCGGCGATTTACCGACCAGGGTTTATTTTCAGGGCGAGGCTTTTATTTTACGGCGAGGTAAAAGTCGCCCTAACGCCGGGTTATTGACCAAGCGCAGGAAGTGGGGTGTCGGGGCTCGGCGGTTCACACTTCAGGATGAGATGTGAAAACAGAGGGCACTCATTAGGGAACATCTGGGAGACGCATTAGCAGCGGTTCCTGCACCTAATTACCCCCACGCCAGGTCTGCGCCCGTCCTCAGCCGCGAAAGAGCCAAAGAAAAACGCCACTTTCCCACCGCCAGGAAGTCAGCGCACCGGCCGAAGTGGCGTTTCTCTTTGGCTCGTTCAAAGGGCATCTGAAAGGCCCGAGGCGGGGCGGGGCCGGACCTCAAGCTGGGTGGCTCTCACGTCTGGCCCGCTGCTCCCTTCTTTGTCATTAGAGTGGAAGTCCACCGACTTCCTTTGTCTCCAATTAGTTTCTCCAAAAAGCACGAGGACGGGCTGAAAAGGGCTTGAGAATAATGACTGTTCATCATCGGGGAGGTTTATGGTGTTCCTTTAAAAAACTTCAGAGGCCGAGCGGTGAATCAGCGGAACAGATGGCCTTCACCAGGGCTGGAAGAGAAGAGCGTCTTCCCAGAAACTCTCCGATGCTTATCGCCGGAGCGCTCTTTACAGTATCGCCGTAATGAAAAGGAAAAGACGCAGAGCTCAGATCTTCCACCCGTCGCTCGGGTTTCACTCCAGGTCAAAGAAACCGCAAACGAGTGTGGAGGGAACAGTTCCACTCTTAAGCAATAATGATCCAGTCCTGGGAGTCGTAGTGTTGACGCCTTCCAATCGACAACTTTCATAGTCGTGACTAGGGCAGCACGATTCACCTTTATTCAATCGATATCGCGATTACTAAACCTCAGGAGGAAACGGTTTTTACACCTTTCGTTTTCGCACTTGGTCAATAACTCAGATATTTGGAGCTTTTTTGGTCTCGCGAACAACAAGGCGGAGCAAAAGACTGCCAAGTGTGAAATGCATCGATGTCAGATCTAGAAGAAACACAACTCAGTTATACCAGCATCTTAAAAACCACACTAATATTAGTAATAATATTGGTAATATCATATCAATGTTTTATGTTTGGTGATTTTCCATTTTGCCTATTTATTACAGAGCATTTTTTGGTGCAATGCAAGCTCTATGTTTACTAAAGACCAGTAAATTGCACTATTATTTATTTTGTTTTGTAATTCACAGTAAGAGTAAGGCATTTTAAAATATGGTTTATTGAGGATTGTTCCCTGTTTCATGTTCTGCCAGTGACAACATTGTCTTATTTAATTTCAGATTTAAAATTAATACAAGAGAATTTTCTATTTTTTCTCAATAGTTTCAGATTGTTAAATTAAAAAACAAATGACTGCGTGGTTATTTTCCATTCTTGCTCTTCTGCATGTAGGTTCAGGTACTGTTTTTAATAATCATGACTCAAACTTTGAGGGAGAGAAATTTTAAAATCTCATTACCTCAATCACTTTGTATGTAGTTTGTTTAACCTTCTGTGTTGTAAAAGTAACAATATAGTGTATTCATAATTTTAGTTTTATGCACTGAAGAGTGGAAAAAAAAACGAAAATCGAATCGCAATATTTTTCATATAAATTGCAATTAGGTTTTTTCTCAAAATCGTGCAGCCCTAGTCAAGTTCATGTTCATTTATATAGCGCTTTTCAAGTCTTTAAAAAGAGAAATGTCGATTCTTTAAATGAGTTTTAAAAATTAGCGCCTAATTAATTTAAAAAATAGAAAACTCTTTGAACGAGAAGGTGTCCAAACTTCTGGTCTGTACGCGTATTAAACCGTCAAAGTTTGGATGAGAAAAGCTGACGACGCAATTTAAAATCAAAGCGCTTCAACGGGAGATAAAACGTGGTATGTTGTTTACTACGGTATTGTAAAGTCAGATTTATTCTGGTCTTTACACGGACGGAGGCTGCGTGTGCTGGTTGACCCGCCGGGGTCGGGGGAGGTCGCGGCGAGCGGCTGCGCGTGATTGGCTGAACTCGTCGGGGGTCTGATGATGTCACAGGCGGCAAAACCAGAAAAATCGGACCATTTTACACCGCGTGTGATGCAATCGATTTACAACCAATCATAAAAATAACATACATTTTGAGATAATCGTATCTTCCTATAACTATAACGCGACTATAACACGGTGATGTCATCTGTTTGTCCGCTGGAGACTGTAACACGTTTGATGATGTCACACAGGGTGAAAAAAAATGATGCAATCCATCAGTTCGAACACATTATAAAAATTACAAACATTTGGAAATTACCGTATTTTCCTAAAACTAACACAACTATAACACGCTTTTCTAATCTTTAACTATTTTTTTTTCTTTCCCCCGCTCGAGCACTGCACACACACAGTATTTGTGAAGATGTGAAGAAACAACAGCGTGTACTATTATTCTGAAGTATCTGCCACAGCCATAATTTACCAATATTGTGCAAAAATAACACTTAAATCACAGTTTGTGTACTAATGCTAATAAAAGCAGCAAATGTTAAGGTGTACAATCACTAAACTCCTCCCACACTTCCTAGTCAAGCAACTGTCAATCACTGTCTCACCAGCCAATCAGAGTAAGGACTGGCCCCCAGGTGAGACTTGGACTAGAAATCCAAACGAAAACAAAAAAAAAACGAACAAAAAATCCGAAGTAAAAAAAAAAAAAAAAAACAAGTTTCAAACAAAAACGTGAAGATTGCAAGCAAAAAATCTTCAAAAAACAGACAAATGTGAAGCATTTTCGTTCCGTTTCTCCGAAATTTGATATTTTTGTCATTAATCTGATTCCACGTGTTTAACGGACCTCACATTTAGTGCTTCACAATTTAGCAATATTGTGCAAAAATAAAACTTAAATCACAATTTGTGTACTAATATTAAAAAAAGCAGTGAACGTTACGGTGTACAATCACTGAACTCCTCCCACACTTCCTGGCAACTGTCAATCACACTCTCACCAGCCAATCAGAGAAGGGCCGGCCCAACGTGAAATTTGGACTAGAAATCCAAACCAAAAAAAAAATAAATAAAACCGAACGAAAAATTCGAAGTGAAAAAACAACAAGTTTCAAACGAAAATGTGAAGACACAAAAAAAAAACGAACGAAATCGAAATTTACGTTTGCTATTTCTGTCACGAATCTGATTCCACACGTTTTGCGTCCGAGGCGGCGTACCTTGGGCAGCATGGGCGTGGCACGCTTGCTCTTCTTCTCCGAAGGGTCGTCCAGCTGGTCCGGCTCAAAGGTGTAGAGCTCCGTCAGCTCGTTCATGGTGAAGTGACGCTCGATCTGCTGCTGGTCCACCACACGGAAGGACAGCGACTGCTTGGCCACCTGCCGGTCGTAGATCTTCTCCTCCATGGTGCCCTGGCCACGCCCATCAGAGAGTCACCCGCAGTCCGTGCTCATTTTGACAAAGTCACAGTCTTTTGACTAAAACTCGGTCTAGTTTGAGTCCCAATTTAGTCGTCTTTATTTGTTTTAGTCTTAGTCTAGTTTTAGTCGACTAAATGCCACAACATTTCAATTACAGTATAGATTTAGTCAAAAACACATTCTAAATGTTTACTAAAGTTGCTCTGTATATATTTTATATGTTCACAATTAACTGCGTATTCAGATTTCTTAGACAAAGATCTTACTTGGAAAAACATTTCTTTTCCCTTGAACTTATTTCAAAGAACTTTTCATTCAATCCAAATAAATATATTATCATACGTGAAACCTCAACAAAAGAGAAAAATTAAATACGGTCAAATAAAACGAGTTACAATTGAATTGTTAATGGCAATTGCATGTTGTAAGTAACAAACGTTTGCACGGTGAATCTCGTCAACGAAATTAACTCTGCCCACCGCGGACACGCCCGAGTGTGGCCACGCCTCCTCACCTGAGCCAAGAACCTGTAGACGAAGACGGTCTTGACTTGGCCGAAGCGGTAGACCCTGAAGATGCTCTGGATGTCGTAGGACGGGTTCCAGGAGGCGTCGAAGATGATCACCCGGTTGGCCGCCACCAGGTTGATGCCCAGCGAGCCGGCGCGGGTGGAGATGAGGAACAGTCGCCCGCTGTGGGACACCAGGAGAGACGATCAGACCATTTTCACTTGACTTTAATAAAAGTAATAGAAGATTTGGAGTAATTCTGGCAAATAATATGTGAGAGGTAGCGATCATATTTTTAGGATTACCTTTGTACCTACATACAAAGCATATACGGTGAGTGTATGTGTATATATTTATACTTTCTTTTTCTCTTGTCTAACGTTTCATTTCAATTGATGTTTGTAAATCAAGGGCTGTTTTTCGAGAGCTTGAAACAGAAAAGAATTTCAGAATTATTCAGAATTGGTGGCACAAAACAGTGGAATTGTCAAGGTCATCGAGTCATTGATGGATTATTAGATTGGCAGCATTTCATCTTTTTCATACGGATTGATGTTGATTATAAGCGTTCTTTCTTAATTATTATTTATTTTTGTACTATTTGTGTCATTTACCAATAACACTATTTTCATACTAATTAATGCTGTTGTTATAAGCATTATTTTGTTTATTTTATTAATGTATGTATTTTTTTTATTAAGAACACTATTTTGATGAAAAATTGGCAGCATTTCATCTTTTTCATACTAATTGATGTTGTTCGCCATAAGCATTATTTTTATAATTCATTTTTAAATGTTTCCTATTAAAAACACTATTTTGAAGAAATATTGGCAGCATTTAATCTGTTTCATACTAATTGATGTTGTTGGATATAAGCATTACTTTTTATTTTAGTTAATTATTTATGTATTTTCTTTTGATTAAGAACACGACTTTGATGAAATATTGGCAGCATGTAATCTTTTTCATACTAATTAATGTTAATTGTTCCAAGCGTTATTATTTTTTTGAATGAATTGTTTTTATTAAGAACACTATTCTGAGTTTATGTTTTTGAAATATTGATTTCCTATTCATTGTCTATATTAAAGTTAGTTTTGTTCTGTTGTGAGTGTCGACAAATCTTTAATTTGGGAAACAGCGTAATGTTCTTAAATAGAATTGTAGAATCTAACTCATAGAATCTAACGCAAGTGTGTGATTAAAAACAGAATCACATTATATTCTAGTTACACAACAGAACCTTTCTGTGCTACTTATGTTTAGGATTACTTTTATGATTATTAATTGATTTATAGATGTATATTCTATTTTTTGCTGCTGTTAATAGACGCTATTTCCCAACTGTAGGATAAATAATGGCATTTCAATACAATTCAAACAATTTATTATACAGTGGTACCTCTCTTAACAAATGACATTACTTTCAGTTTGTTTATCGTCAGTTTATAAAGACTTAAAAAAATATAAAAAAACTTAATGAATACAAGTATACACTTGTAATACATAATTAGATCACCAGGTGGCAGCAATTAGTCACTACATGGCGATTCCATTGCATTGACCACTAGGAGAGCAGCTAAACATTTGGAGAAAATTGTATTTATTTATTTTTTTCAGATTTTCAAAAAATATTAGTTGTGGAAGTCTAGGGGGGAGAACATTAAAATGTATTGTTGGCAAACTTTTGCGTTTGAAATTTTAACCCCTTCTTCTAAAGCACCTTGCATCTCTGGAGCAGCGTCTAAAATACTATAGAAAAAATGTGTTTTTTTATTTTTTGCTTTCTTGTTTTTAAGACAGAGATCAAGTAGAATAAAAAAATCATCAAAGGGTTAACAGAATTTAACAAGCTCTGTTTATCCTACACTGTATGAAGAGGAAGGATTATTATCCCCTGTTTAGCAGACCCAGTGTTTCGATTGTGTCTGTTCCTTGGATTCTTTATTTGTGATTGTTCCGGACTTGAAATACGGACAAATGTGGGCTATTATTCACCCGCATATTTGAAATCGGCAATTATATGTCGTTGAATATTAAATAAAGGGTGCTTATATTCACGTAAATACGGTATTACCAATATTTTATCATTTGAATGCAAAACGAGGTCCACCTAACGAAATGTCCATTAAACGAAACTGCTGTCGGCACAAATTAATTCCGTTAAGAGAGAAACCACTCGTATATTCAGGAAGTGCGAGCCTGGAAGATCCGCAGGAAGGATGTCAAACTTCTAGCAAGTTCCGGGGAGGCTTTTTACCGAACATTACTGGTGTCGTTGAAGTCCTCTGCCCATTTCTTCCTGGTCATGGCATTGGTGGAACCATCCAGACGGTAGTAGTCGATGTTCCGGAACCACTTGCCCTCGCCTGCAAAACAAAAGAGATAAGATCAGTTTTATCTCTTAAAAGCGTAAAATCTGGTTTTTATTTTTTATTATTTTTGTTTTGTCAATTTTATTCATTCATTCATTTTAGTGTGCTTTTAGTAATATATCTAATTGTTTGTACAGTTTATTGTGATCGTGATTTGGATTATACGTGACCATGTTTTTAATGTAAAGCACTTTGGTCAGTCTGCTGTTTTTTAAAAAGTGCTTTTATAAATAAAGTTGACTTGACAAGATAAGATAAGATAGACTGCATTAATCCCACTAGGGGAAATTATTGTGGTCAGTGGCAGCAAAAAGTTTTGAACAGAAACGAATCAGGACAATTTAAAAGACAACAGTGAAGGCAAAAACGCAAACAGCAAAGAGACCGGAAAAAAAAAACAACATATATATAATAAATAAAAAAATAGGTTGTGCAAAAATACAACTGTGCAAAAACAGTGGTGCAATTGTGACGAGATGAAAATACAATTCCATTTTAAATCTAATAAAAACGTAAAAAAAGTCCTAAAAAAGCTCTAGGTGGCGTAGCATGTTTCCCATTAGCGCCTGTGATCTTTTCACTAGGAATGACGCGGCCCGGAGCGAACATTGTTTGTGGAGCAGCTGCTGGGGTTTCATTAGGAACATGACCTTATTCCCCAGGCTTTGCGTTTACACGCGGCTGTTTGCGGCGTTCCGAGGACACTTAGCGCACATCTGAGTCGGATAACGGCGCTCTGCGCGGAGGGAGCGCGACGCGACACAAACCGCCGCCCAATAATCGATCGAACGCAGCACGCCAAAACACAAACTGCTCATCGACGAAACGGGAAAAACTCTGCGTTTTTTTAATTTATTTATAGACCTAGTGTTCTGACTAATGACTAATTTTAGTTTTAGTCCCAATTTAGTCATCTTAATATTTTTTAGTTTTAGTCTAATTTTAGTCTAAATACCACAGCATTCTAGTCGACTTAATTACAGTATATTTAGTCAACAAAAATACAGGCGCTATATATTCTAAATGTTTACTAAAGTTGCTCTGTCTAAGAAATCTGAATACGTAGTTAACTATGAACATGTAAAATATACAACGATCTTATTAATAGGAAAAACATGTTTTTTTCTTGAACTTGTTTTTATGAACTTTTCTTTCAATCCAAACAAATGTATTCTCATGAATGAAACCTCAACAAAGAGGAAATTAAACACAGTAAAATAATATAAATTATAATTGCATCGCGTTTATTAACAAACGGTTGCACGTTGTTTTTTGAGAAGCTCGTCTCTATCCTCGCCAGCTCTGACGAACCATGAAAATCATACTTGAGTAAAAGTACCTTGCTTTAAAAAAAAAAAAAAAAAAACTCCACCTCAAGTCACCAATTCAATCAAGACTTGAGGAAAAGTCGTAAAGTTTACCGATTTAAAAGAACAAGTATTTTACTCACAAAACAACCAAAAGGTGTGAAAAACAACTACTCAACTACAACAAACTCTATTTATGAGGTTTCTAATATAGAGATGACACTTAACACCTCAACGTTTGTTAAAATATGGCAGAATAATAGTTATAATCTAGACAGAATATAATATAATAATAATACAATAGATATAATATAGACAGACAAAAAAATAACAAAAAGTCAGTCTCAGTCAAACTCAAATGTGCTGAAAAGTAGAAAGTTAAAGTTGCTTATATTTTAGATTACAATTACAAAGTAGCCAAAAATACTTACGGATAGTGACAAAGTCCATTTACACAAGTACTTTACTCCACTGGCAAAATGTGATCATTAACATCAGTATCAAGTGCTAGTCAGGGTAAAGATAAAAAAAAATAAAATAAAATAAAACAATAACAATAATTTGCATAATATTTGCTCATTTGAAATGATTGTAAATGTAAGGCCGGTAAATCAGTTTTATAATAAAAAAAAAAAAGATTTTATTTTCATTAAATTGATGTTATTAGATAACAGTGTTGATATGAAAGTAAAAGAAAAAATGAAAATACATTTAAAATAAAAAAATAAAATTGGTTGTAGGGAGATGAACTTGACAATCAAATGGTTTAGTTCGAACCAGACACTGACCCTCAGATAGACGAGTGTGTGTGTGTGTGTGTGTGTGTGAGGCGTGAAGAGTCCGTCTCACCTTTGTACGGCGAAGGTTTCCCTTCCTCTTTGGCTCGGCCGGCCAGCTCCAGGAAATCCTCGATGAGATCCAGAGAGATGAGCGACTGGCTGAACACCAACCTGCGCACACACACACACACACACACAGGTTGACCAGCGGCTTCGGCTGGACCAGGCGATCACGAGGGGACGTCCACTCACACTTTGTCTTCCATTTCCTCCGCCATGCGCAGAATCTCAAACAGCAGGGCGATTTTCCCAGAATGCTCCAGCACCTCGGAATCAGCCTCCGTCACAAACTCCTTGTACCAGTCGGGGGAGGGGCTGCCGGGGCCGGAGCTGGAGGTGGGTCGCACTGGAAGAAAGACGTCAGAGCATCAGGTTTAAATCGGTTAATAATAATAATAATAATAATAATAATAATAATAATAGATCCTTTATTAGTCCCTCAGTGGGGAAATTTTGAAGCTACGAACATGACTGTGCTAATCAAGCTAATCAAGCTAGCTAAGAAAGCAACTATCTTTCATTTCCAGCTTTGTGGCGATTGAAGCGCATTGTTTGTTGCGCTTTCCATGTGCAAATTAGAACTCGTGGTTCAACGACCAGTCCAGAGAAAATGGCGGCATCTTGTTTGATTTAGTGTGGGGAAAACAAAATTCACATCCTTAATAGTTTGTGATGTCACTTTAAAGAAAAAAAAAATAATTTGTTGGACATTTTTTTTTTTGTTTAAATAGTTTTTGGGGGGAGTAGATCAATCCCTGACATCAACTGAAGAGATCAAAGAGATCAGCTGATCAAACTGCTTTTTTGACTTTTGTTACTTATAAACGTGACAATTATAATGTATTTTATTGTACTGCATTTAATGTCCTCTTTGTTGAGGTTTCATTGATGAAAATACGCTTGTTTGGATTGAATGGAAAGCAAATATAATAAACTTTAAAGATACAAAATGTGTACAAAAATTAAAAAGAAAAAAAAAATGAATGTTTTTCTAAACAAGTAAGATTTCCTGCCGATATTTTATATGTTCATCGTTAACTACGTATTCAGATATTC
>MU204250.1:14490114-14501815 GCA_017309775.1 Paedocypris sp. Pulau Singkep | reverse complement strand
GAGAGAGAGAGAGAGACAGGGAGAGAGTGAGGGAGAGCAAGAGGGAGAGAGAGAGAGAGAGAAAGACAAAGAGAGACAGAGAGAGAAAGATACACAGAGAGAGAGAGAGACTGAGAGATACGGAAAGAGAGAAAGAGTGAGAGAGAGAGAGAGAGAGAGAGAGTGAGGGACAGAGAGGGGGGCTGACAATCAGATGATGAGGTATTTAAGTCGAGACCCAAGATGAGCGGAACACGGTTGGGTGAGCGGGTCACGGAGCCGCGGGGTCAGATGACAGGTTGTGAGGAGCAGGGAATGCTGGGATTGCTGAGTGATCTCGGGCGGGGCTCAGCGGGTGGTCTCGTCCGTCTCCACCAGCACCTCCACAAGAACAAGAGGAGGTGATGAGGAGACCAGTGAAACCACCACTGACGGACGGACGCACGTCACTAACGTTGGGAGAAGAGTCAGCTGACGGCCTTTTAATGCCTCGTTAAAAACCACTAATTAAAATTAATTAAAAAAAAATCTGATCAGTCACATGACGGAGCAAAAATTCAATCACGACTTACTCAACTTCGTCACAGAACTGACATTCGCGACTGTTGCAAATCATTAGGTTTAATAAAATACTACTGTACGGCAAAAGATGTACAAAAGAACTATTATATTGGTTGCACTACTAATTAGTAAACTATTAGGGATAACTAAACTACTAATTATATCAGATCATTAATAATTGCCAATTATAATTATGAATTTGCATGGGATAATTAGCCAATTACTACCACAAAAACACAGGCAGGCGATTCAAATATGTGTTGATGATTAAAACTGAGACATTAAGAGATATTAGGATAGCAGATATTAGAAAATCAACTTTTGTTCCTGCCACTCTTTCAAACTTCCATCATCCAGATTTATAATTTGAGAATTTTGAGAATGAATTTGAGAAAAACGCCACAAATGTTTCTTCGACGTGGTTACAGAATTTTGGGAAAAACGTCAAAGTTTCTTCAACATGGTTCCTAAACTTGAGGAAAACACCAATGTTTCTTCAACGTGGCTCCAGAACCTTCAGAGAAAAGCACCAGTTTATCTTTCACATGGTTCCAGAAGCTTCTAAGAAAAACGGCAATGTTTCTTCACCGTGATTCCAGAAGCTTCTCAGAAAAACGCCAATGTTTCCTCAACATGGTTCCAGAACGATCCGAGATCAACAGCCTATGAACATCCAGGTCAAGACATGTTTTTAAAGAGTAAAAAACCCAGAAGAAAACGGGCGCGAGGAGAGTCTGCTAAAAGTGCTGGTGATGATGAAGAAGCGTCGCGAGAAGAAGACTTCCTTCAGACTTGACGTGCAGGTGCAGGAACTGAAGAAAGCGAGGGGTCTAGGAATGTGAAGGATGGAGATGTTTGTAATACCGAACCGTGGCCAGGCAAAACTAACTGTACAGCTGCGCACAAATTATCCACATAACCTCCGTGGCCTGACATAAACAGTCTGCGTGTTCCGCTCATGACCCGCTGTCTGTCGGGCCGAAAACAACAGAAGGTTTAAGATTCTTTACTGATGAAGAACACGCGTTGAACTTCTGATCCGTTTATCGTACTTTCCGAACGATAATGAACATCTGTCTAAAAGCACGTTTATTTCTGGATTATAAGGATTTTTACACTTTATTTTTTTTTTATTTTATTGCGCCTTGTAGTGTTAAAAACACGGTAGTCTTGTCGCCTTTCCTCAAACCCAGAAGAAACCATCAGAGTTCAGGTTCAACTAAACCAGAACCAGTGGTGTGAAGTACTCGAGTAAATTGTTACTTAAGTATTTATTGGCTACTTGGTCTGAGAATCAAAAATATAAGCAACTCTAACGTTCTACTTGACGACGTTTGTGATTGACTATCTGTGTTTTTACTCCACTACGTTTGATTGGACATTTACCGTTACTCGCTACATTGTGATTCTGCACAACGTTGCCATCATTTTTTCTACCGCGGCTATTTCTCGGGAGGACAAAGTGACATATCGCCATCTGCAGGAAGTCTGAAGGTACTGGATGCTGTTTATCAGCTCAGTCACGTCAATTGGCTGTTGCACCTTTTTGGCACATCTGAGTTTGACAGACTGACTTTTTGTTCTTTCTTTAATCCATTTTGTTGTGGCATTTTGAAACATTGAGGTGTTACGTGTCATTTCTTCATTAGGAAACAACACCAAGTTTCTTGTTTGTCACATTTTTTGGTGATTTTGAGCATAAATCCAGTACGAGTAAAGTACCTAAACTCTTATGAAATTGGATACTTTACAACTTTAACTTAAGTCTTGTTGAGGAACCAATGTTTCTTTGGAGTTTTCTCAGAACGTTCTGGAATCACGTTGATGTTTCTTGAACATGGTTCAAGAGCTTTACAACCTTTACTCAAGTTTTGTTGGAATTGCTGACTTGTAACTTGTAATGTAACTTGTAAATGACTTGCATTGTTACAGTAAGACTACTCTTTACACTTCAGATCTGGACTCAAACTGCCGCACACACGAATTGTCTCCGTCGCCGGGTGAGCGGCAAACGAAAATTTCAAGCGACACACCGAAAATTCCAAGCGACAAACGAAAATTCCAAGCGACAAACGAAAATTCCAAGCGACACAGCGAAAATCTCAAGCGACACAGCGAAAATCTCAAGCGACAAGGCGTTATTGTGATAAACCGTGGCGTGTCTGTACAGTAGTGTCAGGGCGGTCGGAATCACAGTAGATGGTTTTATTGGAGCGCGGCGATTTACCGACCAGGGTTTATTTTCAGGGCGAGGCTTTTATTTTACGGCGAGGTAAAAGTCGCCCTAACGCCGGGTTATTGACCAAGCGCAGGAAGTGGGGTGTCGGGGCTCGGCGGTTCACACTTCAGGATGAGATGTGAAAACAGAGGGCACTCATTAGGGAACATCTGGGAGACGCATTAGCAGCGGTTCCTGCACCTAATTACCCCCACGCCAGGTCTGCGCCCGTCCTCAGCCGCGAAAGAGCCAAAGAAAAACGCCACTTTCCCACCGACAGGAAGTCAGCGCACCGGCCGAAGTGGCGTTTCTCTTTGGCTCGTTCAAAGGGCATCTGAAAGGCCCGAGGCGGGGCGGGGCCGGACCTCAAGCTGGGTGGCTCTCACGTCTGGCCCACTGCTCCCTTCTTTGTCATTAGAGTGGAAGTCCACCGACTTCCTTTGTCTCCAATTAGTTTCTCCAAAAAGCACGAGGACGGGCTGAAAAGGGCTTGAGAATAATGACTGTTCATCATCGGGGAGGTTTATGGTGTTCCTTTAAAAAACTTCAGAGGCCGAGCGGTGAATCAGCGGAACAGATGGCCTTCACCAGGGCTGGAAGAGAAGAGCGTCTTCCCAGAAACTCTCCGATGCTTATCGCCGGAGCGCTCTTTACAGTATCGCCGTAATGAAAAGGAAAACCTCCAGGTTACAGAAGACGCAGAGCTCAGATCTTCCACCCGTCGCTCGGGTTTCACTCCAGGTCAAAGAAACCGCAAACGAGTGTGGAGGGAACAGTTCCACTCTTAAGCAATAATGATCCAGTCCTCGCACTCGTAGTGTTGACGCCTTCCAATCTACAGCTTTCATAGTCGTGACTAGGGCAGCACGATTCACCTTTATTCAATCGATATCGCGATTACTAAACCTCAGGAGGAAACGGTTTTTACACCTTTTTTTAAGCAATTGGTCGATAATTCAGATATTTGGATATTTCGAACAACAAGGTGGAGCAAAAGACTGCCAAGTGTGAAATGCATCGATGTCAGATCTAGAAGAAACACAACTCAGTTATACCAGCATCTTAAAAACCACACTAATATTAGTAATAATATTGGTAATATCATATCAATGTTTTATGTTTGGTGATTTTCCATTTTGCCTATTTATTACAGAGCATTTTTTTGGTGCAATGCAAGCTCTATGTTTACTAAATACCAGTAAATTGCACTATTATTTATTTTGTTTTGTAATTCACAGTAAGAGTAAAGCATTTTAAAATATGGTTTATTGAGGATTGTTCCCTGTTTCATGTTCTCCAGTGACAACATTGTCTTATTTAATTTCAGATTTAAAATTAATACAAGAGAATTTTCTATTTTTTCTCAATCGTTTCAGATTGTTAAATTAAAAAACAAATGACTACGTGGTTATTTTCCATTCTTGTTCTTCTGCATGTAGGTTCAGGTACTGTTTTTAATAATCATGACTCAAACTTTGAGGGAGAGAAATTTTAAAATCTCATTACCTCAATCACTGTATGTAGTTTGTTTAACCCTCTGTGTTGTAAAAGTAACAATATAGTGTATTCATAATTTTAGTTTAATGCACTGAAGAGTGAAAAAAAAAAAAACGAAAATCGAATCGCAATATTTTTCATATAAATCGCAATTCGGTTTTTTCTCAAAATTGTGCAGCCCTAGTCAAGTTCACGTTCATTTATATAGCGCTTTTCAAGTCTTTAAAAAGAGAAATGTCGATTCTTTAAATGAGTTTTAAAAAATTAGCGTCTAATTAATTTAAAAAAATAGCCGTGACAACAAAGAAAACTCTTTGAACGAGAAGGTGTCCAAACTTCTGGTCTGTACGCGTATTAAACCGTCAAAGTTCGGATGAGAAAAGCTGACGACGCAATTTAAAATCAAAGAGCTTCAACGGGAGATAAAACGTGGTATGTTGTTTACTACGGTATTGTAAAGTCAGATTTATTCTGGTCTTTACACGGACGGAGGCTGCGTGTGCTGGTTGACCCGCCGGGGTCGGGGGAGGTCGCGGCGAGCGGCTGCGCGTGATTGGCTGAACTCGTCAGGGGTCTGATGATGTCACAGGCGGCAAAACCAGAAAAATCGGACCATTTTACACCGCGTGTGATGCAATCGATTTACAACCAATCATAAAAATAACATACATTTTGAAATAATTGTATCTTCCTATAACTATAACGCGACTATAACACGGTGATGTCATCTGTCCGCTGGAGACTGTAACACGTTTGATGATGTCACACAGGGTGAAAAAAAAAAAATCTGAGCGGACCAGAGTCACACGGCGTGTGATGCAATCCATCAGATCGAACACGTTATAAAAATTACAAACATTTGGAAATTACCGTATTTTCCTAAAACTAACACAACTATAACAAGCTTTTTTAATCTTTAACTATTTTTTTTTCTTTCCCTCGCTCGATCACTGCACACACACAGTATTTGTGAAGATGTGAAGAAACAACAGTGTGTACTATTATTCTGAAGTATGCAGATACTCAGCCATAATTTACCAACATTGTGCAAAAATAACACTTAAATCACAGTTTGTGTACTAATGCTAAAAGCAGCGAATGTTAAGGTGTACAATCACTAAACTCCTCCCACACTTCCTGGTCAAGCAACTGTCAATCACTGTCTCACCAGCCAATCAGAGTAAGGACTGGGCCCCAGGTGAGACTTGGACTAGAAATCCAAACGAAAACAAAAAAACGAACAAAAAATCCGAGGTAAAAAAAAAAAACAAGTTTCAAACAAAAACGTGAAGATTGCAAGCAAAAAATCTTCAAAAAAAACAAAACAAATGTGAAGCATTTTCGTTCCGTTTCTCCGAAATTTGATATTTTTGTCATTAATCTGATTCCACGTGTTTAACGTACCTCACATTTAGTGCTTCACAATTTAGCAATATTGTGCAAAAATAAAACTTAAATCACAATTTGTGTACTAATATTAAAAAAAGCAGTGAACGTTACGGTGTACAATCACTGAACTCCTCCCACACTTCCTGGCAACTGTCAATCACACTCTCACCAGCCAATCAGAGAAGGGCCGGCCCAACGTGAAATTTGGACTAGAAATCCAAACCAAAAAAAAAAAAAATAAAACCGAACGAAAAATTCGAAGTGAAAAAACAACAAGTTTCAAACGAAAATGTGAAGACACAAAAAAAAAACGAACGAAATCGAAATTTACGTTTGCTATTTCTGTCACGAATCTGATTCCACACGTTTTGCGTCCGAGGCGGCGTACCTTGGGCAGCATGGGCGTGGCACGCTTGCTCTTCTTCTCCGAAGGGTCGTCCAGCTGGTCCGGCTCAAAGGTGTAGAGCTCCGTCAGCTCGTTCATGGTGAAGTGACGCTCGATCTGCTGCTGGTCCACCACACGGAAGGACAGCGACTGCTTGGCCACCTGCCGGTCGTAGATCTTCTCCTCCATGGTGCCCTGGCCACGCCCATCAGAGAGTCACCCGCAGTCCGTGCTCATTTTGACAAAGTCACAGTCTTTTGACTAAAACTCGGTCTAGTTTGAGTCCCAATTTAGTCGTCTTTATTTGTTTTAGTTTTAGTCGACTAAATGCCACAACATTTCAATTACAGTATAGATTTAGTCAAAAACACATTCTAAATGTTTACTAAAGTTGCTCTGTATATATTTTATATGTTCACAATTAACTGCGTATTCAGATTTCTTAGACAAAGATCTTACTTGGAAAAACATTTCTTTTCCCTTGAACTTATTTCAAAGAACTTTTCATTCAACACAAATAAATATATTATCATACGTGAAACCTCAACAAAAGAGAAAAATTAAATACGGTAAAATAAAACGAGTTACAATTGAATTGTTAATGGCAATTGCGTGTTGCAAGTAACAAACGTTTGCACGGTGAATCTCGTCAACGAAATTAACTCTGCCCACCGCGGACACGCCCGAGTGTGGCCACGCCTCCTCACCTGAGCCAAGAACCTGTAGACGAAGACGGTCTTGACTTGGCCGAAGCGGTAGACCCTGAAGATGCTCTGGATGTCGTAGGACGGGTTCCAGGAGGCGTCGAAGATGATCACCCGGTTGGCCGCCACCAGGTTGATGCCCAGCGAGCCGGCGCGGGTGGAGATGAGGAACAGTCGCCCGCTGTGGGACACCAGGAGAGATGACCAGACCATTCTCACTTGACTTTAATAAAAGTAATAGAAGATTTGGAGTAATTCTGGCAAATAATATGTGATCGACGTAGCGATCATATTTTTAGGATTACCTTTGTACCTACATACAAAGCATATACGGTGAGTGTAAGTGTATGTGTGTATATTTATACTTTCTTTCTTTTTCTCTTGTCTAACTTTTCATTTCAATTGATGTTCGTAAATCAAGGGCTGTTTTTCGAGAGCTTGAAACGGAAAAGAATTTCAGAATTATTCAGAATTGGTGGCACAAAACAGTGGAATTGTCAAGGTCACCGAGTCATTGATGGATTATTATAGATTGGCAGCATTTCATCTTTTTCATACGGATTGATGTTGATTATAAACGTTCTTTCTTAATTATTATTTATTTTTGTACTATTTGTGTCATTTACCAATAACACTATTTTCATACTAATTCATGCTGTTGTTATAAGCATTATTTTGTTTCTTTTATTAATGTATTTTTAATTTTTTTTTATTAAGAACACTATTTTGATGAAAAATTGGCAGCATTTCATCTCAAATAATGGCATTTCAATACAATTCAATCAATTTATTATACAGTGGTACCTCTCTTAACAAATGACATTACTTTCAGTTTGTTTATCGTCAGTTTATAAAGACTTAAAAAAAAATAAAAAAACTTAATGAATACAAGTACACACTTGTAATACATAATTAGATCACCAGGTGGCAGCAATTAGTCACTACATGGCGATTCCATTGCATTGACCACTAGGGGAGCAGCTAAACATTTGGAGAAAATTGTATTTATTTATTTTTTTCAGATTTTCAAAAAATATTAGTTATGGAAGTCTAGGGGGGAGAACATTAAAATGTATTGTTGGCAAACGTTTGCGTTTGAACCCTTTCTTCTAAAGCACCTTGTATCTCTGGAGCAGCGTCTAAAATACTATAGAAAAAATGTGTTTTTTTATTTTTTGCTTTCTTGTTTTTAAGAGAGAGATCAAGTAGAATAAAAAAAATCATCAAAGGGTTAACGGAATTTAACAAGCTCTGTTTATCCTACGCTGTATGAAGAGGAAGGAATATTATCCCCTGTTTATCAGACCCAGTGTTTTGATTGTGTCTGTTCCTTGGATTCTTTATTTGTGATTGCTCCTGATTTGAAATACGGAAAAATGTGGGCTATTATTCACCCGCATATTTGAAATCGGCAATTATATGTCGTTGAATATTAAAAATAAAGGGTGCTTATATTCACGTAAATACGGTATTACCAATATTTTATCATTTGAATGCAAAACGAGGTCCACCTAACGAAATGTCCATTAAACGAAACTGCTGTCGGCACAAATTAATTCCGTTAAGAGAGAAACCACTCGTATATTCAGGAAGTGCGAGCCTGGAAGATCCGCAGGAAGGATGTCAGACTTCTAGCAAGTTCCGGGGAGGCTTTTTACCGAACATTACTGGTGTCGTTGAAGTCCTCTGCCCATTTCTTCCTGGTCATGGCATTGGTGGAACCATCCAGACGGTAGTAGTCGATGTTCCGGAACCACTTGCCCTCGCCTGCAAAACAAAAGAGATAAGATCAGTTTTATCTCTTAAAAGCGTAAAATCTGGTTTTTATTTTTTGTTATTTTAATTATTTTAGTTTTGTCAATTTTATTCATTCATTTTAGTCCTTTTAGTGCTTTTAGTAATATATTTAATTGTTTGTACATTTTATTGTGAACGTGATTTGGATTATACGTGACCATGTTTTTAATGTAAAGCACTTTGGTCAGTCTGCTGTTTTTTAAAAAGTGCTTTTATAAATAAAGTTGACTTGACAAGATTAGATAAGATAGACTGCATTAATCCCACTAGGGGAAATTATTGTGGTCAGTAGCAGCAAAAAGTTTTGAACAGAAACGAATAATGACAATTTAAAAGACAACAGTGAAGGCAAAAACGCAAACAGCAAAGAGAGCGAAAAAAAAAAAAAAAACATATATATAATAAATAAAAAAATAGGTTGTGCAAAAATACAACTGTGCAAAAACAGTGGTGCAATTGTGACGAGATGAAAACACAATTCCATTTTAAATCTAATAAAAACGTAAAAAAAAGTCCTAAAAAAGCTCTAGGTGGCGTAGCATGTTTCCCATTAGCGCCTGTGATCTTTTCACTAGGAATGACGCGGCCCGGAGCGAACATTGTTTGTGGAGCAGCTGCTGGGGTTTCATTAGGAACATGACCTTATTCCCCAGGCTTTGCGTTTACACGCGGCTGTTTGCGGCGTTCCGAGGACACTTAGCGCACATCTGAGTCGGATAACGGCGCTCTGCGCGGAGGGAGCGCGACGCGACACAAACCGCCGCCCAATAATCGATCCGATCGCGTCCTGATTAAACGCAGCACGCCAAAACACAAACTGCTCATCGTCGAAACGGGAAAAACTCGGCGTTTTTTATTTATTTATAGACCTCGTGTTTTGACTAATGACTAATTTTAGTTTTAGTCGCAATTTAGTCATCTTAATATTTTTTAGTTTTAGTCTAATTTTAGTCTAAATACCACAGCATTCTAGTCGACTTAATTACAGTATATTTAGTCAACAAAAATACAGGCGCTATATATTCTAAATGTTTACTAAAGTTGCTCTGTCTAAGAAATCTGAATACGTGGTTAACTATGAACATGTAAAATATACAACGATCTTATTAATAGGAAAAACATGTTTTTTTCTTGAACTTGTTTTTATGAACTTTTCTTTCAATCCAAACAAATGTATTCTCATGAATGAAACCTCAACAAAGAGGAAATTAAATACAGTAAAATAATATAAATTATAATTGCATTGCGTTTATTAACAAACGGTTGCACGTTGTTTTTGAGAAGCTCGTCTCTGTCCTTGCCAGCTCTGACGAACCATGAAAATCATACTTGAGTAAAAGTACCTTGCTTTAAAAAAAAAAAAAAAAAACTCCACCTCAAGTCACCAATTCAATCAAGACTTGAGGAAAAGTCGTAAAGTTTACCGATTTAAAAGAACAAGTATTTTACTCACAAAACAACCAAAAGGTGTGAAAAACAACTACTCAACTACAACAAACTCTATTTATGAGGTTTCTAATATAGAGATGACACTTAACACCTCAACGTTTGTTAAAATATGGCAGAATAATAGTTATAATCTAGACAGAATATAATATAATAATAATACAATAGATATAATATAGACAGACAAAAAAATAACAAAAAGTCAGTCTCAGTCAAACTCAAATGTGCTGAAAAGTAGAAAGTTAAAGTTGCTTATATTTTAGATTACAATTACAAAGTAGCCAAAAATACTTACGGATAGTGACAAAGTCCATTTACACAAGTACTTTACTCCACTGGCAAAACGTGATCATTAACATCAGTATCAAGTGCTAGTCAGGGTAAAGATAAAAAAAAAAAAAAAACAATAACAATAATTTGCATAATATTTGCTCATTTGAAATGATTGTGAATGTTAGGCCGGTTAATTAGCTTTATAATAAAAAAAAAAAGATTTTATTTTCATTAAATTGATGTTATTAGATAACAGTGTTGATATGAAAGTAAAAGAAAAAATGAAAATACATTTAAAATAAAAAATAAAATTGGTTGTAGGGAGTTGACTTGGAACTTGACAATCAAATTGGTTTAGTTCGAACCAGACACTGACCCTCAGATAGACGAGTGTGTGTGTGTGTGTGTGTGTGTGTGTGTGTGTGTGTGTGTGTGAGGCGTGAAGAGTTCGTCTCACCTTTGTACGGCGAAGGTTTCCCTTCCTCTTTGGCTCGGCCGGCCAGCTCCAGGAAATCCTCGATGAGATCCAGAGAGATGAGCGACTGGCTGAACACCAACCTGCGCACACACACACACACACACACACAGGTTGACCAGCGGCTTCTGCTGGACCAGGCGATCACGAGGGGACGTCCACTCACACTTTGTCTTCCATTTCCTCCGCCATGCGCAGGATCTCAAACAGCAGGGCGATTTTCCCAGAATGCTCCAGCACCTCGGAATCAGCCTCCGTCACAAACTCCTTGTACCAGTCGGGGGAGGGGCTGCCGGGGCCGGAGCTGGAGGTGGGTCGCACTGGGAGAAAGACATCATAGCATCAGGTTTAAATCGGTTAATAATAATAATAATAATAATAATAATTGAACCTTTATTAGTCCCTCAGTGGGGAAATTTTGAAGCTACGAACATGACTGTGCTAATCAAGCTAATCAAGCTAGCTAAGAAAGCAACTATCTTTCATTTCCAGCTTTGTGGCGATTGAAGTGCATTGTTCGTTGTGCTTTCCATGTGCAAATTAGAACTCGTGGTTCAACGACCAGTCCAGAGAAAATGGCGGCATCTTGTTTGATTTAGTGTGGGGGGAAAAAAATGAATATCCTTAAAAGTTTGAGATGTCACTTTAAAGAAAAAAAAATAATTTGTTGGACATTTTTTTTATTGTTTAAATAGTTTTTGGGGGGAGTCGATCAATCCCTGACATCAACTGAAGAGATCAAAGAGATCAGCTGATCAAACTGCTTTTTTGACTTTTGTTACTTATAAACGTGACAATTATAATGTACTTTATTGTACTGTATTTAATGTCCTCTTTGTTGAGGTTTCATTGATGAAAATACGCTTGTTTGGATTGAATGGAAAGCAAATATAATAAACTTTAAAGATACAAAATGTGTACAAAAATTAAAAAGAAAAAAAAAATGAATGTTTTTCTAAACAAGTAAGATTTCCTGC
>MU204250.1:14469689-14482056 GCA_017309775.1 Paedocypris sp. Pulau Singkep | reverse complement strand
TAAAAAAAAAAAAAAAAAAAAAAAAGTAAGATGACTAATTTGGGACTCAAACAAAATAGAGTTTGAGTCAAAAGACTGTGAAACTAAAACTAAATCTTAATTTAATTTCTCCTACCCTCCTCCACAGGCTCGGCTCGGTTCCGGCTCTCAGGGTTTCCTCCGCGAGAGCTGGTGTTCCACTCCTTGATCACCTCCAGGTCGTCGCTGTCGGACTTGTCCGAGCTGGCCTTCCCTTTGCCCTTCTTCTTCTTCCTGCAGCAGGGTTTTAAACAACGCTGTCAGCCACGGAGAGCGTTCGCACCAGAGCGCTTTCGTTCACACCGCTTGGGCTTCTCGTCTTCCGAGGACAAGCTCATGGACGACTCCTCCGTTTCCGAGGCGATGAACTCCTCCATGCTGTCCTCGTCAAAGTATCCCTGAATAATATTAACAGATAATAAAAAATTGTCAGCGATTTGGAAAAAGTCAGGTGATTATTTTGGGGGCGGTTCTTAACGGCGTCATTTGAGAAAAGAGGCAGGGCTTGTCGGTGAATAATGTTCAAAGGGGCGGATCCTGTCGGTGACATGGGGAGGAGCTTGATTGTGGCATAGATCAAGAGGCGTGGTTATTGGTGACACGGATAAAAAGGGGCGGGACTTGTCAGTAGCATTGATTAAGATAGGCAGTGAATGGTGGTGGTGTCTGTTGAAAGGGGCAGGGCATTGATTGAAACGGGCGGGGCTTGTCATGACAATTGAAGTAGCATGTGATCAAAAGACATTTCAAAGTGTTTTTTGAGTCACTGCTGCTGGAGATAGGACAGAATTGGTCAAACACAACATTAAATGGCTGGTTGAAGTGTGATCATCTATAATGCTGCTAAACACTTTTAAAATCAATTTATTTTTTTTACAAGGCTGTTAAAGTTTTTTTTTTTTATTTCATTCTTAAATGTGATTCAGTTGGATATTTGGGGGGCGGTTCTTAACTGAGTCTTTTGTAAAAAGGGGCAGGTCTTGTTGATGAATAATGTTAAAAGGGGCAGATACTGTTGGGGACGTTTGCGACATGGGGAGGGGCTTGATTGCGGCATATATTAAGAGGCCGTGTTGATTGGTGACGCTGATTAACAGAGGCGGGGCATGTCAGTGCACATGATTAAGGGGGCGGGGTTTGTTGGGGCATCTGTTGAGAAAGGCACTAGCTTGATTGCGGGATTCACAAAAATGGCACCCGTCCGTGGCACCTGTTAAAAGGGGCGGAGCTTGTTCGTGAGAGTGAAATGGGGCGGGGCTTGCCTAAGACTTTACGTTGACATGATTGGTCGAATGTCTGGTTGAAGTCTGATAATCTATACTGCTGTTCAACACTTGTGCATTTTCATTTTAAAAGGCGGCGACTTTCTGATGTTTCTGCTCCTTCACCTTGTTTTCTTTGCTGATATAGTCCAGCTGCAGGCACCACGGATGAGTCCAGATTCTGCTGAGCATCTGGAAATCCTGGAAGAGTTTGGTCCCCGCACGCCCTCGTCCGCCTTCCAGCGCCGATCCCACACCTGCTCCAGAACCAGAGAGAGAGAAAAAACAGAGCGTGAGGAGGAGAAGAGCGAGAGAGACAGAGTGAGGAAAGTGAGACGAGGCCAACGAGAGAGGAAGGGAAAAAAAATGAGTGAGAGAGGGTGAGGATGAGAGAACGAGGAAAAAAAACTAGGGAGGGAATAAAGGGGGGAGAGAGAATGAAAGAGAAGTGGAAGAGAGTGAGGAAAAGAGAGTAAGGAGAAAAGCAGAGTGAGAGAAATGAGAGTGACAATAGGAGAAAAGGAAAGAGTTGAAGATTAGATTGACTTTATCAAGATTAATTAAAGAGAAAGAAAGACTGAGGGAAAACGGAAGAAAGACAAAGAAGAAATCGTGAGAGATATACAGATGTTGAGGGGGAGTAAGGAAGAGTGAGAGGAGAAGATAAAAGAGAAGAACAGGTGGAAGAAAAGTGAGAGGATGAAGATAAAAGACAAATGTGAGAGGGCTAAAAGAAGAGAGGTGAAAAAGTGAGAGAGAGAGAAAGAAGAGAGAGAGAGAGAGAGAGAGAGAGAGAGAGAGAAGTGAGTCAGTAAGAGGGAAAGTCAGTGAAAGGAAAAAAAAGTGAGTGAGTGAGAGTGAGAGAGAGTAGGTGTAGAGAAAGAGAGAGGGAAAGGAGGAGGTAAATAAAAAGAGTGAAAAGTGAAGGAGTGAGAGGGTGAGTAGAGGGGGGCGGGGCCTGAGTGCCCGCCGCTGGCGTGCCAGTCAGAGCACAGAGTGGCCTGGAGCCGGGAATTCAGATTAGCTGGAGGATTAAGAGAGAAGGTCAAGGCAGGAAAAACAAGGGCTGCGTGCGTGTGTGTGTGTGTGTGTGTGTGTGTGTGTGTGTGTGTGAAGAAAAGAGACGGAACACACACACACACACACACACACACACACATCTGCATGCAGTCGTCCTGTGTTAGACAACACCAGAGGTGTAAAGAGTACCGGACAACCATACTTAAGTAAAAGTACAGATACCTATGTGTAAGTTACTCTAATGCAAGTAAAAAGTCACCACTATGAAAAAGACTTGAGTCAAAGTAGCAAAGTGTCACATTTCAAAAGAACTTAAGTATTTTACTCATACTAAGGCTTAAGGCTAAAAAAAAAAAAAAGAAATGTGAAAAAGCTCTAAAAATGAGATTTACACCTCCATGTATCAAAAATGGTAAAACTAATTAAATAAAGAACAAAAAGTCAGTCTCAATCAAACTCAAATGTTCAAAATAACTCAATAAAGCTCACGTTCATGTGGTGTCTAATTCACAATGAGCGTCCAGTGTCTTCAGCAGTCTACAGATGGCAAAATCACCTTGTTCACCCGAGATATTAACCGCGGTAAAAATCGATTATGGTTTGTCACGCACAATGAAAATATAACGATAAGCGTCAAAGAGTACAGTTACTCAATCTCAAATGCAGTGGAGTAGAGAGTAAAAGTTGCTTATATTTCTGAAAGTCACTTCAAGTACAAAGTAGGCAAAAACATACTTAAGTAAAGTAACGACGTACATTTACTCAAGTACTTTACACCTCTGGCGTAGGGCTGGGCGATTCGTCGAAAAATAATTGAAAAATCAAAATCGAAAAATTCACAACTTATAATCATTCTAATGTTTCCAGGCCCATTATTTTCAAAATAATTGATGAATAACAGATAAATAATCTCGTTCATCTGCCCGTCCATCCATCCATCCATCCCTTCATTTGTCTATCTATCCCTTCCTTTGTCCATCCATCCATTCACTCATCTACCAATTCAAACGTTCACAGTGTTTGTCATTGTCTCTATTACTCGTCCGTCCGTCCGTCCATCCATCCCTTCATTTGTCTATCTATCCATCTATCTGTCTATCCATCCATACATCAACTCATCTATTAATTCAAACGTTCACAGTATTTATGGGTCTAAGTCTCTACTACTCTTTCACTCGTCCGCCCGTCCATCCATCCATCTATCTATCCCTTCATTTGTCTGCCCGTCCATCCATCCATCTATCTATCCCTTCATTTGTCCATCTATCCATCTGTCTGTCTGTCCATCCATCCATCCAATCTACTTATTTAAACATTCACAGTATCTATCTGTCTGTAATTGTCTCTATTGCTCTTTTACTCCATCTGTCCGTCCATTCATCCATCTATACCTCCATTTATCCATCCATCCATCCATCCATCCACTAATCTACCAATTCAAATATTCACAGATCTAAGTAAAGTGACATCTGCCTATCTCTACATACACGCGTGTGTGTGTGTGTGTGTGTGTGTGTGTGTGTGTGTGTGTGTGTGGTAGTTGAGGGGGTTTTCTCACACACACACACACACACAGTCAGGGCAGGATTGAGGCAGCAGACTGGGAGGAAAGGCGTCCTAATGATGCCCGACTGGAAAAGTCTCCCAGAGGCCTTCATTAGATAAGGAGGTGTGAAGCCGTTAAACACACTTCAGCCCGCTGAAATATACATTTGCACCGTGACCTCGGTGACCAAGTCAACCAACAGCGGCAAATCATTTCCTACAGGTTGGGGAGTTTTTTCTTCTCTTCTCTCACCGGACGAATTCCGTCCTGCTGACGTTCAGCCACAAGAACGCTAATGTGAACAACACTAAAAAGATGTAAGCATCCGATAATGATTCTTAATATAAACATACAATTATTTATATATTAATATAAAATAAACAAAAATTTAAAATTACATCTCTGGATATTTTTTATTAATATCAATAAAATTAAACTAAAAATTAATTTTATTCATTTTAATCATTTAAATATGTAATAATTTAATAATTAAAATAATAAATTAAACTTTTAATTATTAAAATAATTAATAATTAAAAATGTAAACTGAAATAATAAAAAAAAAAATGCAGAAAGTAAACCTAGTTCGTCTTGTTGTTGTGTGGTTTGTGTTTCTTATCGTTTTTGCACATTATTTATCCTTTCAGAAACTCTGTTACGCCGCATGAAGCAACAATCACGAGCAGAAACACAACACACCTGAAGCGCCACCTGCTGATGAATCTTATTTCACCGTGGCACCATTTGTTACTTATAAACGTGATGCAATTATAATTAACTTTGGTTTGGTTTCATTTATGAGAATACATTTATTTGGATTGAAAGAAAAGTTCATAAAAATAAGTTAAAGAAAAAGAAACTGTTTTTCCAAATTTTAGTGACTAAACTAAACTGTAACTAAAACTAAATAAAAAATCTTTGTCAAAATGAACACTGCTTGTGTGTTGTCGTCATCCTATTGTGGCTTTGTGTGTAGCTAGTGTAGTTCACAGGTTGGTTTCTTCTTTTATTTCAACAGTCCTAGCTTCTCTCACCCTACTCGCCTTTTGTCAATTATAAATGTTGTAAAAACTAGCGTCAATCCCGAAAATTCACAGCTCACTAAACGTCACGTCTTCAACGCAATAGTGCGCAAATCGATTGTGCTTCGAGGATCTAGAAGGCTTCTCGACTAGGCCAAGGTCAGTTTTGGAGAGGATCTGAAGCAGAGAGACGATGACGATGATGATGAAGAGTACGTACCTGTGAAGTGCTCCAGATAGTAGCGGTACAGCTTGCACTGGATGGGCGTCATGCGCACGGCTAACACGTACTCGTGCTTCGGCGGCAGGAACTTGGTGAGGGCCGTGTAGTCTCTTCTCTAGGGGTCAAAAGGTCAAGGTCACCGGTAAGAGGTTAATGCGCTTGGGACAACGAGCTTGGGTTAACGGACTTGTAATTGGGTTTGTAGAATCAATCAATGTTTCGGACTACGTGTTGTCAATCGGTTCGTCTTTACTTGGCTTCGTTTGTGTAATCAGTGACATCACAGCGTAACTCCGCCCACCCAAGAGAAACTTGTTTTATGTGCACACTCTTACTTAAGTCTTTGCATCTCATTATCACATCATCTGTGTCCAACTGCTCGTTAACGCAAATCTAATCAGAAGTTTGTACCGTATTTACGCTTAAAAATACTGTCTTTATAAGAATATAAGCGAATATAAACACCCCCTTTTTTTTCCAGGTACAAAATAAAAATTCCAAAAACAATTTTTATTTACATTTATGGTTCAATCACGTTCCTTTTCTCTTAAAAATTCGTTTTTTCACTTTTTTTCCTTTAAACCTGACTTGAGACACGTATCATTTCGATATTGTTCTACTTGATTAATAGATTTAAAAAAAAAAAAATTAAAAATTAAAATTTTATTTTAGTGATAAAACTCCTTTATCACAGATTCTACTGAAAAGGGGCCGGCGAGTGTATAACTCATACATTAAAGGACAAATATTGTTTCGAAACACAATCGAAACGATATTTTCCCTTTTTCCAAAATGTGGAGTTTGAGAACTGGAACTAACTAAATGGCTTTTACTGGGGACAATGGGAACGTGCGTGACCACAGGACCAGTGGAACTCTTGAAGACGGCACTGTACATGACTAGGGCTTATATTCAGTCTTACTTGGACGCATCCGGCCAGCATCTCGTAGAGGATGTGCGCGCGCTTCTTCATGACCCGGACGTCCACCAGAGTGGAGTCGGCGCACTGGCCGTTCTGGATGGGGTTGATGAAGCGGTTCCGGAACTCCTTCACCGAGCCCAGCAGGTTCTCCTTGATGAAGTTCACCATGCAGTGATCTGACGGAGCAAGACAAAGATTATTTTTGTGCTCAGAGCGAATTGAATTCCTCCGTAACCTCCTGGGTCCTGGTGTCCTCGTCAGGTCACGTTGTCTTACAATGACGTTTTATTTTTGCACTCATTGCGCTCCTAACAGCCCAACTAGCCAGACTAATTTCAGCAATAATATCATTTCAGAGCAAGTCTCAAGGGGTTGTATATCAAATTTGAAATTTGACGGATGGAAAACTATTCTGCATTTTATTGTATTTTAATATTTGCTGCCTCTTTAGACTAAGATCTCACTCCAAACACCCTGAGTCCGACTGAGGCGACCTTGAGTGTCTAGAAAGGCTCGAATTAATAAAACATTGAATGGATTATAATTATTATTAGGACAGCGCTCACTAAATGGCAGACCGCTGTCCGGATCCGGAACCAGCAGCTGTTCCACACGGACCTGGAACAAACCAAGCGTTTGGATTCAAAATCTAGCGCTCCACCTTAAATATAACCTACACTTTGCCGGCGCCACCTTAAGTTTAGTGGACGCGAAAACACATTGGCTAATAGAAGGTGAGTTAAGCATCTCAGGACATCGACTGATTAGAGAATGTTCCAGAATTAATAACGAATGCTGACACGATTACTGCAATAAACGTTATTGAAGACAAATAGAGAACGAGAGAGAGAGAGAGAGAGAGAGAGAGAGAGAGAGACACTGACGACAGCGGAGAAAGAGAGAGGGACAGAGAAAGAGAAAAGAGACAGCGAAAACTGTTTTTCATCCGGAATATTACGCACCGTGAGACTAAACCAGTGAGTCTGATATGTTCGAAAACCTAGAAAGAATTTGAGCCTCGAAAACGGTTCAATTGTTGGGATATGTTCAGATTTTTTTACTCGTTTAGAAGTTAAAACTTTTGAGTCGAGATGTACAAGGAGGTAGAGTTTTTCTTTTAGTGCATTTTCTTTACCTTTCGTTTTTAAAGTGAAGCACTTCTATTGCACATTTTTATGCTCGCCTATTTTTAGAAGTAGCTCTGAATTTCACGTCACGAGTTAGATAGCATTGCAAATAGATTTGTCAATATAGGGTTAACACATTTGTCAAAACGTTTCTGAATTGTGGAATTAATTAGAATTGACAGACAAGAATTGATATTATTGTAAATGAATATTGTAAATTATGAATAAATATACTGTACTTCTGGACATCCGTTTGCAAAGAAAATTATGGAACCGCACCTCTATAAATGTGAGTTGAATAGGCCTAGTCTAATGTCAACAGGATTTTGTCTTTCTATCGAAAAGTCAAAATTTAGTTGGCACGAGTCGGGCAAGAAAATCTTGGTTCTGGCGACAAGAAATGAAGAAAGACAAGGAATCTCTATTCTCAGAGGTGTGCTGAGACTCACACTCGATCAGGTTGTTCTGCAGCGGCGTCCCGGTCAGCACCACTCGCCGTCTGGTGCGGATGGAGTTCATGGCTTTGGAGACGGCGGACGCTTCGTTCTTCAGCACGTGGCCCTCATCACAGATCACGAAGTCCGGACCTGCGCGTCACAAACAGAGCAGGTCAACGCCAACCAGTCACCGAGAACGGAACGCTGAGTTGTGGAGTTTTGGCAGCGTTTACTTGGACTCCAAACTTTATTGCGCGGGTAGCAAACAATCCACCCAATCACGGTTCAGGGTTTGACTCGGTTCTGTTCAATCACAATCACGTTTAATAATCATCGGGTTATTAATTATCATAGTATTATTCAAATATTACGTTAATAATTATGCTTACGTTTAAAAAATTGACATGATGAAACAAGAGTAATAATCTACTAAATTGCTAGGTATAATTTAATGTTTTAGAAGTGTGTGTTTTTTTTGTTGTTCTTTTTTTTGGACTGCAAAAAAAAAACCAAAAACAAACGCAGCATTTTATTGACTGATCAGGAGCTAAAAACGATGGAATATTTATATTAACTAGAGCTGCAACGTAAAAGTAAATAAATACAAAAACACTAGACATCTTTTCCATTACAATTGTGTGTGATTCAATTTTTTTCAGGATGGACATTTTATTTTGCACATTAATATTTACAGTCAACTTACTGAATTCATTTTGCACTGGTTTCATATTAAGGACAGATAAGGCCTTCTAATTTAGTTTGTGTAATTCATAAGGCTTTAAGTTGGCCTAAATTAATGTTTGTAAGTGATATTGCAAGATAAGCTTTAGCTTTTATTCGAGTAACTTTGTTGGCTGGATTTAAATGGTTGGTTGTCTTTATCAGTTTGTGTGTTTGCGTTTACGACATTACGTTTCATATTGACTTTGTGTTCATCAAAAACCAAATAGCATGTTTATTTTATTTTTCTATGAACAAACAATCGTTTGGACAAAAAACTAAAATAAATAAAATCGTTAGATTAATCGAAAATTCGTCAATTAATCGAAAAAAAAAACTAAAATAATAAAAAAAATTTGAAAATAATCGTCAGCTGCAGCCCTAATCTTAACTATTAGATGTATTTGTTTTAAACGATAATATATAAATATTTAATATGACGTGCTTTTGATCATATAAGCTGTAATGGGCGATTGTGTATTTTTGTGTGTCTGGTTTTACAAACAGGAAATGACTTTAACTTTGTTTCAATCTTATTTCAACGTAAAAAAATGTCCGTTTCTCGGGGTCAAAGTTGAAGGAGGCAGCGAGGTCACCTGGGTCGACCAGGGTCTTCTGGAAGGCTTCCTTCAGCTTCTTGCTCTTGATGTTGCGTCCCTGCGTGAGGTTGCGGTACATCTCGTAGCCGATGATCATGATGCCTCCGTCCTCCTGCCAGCGCTGCAGGGCGTACGCTCGCTCCTGAGGACGCTTCACCGTGGCCAGCTCCGTCACCTGAAACACCAGCATCTTCACACACGCGCCTCTGCGGCCGAACACAAGCTACACGCTTCTCCTCGCCTACTAGAAATAGGAAGGATGGTTTCGCATTTTTGATCCCGATAAAAGTGCATGTTTATGGAATCAGATTAGAGGCAAAGTGATCAAACGTAGATTTTAAAGAAACTAATGAAAAGCTTCACGTTTACGTTTGGTTGTTCATTTTTCCCCTTGGAATCATCACGTTTTTGTTTGAAACTTTTTTTTTTTTACCGCTTCAGATTTTTTTGTTGGTTTGATAATTACATTTTTTTTTTTTAATCTTTCCAAAATCGTTTTTGCCACTAGTTTTCCATGGGGGCGGGGTTTGTGATTGCTTGACCAGGAAGTTTGGGATGAGTTCCACTAGTCTTATTCCCCATTTTTTTTTAAACATGAATAAACAAATTGTGATTAAAGTGTTATTTTTGCACAATATTGCTAAATTATTGTGGTGGCAGAGTATTTCAGAATAATAGTAGACATTCTTGTATCTTTACATATACTGTACAGTATTATGAAAATAAAAGGGTTCCCGATTGTTATTGTTGTTGCTCCTTCCACTTCCTGGTCAAGGAGCTGCCAATCACATTCTCACCAGCCAATCAGAGTAACCATGTGAAGCTAGTGCCGTATATGTTGACCCACGATTTGTGATTTATTATTAAATGTATAATAATATCATTAATAACGTGTATAATTAGCGTGTTTCCGCAGTGAACGGCGGCTTCTCGATCATGCGTAGTGTCGCGCGTGTGTGTGACCCGCGACTAGAGGAACTCTAGATTCCGCGGCGCTGCAGGTTCTTCGTCTTCTGTTTCCTCTAATTCATCTCGGCTCGTTACGCTTGTGTTTTCTCTGCGGAGCGACACATCCATCACCGCGGCCGTGTGAGGTCATCAGGAAGTAGCCAGCTCACTTCCTGCCACTCTCGCTTACAAAGGAGCTTCAAAGAAGAATCATTCGCTCAATCGTGTTCGGTTCAGAAGAACTAACGAGACGTTCGCTTTCAACTCTTAAAATCAGTAGTTTGGAACATGAGAACTTTGAATATAGCCAAACTTGGATCTAACGTGTATACTTTATTACAGTGCTGTGATTACCACTACGAACATGTTATAATGTCTTCAGTCATTTAAAATAGGACTAGTGATGAAGAACAGGCCTGTCGGACCCTGGAACGACCTCCACCCACGACGCCTCAACATATGAATGACTCTTTTAACAAACTGTAGTGAACATTTACTTCATATAATAATTTACTATCTAACACTATTTTAAAATTGTAGTGCACGCTTATTTTATATAATAAATCTAAGATTTTAGAATTATAGTGCATGTTTATTATCTATAATAAATCAAATAATATTTTAGAATTATACTGCACGTTTATTACATTTAATAAATCTAATAATAATTTAGAATTACGGTACACGTTTATTATCTATAATAAATCAAATTATATTTTAGAATTATAGTGCAGACTTATTAAATATACAAAATCTAATAATATTTTAGAATTATAGTGTACGTTTATTACCTACAATAAATCTAATAATATTTTAGAGTCACACTGCATGTTTTTTATATATATTAAATCGAAACATATTTTATAATTATAGTGCACGTTTATTACCTATAATAAATCAAATGATGTTTTTGAATTATAGTGCACACTTATTATATATAATAAATCTAATAATATTTTAGAATTATAGTGTACGTTTATTACCTATAATAAATCTAATAATATTTTAGAGTCATACTGCACGTTTATTATATATAATAAATCTAATAATATTTTATAATTATAGTGCACGTTTATTACCTATAATAAATCTAATAATATTGTATAATTATAGTGCACGTTTATTCAAAATAATTTAAAATGACTTAAAATACATTAAAATATGACTTGAAATCATATTTTAGAATTATAGTGCACGTTTATTATATATAATAAATCTAATAATATTTTAGAATTACAGTGCACATTTATTACCTATAATAAATCTAACAACATTCTAGAATTATAGTGCACGTTTATTCCAACATCCAAACAAACAGCTACATAAACATCTGAAATCTGAGAGCGTAGTGAGGTGCGGCCTGACCTCTAGGCTCTCCTCGTCCTTCAGGCCTTCCTGCCACTTCTCGAACTCATTGAGCCAGTTGAGGACGGTGTTGAGCGGACACACCACCAGAGCCGTGCTGAAGCTCATCTTCTCGCACAGCAGCACCGTGTGGAGGAACGTCACCACCTGCAGGACACACGCGCGGCTGCGTCAGAACCCTCCTCCTCCTCCTCTACCTGGACTCGTGTGGTCCAAAACACCCATATTTACATTTAAATATCCAGAATGAAAAAAAAACGGAAAGTATGCAATGCTCTGGGCCAGCAGAATCAATACTATCTGAGATGCAGAAGGAAGAATTTACAGTTTAGTAACTATTTTTAAAATGAACACTTGATTATAAATAATAAAACTTGATTAAAGTTTTTAAAATCACGCGTTTTAAAGTCCCGTTTTGCCCCGTTAAAGCCTCAGAGTGAGAAACGTCAGACCAATCAAACGGACGAGAGATAGAGATAATACTAGAAATGTGCAGTGTGTAACATTTAAAATAGGACAATGAATATGTAACAACGAATCCGATTGATCAATAATTAACCCACTGATCAATGAGGTTTAATTAAATCCCAAATCTAAATCAATTTATATAAATACTGCTGTAATACCCCATTTTATTAAATGACGTACCAACAAGTGATTAATAAACGTGCGAGACGTATTTATGTTCATTTTAAAGACCTGATCCAACAAAAACAATAAACAATAAAACAAAAAAAATGTTCTAAATGTGTAATATTTTTTATCCGCTCTTTTGAGATGAAAAAAAAATAATAATAATGATTAAAAAGAAGAAAAAAAAAAATATATATATATATATTGTACTCTTTTACTTTTACATACATTTTTGGCCTGGACTAAAATTTTGTTTCAATTAATTTTTTTAAAAGCTTTTAAGTAGAGCTTTTTCTCTCTCTCTAGAAAATCTATAGTACTATGGATTTTTCCCCACTGAGGAGGGAAACATCGTTCCTGAATCATCATTAAATGACGCAGAACAACCAACGCACTGATTTTGTAGTGTTAGAATGCCGGAGGAGACTGGCACCAGTGAGCCGGGTTCTCCCCAGGGTTTTTCCTCGTTAAAGAGGTTTTTTTTACCTGGCCACTGTTGCGTATGTGCTTGCTCGCTGGTCTTTG
>MU204250.1:14448391-14469589 GCA_017309775.1 Paedocypris sp. Pulau Singkep | reverse complement strand
AAAAAAAAAAAAAAAAAAAAAAAAAAAAAAAAAAAAAAAAAAAAAAGTGAACAATGAACATGAAAAAAAACAAGAAACATGAAAAAAAAGATATTTTATATATTAAATATATATTATTACGATATTTAAAAAGTATTGATATAAAATGTACAATACTTTTGGCACTAATCTGATTCTAAATATGTTGACCCACGATTTGTGATGATCAATGAAACAAACAATACAGAAGCTATTATTAAATGTATAATAATATCATTAATAACGTGTATAATTAGCGTGTTTCCGCAGTGAACGGCGGCTTCTCGATCATGCGTAGTGTCGCGCGTGTGTGTGTGTGTGACCCGCGACTAGAGGAACTCTAGATTCCGCGGCGCTGCAGGTTCTTCGTCTTCTGTTTCCTCTAATTCATCTCGGCTCGTTACGCTTGTGTTTTCTCTGCGGAGCGACACATCCATCACCGCGGCCGTGTGAGGTCATCAGGAAGTAGCCAGCTCACTTCCTGCCGCTCTCGCTTACAAAGGAGCTTCAAAGAAGAATCATTCGCTCAATCGTGTTCGGTTCAGAAGAACTAACGAGACGTTCGCTTTCAACTCCTAAAATCAGTAGTTTGGAACATGAGAACCTTGAATATAGCCAAACTTGGATCTAACGTGTGTACTTTATTACAGTGCTGTGATTTCCACGACGAACATGTTAGATGTCTTCAGTCATTTAAAATAGGACTAGTGATGAAGAACAGGCCTGTCGGACCCTGGAACGACCTCCACCCACGACGCCTCAACATATGCATTACTCTTTTACCAAACTGTAGTGAACATTTACTTCATATAATAATTTACTATCTAACACTATTTTAAAATTATAGTGCACGCTTATTTTATATAATAAATCTAAGATTTTAGATTTATAGTGCATGTTTATTATCTATAATAAATCAAATAATATTTTAGAATTATACTGCACGTTTATTATATGTAATAAATCTAATAATATTTTAGAATTATAGTGCGCGTTCATTATCAATAATAAATCAAATGATATTTTAGAATTATAGTGCACGTTTATTACATTTAATAAATCTAATAATAATTTAGAATTACAGTACACGTTTATTATCTATAATAAATCAAATTATATTTTATAATTATAGTGCACACTCTTAAATAGAATTAATCTAATAATATTTTGAAATTATAGTGTACGTTTATTACCTATAATAAATCTAATAATATTTTAGAGTCAAATGGCACGTTTATTATATATAATAAATCTATTAATATTTTAAAATTATAGTGCACGTTTATTACCTATAATAAATCATATCATATTTTAGAAAATTAGTGCACACTTATTATATATAATAAATCTAGTAATATTTTAGAATTATAGTGCCCCTTTTATTACCTATAATAAATCTAATAATATTGTATAATTATAGTGCACGTTTATTCAAAATAATTTAAAATGACTCAAAATACATTAAAATATGACTTGAAATCATATTTTAGAATTATAGTGCACACTTATTATATATAATAAATCTGATAATATTTTAGAATTATAGTGCACGTTTATTACCTCTAATAAATCTAAAAACATATTTCAGAATTATAGTGCACTCTTATTCCAACATCCAAACAAACAACTACATCTGAAATCTGAGAGCGTAGTGAGGTGCGTCCTGACCTCTAGGCTCTCCTCGTCCTTCAGGCCTTCCTGCCACTTCTCGAACTCATTGAGCCAGTTGAGGACGGTGTTGAGCGGACACACCACCAGAGCCGTGCTGAAGCTCATCTTCTCGCACAGCAGCACCGTGTGGAGGAACGTCACCACCTGCAGGACACACGCGCGGCTGCGTCAGCACCCTCCTCCTCCTCTAGCTGGACTCGTGTGGTCCAAAACACCCATATTCACATTTAAATATCCAGAATGAGAAACAAAAAAACGGAAAGTATGCAATGCTCTGGGCCGGCAGAATCAATACTATCTGAGATGCAGAAGGAAGAATTTACAGTTTAGTAACTATTTTTAAAAGGAACACTTGATTATAAATAATAAAACTTGATTAAAGTTTTTAAAACCACGCGTTTTAAAGTCCCGTTTTGCCCCGTTAAAGCCTCAGAGTGAGAAACGTCAGACCAATCAAACGGACGAGAGATAGAGATAATACTAGAAATGTACAGTATGTAACATTTAAAATAGGACAATGAATATGTAACAACGAATCCGATTGATCAATAATTAACCCACTGATCAATGAGGTTTAATTAAATCCCAAATCTAAATCAATTTATAGAAATACTGCTGTAATACCCCATTTTATTAAATGACGTACCAACAAGTGATTAATAAACGTGCAAGAAGTATTTTTGTTCATTTTAAAGACCTGATCCAACAATAAAAATGATTAACAATAAAACAAAAAAAAAAATGTTCTAAATGTGTAATATTTTTATCCGCTCTTTTGAGAGAAAAAAAAATAAATAATAATGATTAAAAAGAAGAAAAAATTATATATATATTGTACTCTTTTACTTTTACATACATTTTTGGCCTGGACTAAAATTTTGTTTCAATTAATTTTTTTAAAAGCTTTTAAGTAGAGCTTTTTGTCTCTCTCTAGAAAATCTATAGTACTATGGTTTTACTATAGAATACATATTTTACTATAGAAAACATAGTGCCAGTATATTTATTTTTTTTTATACTGTCTTGTCTTGGTCTTCCTCATTTTGACACATTATCACGTTCAAGTTTTGTTATTTTTGTGTTTCTTAATAAAAAGGCTCAAACATTGTATCGTCTGGAGTTGTGATTTGTGGTGTGGTGACGACACTAACCTGGAGGGTTTTGCCCAGACCCATGCAGTGGGCCAGAATACAGCCTGAACCAGCAGACTTCTTCACCTTCTTCACCGACTCACAGCAGCAGTCCCAGATGAACTGAACGCCTGCGCACAACAACCCACAGCAGATCTACAAACACTACACTTTAAATTACACGCGTTAAATGATCAAAAACTGACATTCATTTATTTATGTCAGTTCAAAACAAAAACCCTTTATTCGACCCACAAATTTAGTTTGAGAATGTTTAAAGAGGGTTCATAAATATATTGTAAAAGGACAATCATGAACGGTTTTAAATAAAATCAATTGAATTTCTTGAAACTTAAAATGTCAATTTTTTTTTTAAATAAATCGGATGGATGGATGAAATAAAAAAAAAACCTTTGTTCAACCCAACAAGGCTCCGAGAACAATTGTTCAAATTCACAATTGTTCAAATTCACAATTGAATAACGTAGAAGTGAGTAATATACAACAAATGAATATTCAAAAATCTCGCCTATGTGGATATATTAGATAAATCAGGTTCATTATTAGGCTGAACGAGTAAACTTTAAACACGAGTTTAAAACACCACGCGTGAACCTTCTTTGCCTAAACGAAAAAACGTTAACGAATTTACGATAAAAAAAGTCCTAAAGGAAAGCGAGGGATTCCCCGCACTGATGCTCACCGTCCACCTGGTGCGGCTTGAGTTTGGTGACCAGGTTGGCGTGGACCTGCACCAGCGGCTCCTTGGTCTCCTCGTTCTCATCCAGCAGCAGCTTGGTGGTGATGGGACACACGACTGCTGACGACTCCTCCAGCACGATGGTCTGAAAGCAAGTCGCGTCTTCTCAGAAGGGATCAACCCATAAAACGAGTACTTGCGACTACTTAAAAACGCGAGACACATTTACAGCTAACAGCTCTAGTCACATAATTTCACACAAAAAAGCAGCGAGTGGCTAGTCGGAGTTCAGAAGAATTATTTGAAATGAAAAGCATGCTGTACGCAACACATTACAGAACAAATGACAATCATATATACTTCAATGAAAATGTATCAATTATTTAAAAAAAAAAAACCTCTCTCTCTCTCTCTCACTCACTCATTCCCTTCCCCTCTCTCACTCACTCATTCCCTTCCCCTCTCTCTCTCTCCTCTCTCTATTTCTCACTCACTCATCTTCTCTCTCTATTTCTCACTCATCTTCTCTCTCTCACTCACTCGCTCCCTTCTTCTCTCTATTTCTCACTCACTCCCCTCCTCTCTCTCTCTCTCATTCCCTTCCGCTCTCTCTCTCTCATTCCCTTCCGCTCTCTCTCTCTCTCCTCTCTCTATTTCTCACTCACTCTCTCTCTCACTCACTCCTTTCTATTTCTCACTCACTCCCCTCCTCTCTATCTTTCTCACTCACTCATTCCCTTCCTCTCTCTCTCTCTTCTCTCTCTATTTCTCACTCACTCCTCTTCTCTCTCTCACCCACTTCCCTTCCTTTCTCTATTTCTCACTCCCCTCCTCTCTTATTCTCTCTTTCTCACTCACTCCCCTCCTCTCTCTCTCTCTATTTCTCACTCACTCCTCTCCTCTCTCTCACTCACTCCCTTCCTCTCTCTCACTCACTCACTCCTCTCTCTCTTTCTCTCTCTCCCCTCTCTCTCTCCTCTCTCTATTTCTCACTCACTCCCTCACTCACTCAATAAAGTTATCGTTTTCCCGAGGCTTGACTGCAGCGTGAGTTGTGTTGGTTTGGAAGTTAACTCTTTGCACTCAGTGTTGTGTTGATCACGTTGCTGGTGTTAAACGCGCTACGCTTTGAGCAGGCGGGGCTGTGGGCGGGGCACTCGGCACTAGATTAACCCCTTACACGCCGCTCAAAGAGACGTGTCTCAGACCGTGGTATCGGTCCACGGCATCGGCGAACATTTAACCAGTACGAGTACTTTAGTAAAAAGAACAGTGTCCCGAGCCGGACGCCTCCTCTCACCTCCCGCAGCTTCTCCCTCAGCTGCTCTCGCTCTGCGATGCGCTTCCTGCGGTCCTCTTCCTCCTTCAGAGCGTCACGCGTCTCCGAGCGCAGCTTGTCGTCTTTGATGATCTTGCGGATCTTCTTTCGGCCTTTAGGCGTTCCCTTATCGTCGCCCTCGCCATCTTCATCATCGTCATCATCTCCTTCTTCTCCGCTCTGAAGAGCAGGACATACACAAGTCTTTCATATACACGAACCAATGCAAATATCTAGCAATAATTATTTCAATCTCAAGCTGACTTCATATGACAACTCGCTTGTGAGCGCAATTTTACGAGTTTGGGTTTGAATGATTAACAGTGAGAAACTAAACTAAAAAAAAATTAAAAAAATAAAAAAAATCAAACTATAAATGAGCTCATTTACAAGCCTATTACTGTTTTCCCCATTGTTATACATACTTGTTAATATTTAGGAGGGGAAGCTAACAATCACGTGTTCTTCAAATAGCAAGATTTAGAGTTTTTGAGATAAAAAAAAAAACAGGTGCTTATATTTGCATAAATACGGTATGTTTTGTAATCTTTTATATTCTGAGAAAGATAGAAAATGTGTGTGTGTGTGTGTGTGTGTGTGTGTGTGTGTGTGTGTGTGTGTGACCAGTAAATGTGATTTACTGCGTCACTTCACATCTTCAATAAACGTTTTAGTTTCCAACCGGAAAAACCAGCAAAATCCACCACAAATGTTGTTGGAATCAAGCACATCACATTATTAAAAGCCTGAACAATGTACAAATACAGTGCTAAAATCAATAATCCACAAAAAATGTTTTTTAAATGAATTGTTGAAAAGTTTTTGAAACTGAACTGTTTTAGTGCGGCGTCCTACACTCACCTTGTCACTTGATGACGAGTCCTGAACTTTGATTCGCCGGCGTTTCTTCTTCTCTTTCTGGTAACTTCTGTCGCTGTTCTTGGCAGATTTCTTCGACGAACTGTAGGAGAAAAAGAATGGAGTTTTCTGGACATCAGCACAGTGATGGAAGCGTCCACGGAAAAACCACTGTCGGAGAATCTGTCAAGTCCGTCTGTGATTAATAATAGCTAAAAAATGTAATTGATAAAAATGTACAAAATATGAAATATCTGCGGCTGGTACCCCGATTTCCAAAAATAATCCGTGCCGAGAGCCAATTCGTTTGTTATTTGAGTTATCTTCGTAATTTTTCGTTATCCGAGTTATCTTTCGTTACCATTTTACATGGAATACATCTTATCCGTGCCATGATTTCATAAATGTAGACCATTTTTTTTTTTATAAATGATAAAATATTGATAATAATTGTGATAAAAACATGTTACACAGCAGTGTTTAGTTTGTCCCTTGGGCAGATGATTATAAAGAGTCCATTTATCATTAAATACTGTCTATCTCACATAAACGGATCACGCCATCTTGAAATGACCAAGCGATCACCGTTGATGTCATTTCAAAATTAAAAAAAAAAAATAAAAATAAAAAAAAACCCCTATTGTCGTTGTGGGAAAACACAAGTTTATTTGGTGTCGTTATAGTGTTTTTTTTTTATTTGACGTGCAAAGAAAATCAAACGACTGTTTTAAACACGTCTGGACTCTTAACTCAGGGTAACACAAAGTGAGAAATAAATGTGGCTTGATTGGAATTTGTTAAATCAGATGCTAAAGATAAAACACGTCGTCGTCATCTTCATCATCATCATCATCATCATCATCATCATGTGACTTTGATTGGCTCTCTTATCAAAAACCTCACGATTCTCTACATTTTATACAGAGAGACGTCTAAATGTCAGTTACCGCGTGCTCCTCTTGGTCTTTGTGTCTTCACTGTCGCCGCCATCATCATCATCATCACCATCCTCATCATCATTCTCGCTCACGCCCTCGCTGAGCGCAGAGTCGTCGCTGGAGCCCGATTTCAGCTGCTTGAAGTCCGAGTCTGCCGAGTCGTCGCTGCCCACTGCACACACACACACACACACACACACACACACACACACACAACGAAATCAGCGGAAGAATAGTTTGCGTCACCAACAGACTTCAAACTAGGGCTGGGCAATTCATCGAAAAATAATAGAATCGGGGGAAAAAAAAAAATATATCGAAATCATTACTATATAATAGAAATAATTTCAAATCGAAATTATTACTAGCCCCTCTAAAATAATCATCGTTTGAAAAGAATTTCAAAAGGGCTTTTAAACAGAGCTAATAATTTTAATCCATTCTAATAATAATCCCTAACTGGACTGTACTTGTTTGTGTAAATTTAAAATTTTCTTACTTATAATGGTGATTTTTTTCCTTTTCAACATTACTTTTACATTACATTATATTTTTCATTCCATTTATTTATAATTAAGGCAATTCGTAAAATGTGTTATTATATTGCTGTTTGACAACCTGATTTTCACGGTTGAATATTTAAATTGATAAAATATCCAGAAAGAATCGTGATTGTCTATCAAATTCTAAGCAAAACAATCGTGATTCTCCTTTAATCCAGAAACGTGCAGCTCTATTCAGAACTAATACTCGTTCAAAATGTTCTAGGTCGGTTTTATCTGTATTCCCGTCTTTTTCTGGGGTTCTTTGAAAGAAAGAAAAAAACCTAAAAGACATGTAATGTTTCTTCTACATGTGTGCATCTACTCTAAATCTAATCTACTACTAAAAAAAAAACAAAAAAATAAAAAAAAAAACCCATAAGAACAGGTCAAGATGCAGAAGTGATATTTCTCATTAAAACTGATTTCATTCTTAACTAGCACTTTTGGTAACAGAATAAATTGTTTATTTATTTACGACGTTTTACTTTTTTTGGACAAGAACAAAGTGATTGTGTGACTTTAATTCAGCTGTTGATGTTCAGTAAACAATCACATAGAAGATCTGTGTGTGTGTGTTTGCTTCAATTCAAGTCAAATAAAGCACACTTTACTCAAAAAGGTCTCACTTCTAATGTCAGCACATTTATAGTACAAAACTGGTCAGTGAACTGAGGGGAAAAACATATTTATACAAATAAAGTAATCGTTCATTAATCGCGTTGGGATGATGCTCTACGTCTCACCTTTCCTCCTGCGCTTCTTCTTGCTCTCCTTCTTGTTTTTGACGGGAGTCTCTTCATCAGAGTCGGCCTCGCTCAGGGTCAACTTCTTCCGCAGCAGCCGGTGCCGATGTCCGGCCTTCTTCACGTCCACGTCTGAGCCCGAGTCCGAGTCCGAGTCGTTCTGCTCTTCCTCTTCGCCGTCTGTAAGAAACCTCGCTGTATTTCTTACAGGTTCGGACGTGACGAGGGTGCGAACTCACCGTCTTCCTCCTCTTTCTTCTTCTTCTCGGAGCCTTTCTTCTCGTTCTGCGCGTCCTCGTTGTCTGACGAGCTGTCGGCGCCGGACGAGTAGTTGGCGTTGATCTGGGCGAGCAGCATCCGCTTGGCGATTCTGAGAGACGAGAGACGATTGTAGTGTAATAACTGTATAATTAAGCTCTTCATTACAAATATTCAGGGTTAATGACAGATCAAACTCAAGCAATTTCAAGGTCCATGTTCGAGATTTTCCTGCACCTTTCCTGCATTGATATTTAAAACGGCGCCTAAATCGAAATGAAACGTTTAGGGAAAGTTTTCTGTAAATGTAAAGTTCAATAATCAAACATGTTTTAGCGATTCCTAAGTTTATGAGTTCTACAGAAATCTGTAGACTTCAGTAGAAGAACTGCTGCAGAACTTTCCTTGATCAAAGTATAAACGAGGATATATAATCAAGTCTATTTTTAAAAAGGTTCCGGACATTTTAAAACAAAAAACAAATTGATTTGCGTTTTTTTTTAAATATAGAAAATGAAACTTCAAATACCATAACACGGCTGTTTTCATTGGTTCCAGTAAGTTAAAATGCTAAATCACTTTATATTCGTCTTTTTTTTTAATGAATGTTTAAATAAATGCTAAATTTGAAATACTGAATTAAATACTAAAATCTGAAAACTTACTGCCCATCCCCCACTCCTAGGGCCTTGGTAACATTTTGACAATTTGACAATACATTATTGCTAATTCGCCTGTCACATGAGGTTGATTACATTTTTAAAGATTGGATTAAAGAATTCAAATTCAACAGAGATTCAACAACAGGTTTCACTTTTGTCCAAATGAATGTTAATCGAGAATTTAGAAGCTACGTTTATTTGTCTATAAATAAATCCATCTCAATATGAAACAAAAAACCGTCCCATAAGCACATGAACGGAGTGTGTGTGTGTGTGTGTGTGTGTGTGAGACCTGTTCTCGGGGTCGTCGTCATCATCCAGCACCTCGCCGGCCGCGCCCTTCACATCCACCGCCTCCTTCTCCTCCCCATCTTCAGGAAAGCATCAAACCATTAAAGTCTCAAGCTTCATGATGGCATAAAGTTCAAACCAATCGTCTGTCTAGAATTCCTCAGACTCTTTTTATAAACTAACTTTCGCAAGTACGCAACGTCCAGAAACGTCAAGTTATTTCATTTTTAACATTCTGGATCCAAAAAAAAAAAACATATTCATTTTCACTCCAGCAACAGGTTGATTCAAAGCTTCTTGAGGACTGACCTGACGACTGACGGAAACCATCGATACTCGTCATCGCCGAGTCCAGAATGGGTTTGATCTTCTGCTGATCGCTTTCTTCTCCAGAGTGTGCCGCCGTCTCCTCCTCCTCCTCCTCCTCATCCTCATCACTAGACGAAGACTCCTCCTCCACTTTGACTTTCTCTTTCTGCGACCTCCGCACTCGCTCAAACGACCTCTTGGGGGCTTTCCTGGCCTCCCTGCTACTGGAGGTGTCCTCCTCCTTCTTGACGCCTTTGGTTGACTTCTTGGCGCTTCCTGCCTTGGCCAGACTCTTCATCTGCGTCTCCAGGTCAGAGTTGTGGTTGGACGAGTCCGACTCCCTCCTCCTCTTCTTGCCTTTGCTTTTCTTGGGACTCTTCTCTCGGTTCTGCTCGGAACCCGACGAGTCCTGGTGGGCTTTGCGCTTGGCTTTCTCCTTGTGGGTCTGGCGAGAGCTGGACCTCCTCTTCTTGGTGGCTTTGGCGTCTTTGTGCTCGCTCTCGTCTGAGGAGGCTTTCAGACCGGCCTCCTGCAGCACCGCCGGGACTTCGTCCGAGTCCGAGTGGCTCCGAGCTTCACCGGCCGCGGACGAGCGGGATCTGCGCTTGCTCCTCCCCTCTGGAGACTTGCGCAAGGGCGTGGTCTTGGTGCGGGGCGAATGCCTGCTGTCCGAACCCTCCTTTGGCGAAAGGTCTCCGTCGTTGTCGTCCGGAGGCGAGGAGCGCTTGCTTTTATCCCGCTTGATGGTGATCTTCAGAGGAACCGGCGTCAGCTTGACCACCAGCTTCTTGCCCATTCTGGCCAGACTCTTGGACTCCTTGACGTCGGAGCTGGAGGACGAGTTCCCGTCCAGGGAGTTGGCCGACAGGTCGTCTTCCTTCTTCACGGCGAGGCTCTCCACCATCTCGAAGAGCTCCTCGGGAACCGACGGAGGAACGGAGACGATGTCCTTGTCCAGAGACTCCTCGGCGGGATTCTCCTCGTAGTCTCCGTTGCTGGTCACGTCCTGGTCTTTGGAAGGTTCCGGAGCTTCTGCGGGAGACGGGGGACGGGTCTCCTTGGCTTCCGTGTGGGTGTGGTCCAGAAGGTGTGTGTGCTGCGTGAGGTCCTGGCTGGGAGGCTCGGGGTGATGCGAGTGGGGGGGGTTCTCCTCTGTGTGAACCTCTGATGGTCTGGGCTCCTCGCCGTTCTGGAACTTGAGGCCCTTCTGCTCAAACTCTCGCTCCAGCGACTCCTCCAGGGCCTGGTGGGCTTTCCTCAGGTCGCTCAGCACCGACTTAAAGGCCTTCAGGTGCCTGTAACTGACGGCGCTGACGTGCTGCTCGGACGCCGTCTGCTCCAGGAACTGCACGAAGGTGCGATTCAAGCCGTTGGTGGTCTCGATGAGCTTCTTGGTCTTCTTGAGCAGGTCCTTGGGCACCGTGAGCTTCTTGTAGGAGAAGGTCAGCGTCCCGGCCGAGTCGGTGGCGTGGTCTTGCCCGTTGACCGTGGGCTTCTCTCGCTGGGCGGCTTTGGCTTTGGGCGTCTCGCGCTTGCTCCTGTCCGGCTCGGCCCGGGGTTTCCTGGCCCGCGTCTCCAGGTTGAGCAGGACCTTCTCGCAGGTCTTCACCAGCTCCCGCAGCGGCTCCGAGCTGCACACGTAGCAGTGCCACTTGCTGCCCTCGCTGGTGATCTCCGACAGCTCTTTGCGCCCCAGGTTGCGCAGGATGCACTTCTTGCAGAAGGCGTTGCTGCAGAAGTCGCAGCAGATCAGGTTGCCACCTTCCGCGCACCACCTGAAACGGAGGCGGGAAGTCATCGTTTAAGAAAAAATATGGCAATTATCTTACATTTATTTATTGGTTCGATTTTTTACGCCATCTTCAATGGCTATATTAATGGAAACATGGTATTTGACAATTTTACTCTTTAGAAATCAACACATCTCTGTCACAGTCAATAAATAGCAATAAAATACACAACTTTTCAAAACGACTTCAGCAAATTAGATACAATCTTTCATGTTGATTTCAAAATTGTAAAATCTTTTGTGGTAGAACGTTCTTAAAAACATCTGTTCAAACATTTTCTGAATAAAAGCGTAATTATCTTGAAATATGGCCGCATGGGTCTCATCGGGTGGACGGAACAACTGTTGTTGATGTGCCGAGACACAATAAGAGAACAACAAATAATAAATCTGACCATCAGTCAGCCTGTCTACCTGTCGCTACGAAGATTGCAGGAATAATTCTTCTCTTGAAATAGACTTTCATACTCAAAATATATTTTTAAATTGTTTGATTGATTCATTCATTTCATGTAATGCCATTTCCGCTTCAGAGGTCGTTTCAAGGCAGATTCAAAATGTTAAATGAACTTATATACAATATGAAAATGTACAATTATGTGTCATGATGCGATTACATAACTATTTTTATGTATGATTTTTGTCTATTTAATTTGTTAAGTTTGACATGCATTTTTGATAAAAACTATAAAACAAATATTAGACGAATAAACAAATGCAAAATGTGGGGATGCAAAAAAAAACGGGGTCTCAAGGCAGTTGAAAAAAAAAAAAAAAGAGAGAGAGAGAATTTTATTTGAAATGAAACAAATATTGACAGTTTGTTTCAATTATCTCGCACCGGCTTATAAAAAAAACATGATTCTAACCTGCAGATGAAAGAGATTTAACACAATCAACTGAAAGGATTAACATTACCGGCACTGCTCATCCATTCCGTCCTCATCCTTGCTGATGTCATCGCTCATGTAGTACTTGAAGCATGACTGTGGAGGAAGAGGAGGAAGAGGAGGTCATTACAGGGGTTCAGGCTGGAGTGCGGGACTCTTCTGGTACCTTGCAGATAAGCACGTGCAGAGCGGGATGCTGGTAGACCGAGTCGCGCTGGAAATGATTGACTTGCTGTCCACACGCCGTGCAGTTCACAACCTCGTGCAGCGGCGCGTCTGAACACAGGCAGTAACACACACAGTTAACGGAGAAGAGCACAAGCAGCAAGTTGATGTGTATATAGTGAGAACTGTTATTACAACAGTTATTACACAAAGAGTTTAACGTTCGTTACAACAATCAGTTGATTACATTAACACAGAATTTACAGAAGAAGCGAGAAATGCACAGGATATATGGCATTTTTTTTTTCACGAGGAGAACGGCTCGTCTAATTTTGACTAAATAGTTTATTTTGATTCCAAATGTGCAAGTGATTTATTTTTACTTTTTTCACAAGAACAAAGAGATTGTACGATTTAGGCACGGCGTTCAATAAATAATCCAATAGAAGATCGGGGGGTGTGTGTGTGTGTGTGTGTGTGTGTGTGTTTCCCTCTAATTATTTTAAAAAAATTTAATCCAGTCGAATAATAATTATAATAAAATAATTATCAGATAATTTTAAAAAGTATTTTTTTTTATTTAAAAATGTATTTTACTTAAACAATGCAAAGGGCAAAACATTAAATAAAAAAAGGAATTTTGTTTATAGCCTTGAGGACACATCTCCGAAATTATATTCTCGTTAAAATGTCCTTTGCTAGGACTTTAAGGAGCACAATAAGTGTAAAAATAAAAACATTTTTTTACATAAATCAGTGCTGATGATATTACATGGGTCATTACTAAATATTTACTTATTTCCATCGATCTTTCTATCCCAAGATATTTTTCCATAATTAAAAAAAACTTAAACACTTCCTTTGCGTAGACTTGCGTCTCGCACTGCAGCCCACAGAACTTCCGTCCTATTCTACGCCATTACGCCGCTTCGAGGGTCAGACACCACTAGAGGGCGCTCTAACACCATGTTGTCGTTTCAGCACATCAGGGGTAAACACAGCGAGTGGGACAAATGCGAAAAATTGAGTGGGAAAAACCTGACGTGCTGTGACCTGACGAGGACACTAGGACCCAGGAACACCTGCTGTTAATATGTCCAATGAATCACATTTTTCAATTACCGTATTTTCTGGACTATAAGCAGCACCTGTATATAAGCCGCATCTGCTCAATTAAAAAAAAATAAATAAAAAAAGATAAACAAGCCGCACCTGCATATAAACCGCATCCACTCTATTAAAAAAAGTTTTGCAAGCCACAGATGACCATGTTTTTGGATTCGATATTTACTACAGGAACAGAACAATTTTGAATTGTAAATGTACATTTGCAGGCGGCCTTCAATTTAAAACTTGCATCACACGAACTTCTTCGTGTGGGTTCCATGGTGAAGGGGTGAGGACATGAAAAGATTTTTGAAAAGAAGAGTTTGACAGAGCGACTTATATCTGCTAAAGAGGAAGTGGCGTATTCCTCCTCGCATTTATTACGGTAAATACGGTATATAGATCTAGGATGAAGGAGTCGGGTTCTACGCGGCTTTACCGCTCCGTTTCCGCGGCACGTCTTCTTTGGCTTTGCCTCCTCTGTTGCGGAACTCCGGCCCTCGGAACTCGTCCTTCAGCTCGTCTGAAACCGGCTGCGGCGTCACCACCACTGTGCCTGCAGGAAGTGATGTCACAGCTTCAGTCTCGGTCCCGGTCAGTCCCGGTCAGGCCGACCTTGAGGGAGTTCACTGATGTCCAGACTGTGGTTGTGGGCGTCGTCCTCCGCACAGGCGTCGGTCTGGATGCGCTCCGCACCTTCTGGATCCTCCGCGCCCGTGTGACGAGTCACAAACGTCGGTTTCCTTCGAGTGGAAGAGTTCAAGGGTTAATCACCGCTGTATAATGACTTACGGCAGTGTTAGTGTTGGCCAAATATTTTCGTCATCGTCTTGGTCAACGACACTTTTCCCCGGACGAAAACGAAACGAAAACTTCCGCTCAGGGTCGAAAAGGCTACATTTATTGACACTCTCGTCGTTGAATAAAGACTAAACAATAATGCCTTTCGTGACGACGTCCAATCATAATCCGAGCTTGTGGAGAAAGGCGGGTGCAAACAGAGAACCAATCAGGACACGGAGCCTTTCTGGTGCAGGAAAAACACGACGAGCACTCAGTGAGCTGGCGAGATATTTAAAGAGGCAAGAAGATTAATAACACCTTCTCCGACAGGAAAAAAAAAAGCGGTCAGATATATTTTTGTCATTTTTTACATTCAACGCGACCAAAAAAAAAAACGAGCAGAAATACAACACACCTGAAGCGCCACCTGCTGATCAAACTGCTTTTTCCACCGTGCAACCATTTGTTTCTTATAAACGTGACGCAATTATAATTCATTTTATTTTACTGTATTTGTTTTTCTCTTTGTTGAGAATACATTTATTTGGATCGAAAGAAAAGTTCATAAAAATAAGAAATGTTTTTCCAAAAAAGATCTTGGTATATATTTCACATGTTGATAGTTACCGGTCAATGCAATATTTAGAAATGGAACTGAATTAGAACTACTGAATTGAAATGGAAGCAAAATTGAATCCGTTTAACAGACGTTTTCTTTGATTAGCCATCTTCTGAAACGGGCCGAGTGCAGAACCCTGCGAGGTGTGTGGCTCACCTCTTAGAGCGAGACGGCTTGGTCACTTCTGATGAGCAGCCGGGCTGAGGAAGAGCATAATGAATAAATCACAAGGCATGTTTTAGTCATTTCCACTTCCACACGGCGGCAGCATCAGCATCAGCATCAGCAGCACGGCTCCAGAATCACTAACCTCGTTCATCCCGTCCTCTGTGATCTCGCTTGATGCCATGTTCTCTACAATCAAGGGGAAACAATGATTTGTCAGCTTTTCTCCAAAAAAAGATGATAGTTTACATTTCTGGTACATAATTAAACTAACTATTATTATGCTTTAACAGTTTAGTCGCTTTTGCATTTTAGAACACCAAAAACACACATCTTACACTTTTCTTCAAACAAATAATTTCTTCAAACTCTTGTAAAGCTCAAATAATTTTGATTTGTACAAAACACTAGAATGAATGAACAAGATTGTGGCATTTTCATGAATTTTCCTAAATATAAAAGAATCAATAAAAAAACACGTGAAAATAAAATAACGCATATGATCAATTTTACATAAATGAACTTTGGTACAATTGCAAAATAAAATAAATAAACTAACGAACTATTATATTGAAACAATTTAGGTGCTATTAGATTTTAAAATGTCGAAAACATACATCTTACATTGTAATTTCTTCAAACTCTCTTAAAGCTCAAAGAATTTAATTTGTACAAAACACTACAACGAATAAACAAGATTGTTGCATTTTCATGACTTTGCCTAAATATAAATCAACCAATCAATAAAAAACGTGAAAATAAAATGAAGCATATGATGAGTTTTAAATAAAAGAGCTTTACAAAAACGTTAATTTTTTTATCCCCGATAAGTAAATTTGCCACAAGTGTGTGTGTGTGTGTGTGTGTGTGAGTCTGTATACACACATTTATATCCAATACACACATATTACACAAAACTAAATATCCATCTACACACACACACACACACCTGTGGAATCGCTGATGCTTTCGTCGACTGGAGATTGACCCAAGAATTCATGAAGTTTTGTCACCAGTGTATTTAATTTGCTGGATCTGAAACACAAAACAAGACATTGTGAGTGTTTTGTCGCAAAGTACACAAAGAAAGTATTAATGAGTCAATCGGAAATACATTATTTGACTGAAATTAAAGATGCGAGGCAACATTTATTAATCTATTATTAGAAGTATTAGTAAAACAGTATTATATACTATATAGTATAGTATTGATTTTTAAACATGAAAATAAAATTAACCATTTTTGTTGCTGTTTTTTAATCTATGTTATGAATATAATAATTATTTCGTCAATACCAATTAAGTGTACTTTGTGATTAATTATAATAGATTCGATTAAATTCATGGGGGAAAAATATAATAATCATAACAACAATAAACATTTGCACGGTTTCTCAGTAAAGACCATTGGGTCTCGTAACATATTGTGCAGTAAAGCACTAGACTGTGTCTTATGTTCCGACTCAGACAACAATATTATTTGCATTTTTTCAGACTCGAGTTCTGATGACAAATAGGAAACGTGAATATTTCGGCTCCTCATTTGTATTCGTCAGTGTCGACTACATTCCCACAAGCCCCCGAGAAATAAAGAGGTGCATCTACTCCACCCGTGCAAATCCAACCTGAAGCAGTGGAAACCTTTCATCTTCTTTCTTTTCACACACCAATTTTCACACTCCGTATTGAGAGGAAATAGGCAATTTCTGACAGGCCGGACTTACTGGTGGAGTGATCAGAACAGGCCTGGTTTGGTGGGGAAAATGCTGGAGGTTTTGTCACAGACCTGGACACATTCGTCCTTCAGGCCACGACAGTTCGGCCCACAAACGGCCCTTCGGTCATCCCGGTCCGGCCCGCGGGCCACTTACAGCCCTTACACCTAGGGTTATTGTGTTACACGTGTAATTCTATTCTACACAACTGGAGGCTCGGGGTTATATCTTAAACATAAAAAAAATTCCAGAATCGTGATTTATTTAAAAAAAAAAAACATGATTCTCATTTTTTCCAGAATCACGCAGCTGTAATTCATAGTAATAAAAGCACCTTATGCTACACAAGTATTTTATCTTCAGTATTTTCTATCGTGTTATAAGGTATTCTGTGTATGTTTATAACTTGTGTTTTACCAGTTTGGTCTCATTATTTTACTATACTGTTTCTTCATGTGGACATGAAGATCATCATAAGTAAGTATAAGTATAAATCATAAGTAAATACATATATCAAGGGTATTATATGGCAATGTGAATGGGACGAATGTAAAAATAACAAACTTTATGAAGTGAATCCACCTGTCAACAAAAGATTCACCTATTGTTTTAAGAACAGAAATGATCAAGTTGTTTTTATCAGATGTAGAATTGGACATTCCAGAATCACTCATTTATATTTATTAACGGTGAAGAAAAACTTTGTGATCGGTGCAAAAATGCACATTTTAATTGACTGTGATCAGTTTGGTGATATTAGGCGACCGTTATATTTGGAAAATATTTTAGCGGACATTTTCATGAATGTTTTAACACAAATGCTTTTACAATTTTTAACAGAAAACATGAAAAATGTTATCTAATTTGCAAAAGTTATATTGAAATGTTGTGCATCCGTTGCTATTTATTGGCTGTTATCGAGATGCTTTTCTTTTTGAAGTGTAAAATTGTGAACATCAAATACCATGTGGCCATTAATATAGCCATTGGTGCTAAAATGGCGTAAAAAAAAATAATGATAAAACGAATAAACTATACTGTTTCTCTCCGTGTGCTGTTGGTTCTCTAAAAATGTCTCCCGTCTTAGAATAACAAAGTTTTTTTATTCTTATCTTGAAAGTCAGTTAAGCGGAATAATAAATAACGCGCACAAACACTGTATCAGCACGGGGGAGTAAAATCGGAAATATTTTAATGAACGAGTAAATCAGCAAACGCGTTTGTTGACGTGAGGCGAACTGAGGCGTGCGCGCGCGTGCGTGCTGACGTCACAGACAGGCCGTCAACTATTAGCGCGCGACACAACAAGCCGGTAAAAGAACGGAAGACGCGCACTGATAACAACACTACAACACGCGCGTTACACAAAGCACACAATCAAACGACAACGCATCGCCACATTAATATTTCAATTAAAATTAAAATACACGAGAGAGAGAAAAAAAAGAGAGCCCGACGCGCGCTGATAACACGGTTGAAAGGGCTTATCGCGTCATCACAACACGAGAAAGACGCCGGAAATACACAAACGCTCCGCAAAAGCTGCTCAAACGCGCATTTTACGCGGCGTTTCAACGCGTCGCGGCGAATTTGGTGAGGTAAAATGGCCTAGTTGAAGCACATCAGCCGCATGACACGGACTCCCGGCCGCGCACAACTCCCCAAAACGGCCGATTTGTGTGCAAAAAGAGCGCAAAGTCACTTTAAACGCGGCGTCGCGCTGTTAGTTGCAGTTGTGCGCGCAATCGCGGTGCAAAAGTGCGTTTCCCCGGCCACGTCCGCTACTCACCTGAATAACTCCGTGCTCATCTCCCGAACAAGCCGCTAAATCTTCCGGGCCCGGGCACTGCTGTTTCTAAATCACCCGGGCTGTGCGTTTATCTCCCGGGCGGAATGAAAGTGCTGATTTACGCCGACCGGAGCAGACAAAGCGAGAGCGCCATCTTGCCGGACGGCTCGAAAGGCGCTAAAATGGCGCACGCGAGACTTGGGCTCGTGTGCGCGCGCGCCGTCTGAAATTTTTTCGCGGCTCACGTGGACGCGCGCCGGATTTTCTCGTTTGAGTTGAAAACGAGACACGCGACTCAGAAACGCCGAGTGGCGCTTGTGTGGTACCTACGTCTTCCCGCTCTCATCCGACGCCACGCAAACGTGACGCGTCATCGCGCGAGATCCACATGCAGATGTCATCATCATTACCTGCAGACGTCTGTCATCTCCTCGCCGTCATGACATCCATCCTCTTCGGGGTCCTGAGGAGTCGGATCCCCGCTGCTGTGGAGCAGGAGGACGCTGATTGGCTCGCGCAGGCCGTTAGGTGTCCGAAAAGAAAGCGCTCCCCTCAGCCGGAGACAAGATGCTCTCACCTAAGTGTTTCAGTCTGAGCTTGTAAAAGTTGAATGAAAGTCAGATCTTTTTAAATGTAATTCTGGTTAATCTGTTATGAAGGTTTATTTTGTTTTTTTCTGTAACACATTTTAAAAAGCAGGACCATAAACACAAAATGTACGTGAAAGGATTGTACTGGTATATTTTTTAACATTTATTTCTAGATTGTCTGTCTATGGAATCAGATGCCAAAAATATCAAACGTAAATTTCTAAGAAACAAACGAAAATCTTCACGTTTTGGTCTGAGAAAATGTTTTCGTTTCAGATTTTTTCGTCCGTTTTCCATTTTTCGTTTGGACTTTTGGCACTAGCTTCACGTGGGGGCGGGCCTTACTCTGATTGGCTGGTGAGAATGTGATTGGCAGCTGCTGGACCAGAAAGCCCGGTCCCGCCCCTTTTGTCAAGTGTTAGAACCCAATGACCAAGAAATATCAAACATAAAAGCGCAGAAGATCTTTTCTCCCGTCTGCTGTTGATATCTCTAACCAGGCCTTTCAATGACACTCGTTTAAACGTTTCACATCAACATTATCTGCAATGTATATATAGTTTTTTGTTTTCATTTAATTCGTACCTAATTCGTCTATCAACAATGTGCAATATTTTTCCACTCTGATTCTTCATCTTCATATTGTTTACCATTGTGGCTGCTGCAAAATGTAAATGTATTATTGTTGGGACAAATAAAAGTTCTTCTTCTGTCATGTAATATATTACAATAAAGAAATACATTCTCGGGTAAAGAAATACATTTTTGATCTTTCTAACTCTTTTTAGCTTCCAGTTTGTCTGAAGGGTCAAAGTGATCCGAACTTTATCTTTTAAACATAAACATGTAGCGGCCGTTACAAATATGTCAACTGAACCATTTTTTGTGTAGATTACACTAACTAAGACAAGCTGGAGAAGTTTCAAAGCAAAAAAAAAAAGATTTATTAAATTCAAATTAAGGATTTGTTTTTTATTTTTAAACTTTTAATACGGGTCAATTTGACCCAAACATAATCTTTGTAATATAAACATGTAGCGTGGTTTTACAAATGGCGACTTTACGTTGGTCTCGAACTAAGAAAAGCTCAATATAAATAAACTTGAACAATTTTATGAACTTAATTACTATATTTTTTTATACAGTTCTTCCAGAAACATACAGTTGTGGTAAAATATATATTTAAAACTATGTCTAAACACAATCAAAATGAAACATTACCCTTTTGGGGGAAAGTTTTGCGGTATTGATGGGGAAAAAAAATGGACATTACATTTTAGTAGATCTTACTAACATATAGGCAGAAAATTGTATTGTAACTTTATTTAACGTAAGAAATTGGACATCTTCCATTCTTTTACATTTTTTCAAAGTGTTGAAAATGCTTTTCTGCACTTTTTAATCAGACCTGGATCATAGTGATCACCACCTGTTTATTACACACTCACTTTATGTCTCTGTCTCTCTCTCCGAGTCTGTGAGGAAAACCCTGTATTTAATGAATATACATCAATGTAGTTGAACAAACATGAGCACTATTAACGTCAAATCCAGTTCCTTCAAGCGTGAGAGAAACAAAACGTCTAGTGGTCCAGGTAAAAAGAAGTTTTATTTGTAATCAAACCTAAAGTAACGTTGGGATTGAGAAGCTGTGATGATGAGGCGTCACTGGAAGCTCAGGCGGAAGCTCTTCTCCTGCTCCTTACTGCGGCTTTCACTCAGCTTGGACACTTCCTCCACTCGCCTCTGGAGCAACACTGCACACACACACCAGCACAACACCTCACCTCACCTGTCTGTGTGTGTGATTGTTTCATTATCGTTTTCATTTTTTCATTCTGTCTCTGTTTGTGAGTGCTTTTGCATTTTGAATGTGAGTGTGTGTGTGTGTGTGTGTGTGTGTGACAGTTTGTTTGATTGTGTGTGTGTGTGATGCATGATTGTTTGTGTTATGTATGCGTGTGTGTGTGTGTGTGTGTGTGTGTTTGTGTGTTTCGAATATGTATGTGTGTGTGTGTGTGTGTGGGTATATGTGACTGTTTTGAATATATATGTGTGTGTGTGTGTGTGGGTATATGTGACTGTTTTGAATATATATATATGTGTGTGTGTGTGTGTGTGTGTGTGTGTGTGTGTGTGTGTGTG
>MU204250.1:14434219-14444261 GCA_017309775.1 Paedocypris sp. Pulau Singkep | reverse complement strand
TGTGTGTGTGTGTGTGTGTGTGTGTGTGTGTGTGTGTGTACTTAAAAAAAAAGACATAACAGCGATGAGACTGACAACAATGACACAATTTGATTTGAATCGAACAATCACAAGTACGATTAAACTAAGAAGACAAAGAATGTAAATATGTGTGGACAGTGGGAACTGTGTGTGTGCGTGTGTGAGTGTGTGTGTGGCAATGAAACTATTTTTTTGCATTGAAGAATTTTTGTGAAAGCATTTTATTAGTTATATAAATAGAATTGGATATATATTGCCAACAATTTACTTTTTTTTTTTTTTTTTTTTTAATTTAAAATTTTAAATATAAAAATGTACTCTTTTTCAACTTCATTCATATTATTTGTCCAGATCAAAGGAGTATGAAACAAAGAAGAGCGTCCACAAGGGGATGAATACATTATCCAAAAGTGTGAAAAATGGCGGATTGTGAAAACACCGTGATTCTCAAGGATCGTGCGTACCTTCTCTCCGTTCTCCACCAGCATCCGGTCCCAGGCGTTGACCTGTGTGGCCTGCTGGAGAAAGTGTCGCTCCTGATCTTCTAACTCGGAGCTCCACTTATTGATCAGAGCCTCCAGCTGAGCGTACGACATCACCGGAGCAGCGCTGAGGGAAAACACAGAAAACCAGGGTTGCTTTTCTGGTGACGGTGTCAGAAACTGTCAGAAACTAGGTTTAGGAGAATTTTACTCTGGTGAAAACTGGCGAAAACCTGGTAGAAAGTGTGTTATAGATCTGGCGAGGCGTCAGAAGACAAAGACTTGTGTTCAAGTTATAGTCGACTTGTGTTATGTAGAACTTTGAAACATAAATACTGTAGGCACGAATGCAGAATTATTACATTTTAGACTTATATTTCTGCTAGAATTAAGGACTTTGTTTGTGATGATAACTGTGAAATAATTGTATGCCTTTGATAATCATTGTAGCGGAAAAGCAAAACATCTACAACATGTCTTGGAACAATACATTTCAATGCATGTCGTATCACGTAAAATGTGTATGTGACAAATACAATTTGAAACACATTTTTTCATTTCTTTTTTCTAGAAAATCTATAAGATGGTGCCAGTTTATTTATTTGGGCACGTTATTGTCTTGAAATTCCTCATTTCGACACATTGTCATGTTCCAGTCTTTTGCTTTTTTTTTCTTATTAAGATAAAAGATACTTTAAGCTGAAATTTCTAGTATCGTGACAATACTTTTTGTATTGTTTTGTACTTTTTGTCCAACAATCTTTAAAGACAGGACATGAACAAGTCAGTACAGTACTAAATTCAATAATTCTTGAAAGCGTTAGCATTTAAATAATCCTACAGTGTTCGGTTGAGAGTAAAATGAATATGTTTGAAATCACCTGAGCTAGAATAAGATGTTTAACTTCTGATAGTTTCAGCCACTCGAGACACCAGAAACCTAATTCCAACCAGACGGTATATATTGCTGCATCCGACTATTAAACTTCACACGAGTAAGTATTAGCTACAGCTCAGATTGATTCATTCTGCATTACAAACCTTTTTTTATACATTTGTGGCGAAAATAAAAGAACATTTTGCGTTTCTGACAGTTTCCACTGCTGTAAGCGTCATAAACCTACAGATAAAATATTGGACAATTTTTTTCTTAAAGACTATTTTTTCCCCAATTTGCATAGCGACTTTGCGTCTCGAACTACGAAAAGAGCTATATAAATAAACTTGAACTTGACAACAGGGCAAGATGAATCTCCGAGACTGTGAGTGATTTGTTTGTTTGATTTTTAATGCCATCTTAGCTTCAATGGCTATATTAATGGCAACATGATCTTTGACAATTTTACACTTTAAAAAGCAAAACATCTCTATAACAGCCATAAGTTTGCTTTTCTATATTACCGTTTACACTGTTGAGTGTTTACTCTGTTTATTGTTTACTGTTAATGTCAATTTGAAACATTATTCGTTTTATTGAAAACGTTTGGAGCACATTTTTTGCTCTAATTTTATATACTTCATACTAGATACATTATTTATATTTCATATATTTTATATATATATTTTATAGTGTTCCTAATTTCACTGTAACCATGCGTCGCAATGACAATAAAGGCATTCTGTTCTAAAAACACAGCGTTTCGAAATGACTTCAACAAACTAGACACACTCTTTCATGTTGATGTCTGTTAAAAAAAATTGTAAAATCTTTTGCAGTAAAACGTTCTTAAAAACATCTGTTAAAACATTTCCTAAATAAAACTCAAAAAAAAAAAAAGTATAAAAATAAATAAAACTCTAAAAAAAATAAATAAAACTAAAAAGTCATCTAACATTACATGATGGTTCGAAGTCGATTAAAATATGCTTCACAGACGAGGTATTCCTGCATCGATCCCAAAGTGTTTTTTCAGACTGTGAGTGGTGTTCCGAACCTGGTGGTGATGGCGGCAGGGGTGGTGGTGGAGGTGATGATGGAGGTGGTGGAGGTGGGGAGAAGCGCAGAGGACACTGCTGAGCTCTTCAGGCCCAGAGAGAAGCCGGTGCTGGCTGAGGCGGCGGCTGCTGAGGAGCGTGAGACACGGGTCAGACTTACACGGACGGCTGTGGCTTCACCGGGCGCTGCGGTGACCTGTGGTGGTGCTGACGGAGGCCGTTCCCAGTGGCTTCAGGGACAGGACTGGTGGAGCGCTGGGAGCTGCCGGGGCCGCGCTGCTGGTGCCCACTGAGAAGAAACGTCAGACTGGTGTTATTACACAGCACGGCCTTTTTTTTTAACAGATTTTTTAATTTCTTTTTTCTAGAAGATCTATCTAGTGCCAGTTTGTTTATTTTGGCACGTGATTGTCTTGAAATTCCTCATTTTGACACAATTTCATGTTTCTTATTGTGTCGAAATAATGTAGTTGTGGGATTTGAGATGTGTTTTAATTTGGGCTCTCAAAATTAGCGCATTAACGCAGGCGATTAAATTTTAGATTTTGAATAATTAACGATCAATTTTAAATAATTAAATGAATAGATTTTTAACAATCACGATGAAAATATAATTTTATTGCCATTGATAGGAATTTGATTTGGAAGTTCAATTGACATACCTGTGTTTTTATTCTTTAAGAGATATGTATTTCAAACCAACGGTTCATTTTAAGGTTCGTGATGGTTTATTGCGAGTATGTTGTTAAAAAAAAAAAATATATATATATATATATATATATATATATATTGCAAATTGAACAAAATCTCTACTAAATTATATCACAGTATTTAAACACATTCATTGTTGAGTTTACATTAATTTACACTTTACACTTCAATATTCAGTATTACAAGATCAGTCATTTATTTGCAATTAATCGTGATTATTTTGGTCAGGGAAGTGAGATTAATTAGTTTTTAAGAAAATGTATCGTTTGACAGCCCTAGTTTTGTTGAACTAGCATGTTTACGGTGTTGGAATCTGTATGTGTAATGGCAAAAGAGCGCTTTAGATGAATAGACTCTTGCTTTATTGAATATTTGCTAGGCTGGGATGATCTGTACTCGGTCTGCCTCCTCTGTTCTGTCTATCGTGGCCTGCTGATAGATAAGACGCTCTTCGGCCTTCAGAGGGCTGGTTCTCTCACGCACGGATGCTCTGATACTGCCATTTAAGAGACTGTACTTCCTGTACTTGTGCTTTTTCATTCTCTTGGTTCACTGCTGAAATCCGCTGCTTTATTAGAGACACAATATGTTTAATAAGACTTTATTAGAAGAACCTTGAGAAGAAACCAGGTCTAACAGAAGTTTAAAAGGACTAGCATTCAGACTGGTATTCACACACGCCGACAACTTCACCAGAACCAACTAAGAGTTTTAGATCTTATATTATCTTATATTACACAATACAGTCGTGCCCTGACAAAATTCATCCGTGCTGACGGCCGTTTCGTTAGGAAGGAATTACGTTAGCTGAGCCGCATTTTACATGTAATTTGTCTAATCCGTGCCATGGCTTCGTGAATTCGGACAAACATTTTTTTTTTTTTACAAACTATTGCTAACAAATGTAATTAGAAAAAGGTGCTACTTTTCAAAGATATACGGTGATAGAAATGGCAGGGGCATCTTCAGGTTTCCCCCTACGTCTGTTTTCTTACCCAATAAAGTTAGAATACAAAGTTTGTGTAGTATTATGTAATTAAGGTCTACGAAAATATAACCCCGTCCCGTGTTATAATGATTGATTATCTTGTTTGTCGCCATATCATGGCATATACAATTTTATTTACAAACTTATGTACAAAAAACATACAAGATTGTATCATGGCAAGTTAAGATTCATAAAAAAATTAAGTTCCATAAATACATTCATATACTACATAAAAATATGTAAATCCCTTGATAGTATGCATTGTTGCTAAAAACTCAATGATCTTTGATAGAAAAACACTTTAAAAGAAAGACGTCTTACTAAAGTGTTTTAATACAGATACCATCTGGACACTAGAAAATACCGTGATGTGATTTTTTAACCCCTACACTGGAATAAAGAGTGAGTAACTCACGTGTGAATCCCGTGGGCGGAGCGGAGGCGGTGGGGAGGGCGAACAGAGAGGAGGCTGGGGCCGGGACGCTGGTGCTGCTGGGGGCCGGTGTGCCTGAAAACACCCCGTATATGAAGACCTTTCTGGAAAACCAGACGCCTCACAAACAGGCCACACACCTGAAGCTTTGATCCCAAAGTTAATGGTGGAAGTGCTGGTGGTGGGAACAGAAGCGCCGAGGCTCAGACCTGCACATCAACAACATCAAAATATTTAATATCAGAAAAAATCCTAATGTTATTGTCACATATATGTTATACACATGGTACGACGTGTTTTTCAGATCGTCCAGCATTTAAATATGAGGGTTTGGGGGGGAGTGTGTCCATTCGAGAAAGACACTAAATAAGCGAGCAAAGAAATACAGTAAAAATAAAGATAAAATATGAATCAAATGTGGCTGACTGAGGTAAAGTGTCCAGTAACTAGATTAAAGTGACCAAGTATGGACAACTAAGTGCAGTGGCAATGTTTACTAGTCAAATAAAAGCGAATGAAAAACAGATCTCACGTGTGTAATAATAATTATTATTACTACAATATATGTATACTGGTATACAATGTGGCATTGAAAATAATAAAGAAAAATAATAAATTGCCATATATGTGTGTTTTGGGCAAAAATACGAAGGCCAAAATTACATTTCCATGGCTAAGCCGATGATTAGAAAGGGATGGATAGATTTATCATAAATGTTTCTAGCACGTTCTTAGGCACTAAAATGCACACATTTTTTTACAATCTAGGGACGCACTGATTCCAATACCAGTATCGATACCAGTATCAATACCACATTTACGAAAGTACTTGAAAAAAGTCTGCCAATACCGGAGGTTTGTCGCCTAAAATCCAAACACGACGTAGTAAAAAGTCTAAACCAACACCACTGCAGCAAACTCTTGCAAGAGAAACAAAAAAATAACAAGTATTATTATTATTATTATCATTAAATGTTAGTTTATTCAAATATTGTCCACTAAATAGCAAAGATGTATTATTTATGCCCCGTGTGCTGTCCAAAGTGACAAAGATTTGTTCTGTAATAAGTTGCATACAACATGCTTTTTTTCATTTTAAATAAATGTTATTATTTCCAAACTAGCCCCTTGCTTATTTTAAATTATATGACTAAAGCTGTTACCTGTAAATTTAAATCATGTTTTTATTAAGTACTCAGTATCTGTATACTGAAAACTACCGTATTTTCTGGACTATAAGCAGCACCTGTATATAAGCCGCTCTATTTTTTAAAAACTAATAAAAAAAAGACAAACAAGCCACACCTGCATACAAGCCGCATCCAGTCTATTAAAAAAAGTTTCTCAAGCCACAGATACGTATGTTTTTAGATTAGATATTTACTACAGGAACAGAACGATTTTGAATTGTAAATGTACAATGGGTTCCATGATGGAGTGAGGATTTGAAAAGATTTTTGAAAAGAAGAGTTTGACAGACCGACTTATATCTGCTAAAGAGGAAGTGGCGTATTCTTCTTCGCATTTATCTAGTCTTTTATTTTGTGACTTTGATTATAATTCCGGTTTAGAGCGGAAAAAACAAATCTGCACAAAAGTATGAACAAAAGTAGCAGCTTATAGTCCAGAAAAAATACGGTAGTCGTTTTCCCAAAAAAGTGGTATCGGTGCAAAGTGATACTACGAGCGCAAAGAAAAAGTGACATTTTTGCAGTGAATCGTGTGTTTGACCTGTGGACGCTCCGGTCAGAGCGAGGGCCGGGGTGGCCTGCACCGGGGCGACCGAGGTGGCCTGGACTTTGGGGGTCCCGAAGCTGAATCCTCCCATCGGCTGCTGGGGCACCGAGGTCTGAGCGGGCAGGGCACCGAGGGTGAAGCCCGTCCCCACCGCCGGGACCCCCAGAGCAGGGGTGGAGGCCTGAGGGGCCGCGGGAGCGCTGAGCTTGGTAAGAGGAGAAGCACTGGAGACAGAAGAAGAGGAACAAGATTGAGTGATCAAACACTGTGTGTGTGTGTGTGTGTGTGTGTGTGTGTGTGTGTGTGTGTGAGAGAGAGATGGACAGGGTTCCGACAGTTTCTGAAAAGTCAAATTCAAGCACTTTCACGGTCTCTGATCAAACTTTTCCAGCTCCACACTGTTTCAGTAAAGAATATAGTAAAAGGTCTGCCTATAAACAATAAAAAGGAAACTTTAACATTTTAATAACATTTTAAGAGATATCATCTAACCAAATATTGATTAGAATATATAACACATCTAACCTGTGTTAATTTTGTAGACCAAATATTTTCGTCATCGTCTCTGTCAACGACACTTTATCCCTGACGAAAACTAAACGAGAACTATATAAAAACACCCTTTGTGACGACGTCCAATCATAATCCGAGCTTGTGGAGAAAGGCGGGTGCAAACGCATCAGGACACAGTGTCTTTCAGCGGGGCAGGAATTCTTCAATAACGTCTACTCAAACGGTCAGATATATGGATTCATTTTACATTCACTGTGACCTTAAAATCTGTAACAATCACGGGTAGAAATACAATTCACCTGAAGCGCCATCTGCTGATCAAACTTTCACCTTGCAACCATTTGTTTCTTATAAACGATGCAATTACAATTTATTATATTTCACTGTATTTAATGTTCTCTTTGTTGAGGTTTCATTAGAGAAGACATTTATTTGGATTAAAAGAAAAGCTTGTAAAACTAAATTTGAGAAAAATAAATGTTTTTCCAAAAAAGTAAGATATTTGTATATATTTTAGGTACATAGTTAACTACATGGTCAGAATCCTTAGACAGAGCAGATTTAGTAAACATTTAGAATATAAAGCACCTGTATTTTCGTTGACTAAAGATATTTTTTATTGAAAACTATACAGTCAGATAATTGTTTGCGGTAAATAAGTGCACGTTTCGAAGCATTTCCAGGCACCTCACTTCAAATTCAAGCATTTTTAAGAGCTAGAACTCACATCACTGAGATTCAAGCCTTTTTTAAGAGCTAGAACTCACATCACTGAGATTCAAGCCTTTTCAAGGACGTCAGTCCCCCTTAGGAGCCCAAGATGGAACTCACCCGAATAAAAAGCCTGACCCGGCGGTGCTGCTGGGGGTGGGAGCGCCGAAGCTGAAGCCGCCCTGTGTCCCGCCGCTGTTCTGCACCGGCTGCGCGAGGAGGCCTGCGATCTGCGACGTCTGCGTCTGCGGCTGACTGCTCCCGAACGAGAAGCCGCCCGCGCTGGGAGCGCTGCTCTGCAGGCCGAAGCCTGAGCTGCCCACCACCGACGCCGCAGACGCTGTTGTTTTGGGGGCACCGAAGCTGAAGCCCCCCGTGCCCGTCTGTCCGAAGTTAAAGGCCATGATCCTGCTGACCAATAAACAAAACACACGTTACAATACAAGACTCTCGAGGTAAACAAAAGAGAAAAAAAACAGAGAGAGAGAGAGAACAATCAATAAACACAGAGAGAGAGAACAATCAACACACACACACACACACACACACACACACAGAACAATAACACACACACAGAGAGAGAGAGAGAGAGAGAACACACACACACACACACACACAATCAGAGAGAGAGAGAGAGTTGAACAATCAACACACACACACACACACACACACTCTCACACACACAGAGCAACTCGAGATTGTAAAAACAAATCTCAAGGTGCAACATTATTAAGAGTTTAAATTAATAGTGTGGTAGAAGATTAATGCATGAATTAATAGTGTATTATCTTTATCTGCAATTTTTAAATGTACGGTGTGTGTGTGTGTGTGTGTGTGTGTGTGTGTGTGTCCATCCGTCCAGTCTACTAATTGTGTGACATCTACATCTGTACATTTAACAAACTACACACTTTCACAACACTCGAGACATGTATTAATATGTCTATACTAAACTATAATTGTTCAGAATAGTTCATCAGCTCGATGTATTTTTTTAAATAAACGCCGTGAATTAAAACGCGAAATGAACATATAAAAGCTCTCTCTCACACACACACACACACACAGCAAAATAATATTTTTTGTAATTGCAAAAATTGTAAAAACGAATCTCAAGGTGCAACATCATTAAGAGATCAAATCAATAGTGTACAATCTTTATCGGCAATAATTTAGTTTACGGTGTGTGTGTGTGTGTGTGTAGTATACTAGTGTGACATCTAATTCTTAACAAACTTCACGATATGTAACACGGGAGATGTATTCATATTTATACTAAACTATAAGTTTCCTTTAATCAGCTTGATGGATTTAAAAACGTAAACGCCGTGAATTACAACGGAAACGCCACTAAGACTGAGGTAAAGCAGCGGTGTTCAAGTCTCTACTATGACAGTATTAGGTTACAGTACAACCGAAGACACGTGTGTGAGTTTCTGAATGAATTATTTACTTTACAAGCGCAAAAATGAGCTAAACACGCGAATCTACGTAAATGTGACAGAACTTACCGAGACTGTGGTAACTCACTCGCTCGCGCGCAACCTACGTCACGTACCCTGCGTCAGGACCCCGGCGCCTGCTGTTCAACACAATGCCTGAGTAAAAACCAAACGCAATTTTAACCGATTCAACTCCTGACGTTGAATAACAACGACACAAATGACAGATATCAAAAAGTAATACAATACCATTGAAAATAGTCCAAAAGGACAACTCAATCCCGCCGTCTGGATAATCCCGCCGACGTAGTCATTGAGAAATACCGTGGTAAATAGCAAAACGGCTGTAGGTGCCAAAACGGCTCGGGGTCCCGCGACTAGTGATGATGTCACCACGGTTACACCAATCGGACTTATCGAGATGTTTTCAGGCTCATCGTATTGTTGTTTTCATTTTACGATTTCCATTTGAAATCTAAAGTTGTTTTCCCTCGTAACTGAAAACGCCATTTTTGCCATTTTATTGTGTGTCTGGCATAATTGCTTGTTTTATCTGACATTATTATTATTTTATTGTTTACTGTTGTTATTTTTTATTTTATATTTGTGAGTAAATGTATAACTGTATAGAAATCATTTATTTATGCTGTGCAGTCTGGTTTAATGTGGCCAAATGTCGGTTTTACGTATTGATAACTGTAATCAGTCATGTTGATAACTATAATTAAAAGCAGCGTCCTACATTTCGAAATATTATGGTGTTTATTTTATTTATTTATTTATTTATTCAAACATGTACATGACAAATAATAACAACACAAAAGCCACAACATAATAAAAAACGATCATAATGTTAATTTCCACAATACATGTGTGAGCCCTGGTTTTAAATATATACCACGAGACCACACGTTCTTTCTTTATAATAATTTATTAGCTCGACAGAATTTTGGCAATGAACTGAAATTTTCTTTATAAATTGTGAAAAAGATCGGATACCAAACAAACAGATGAAAAACTAAAAAAACACTTCTTCAAATGTACAAAAAAAAAATATTCTTCTGGCCAC
>MU204250.1:14410763-14434119 GCA_017309775.1 Paedocypris sp. Pulau Singkep | reverse complement strand
GAGGTGACGGCAATATGGCCACTAGGGACCATACTGAATTTGTGCTCTGCATTTAACCCATCCGTGAAAGTGCACATACACACAGTGAAGTGAACACACACAAACCCGGAGCAGTGGGCAGCCTTAAGCCGTGGCGCCCGGGGGGCATGTGGGGTTCAGTGTCTTGCCCAAGGACACTTAGTTGCAGAACCCATAGTAGCGGGGATTCGAACCAGCAACCTTTCGGACACGAGTCCATGTCCCCTACCACTGGACCACAACTCCCAGCATGTTCCTTCATTGGCCTTTTGAAGACTTGAAGCTACGAATCAGACCGTTCAAACGTCCTATAGTCGCTTTCTCTGACAGACGTCTCGTGAAACTGACCATTGACAGAGAATGTAATTCCTTTAGAGCCCCAAAGAATCATGGGAGATTCTTTTTTCAAACTATTGTGAGATTGCACTAAAAGTTTGTCACTAAAATGAAAAAGATAAAAATAACACCTTATTGTGAGCCCTGGTTTTAAATATATACCACGAGACCACACGTTCTTTCTTTATAATAATTTATTAGCTCGACAGAATTTTGGCAATGAACTGAAATTTTCTTTATAAATTGTGAAAAGGATCGGATACCAAACAAACAGATGAAAAACTAAAAAAACACTTCTTCAAATGTACAAAAAAAATATTCTTCTGGCCCCTTTAATTTCACTAATACTAAACAAAAGTAAGTTTCAATATTAACCCCATTGGAAATGAATCTTAAACCTTAAACGAAAAATAACCAATTTCAAAACACGTTCTATTTGAGTAAATGAGTAAATCGTGACGTAGTAAATAAAAAACGCAATCGCGGCCCCCCACGCAAATCTCACCGCGATGAAACCTGAAACTCACGATCCCTACAAACTGTTGCTAAATAACACAATAACCGCTCTACTAATACAACCCAACAAATACCCTCAAACACATACAGCAGTGGGAATGCTAAGCACAATAAACAAAACCAACACGTTAAGATTCCCGTTTAACTCCTGCCATAAAACATCCACAAAAGTAAATAAAACTGATACTCACATCACACACTCTTACTTTCTCCACCCAAACTCACAAACACACACAGGGTTTTACTCCTCCACACCCGTATTCATCAGTTTGCTCTCCACACGACGCCACAAAAACTTCACGCGTCTTCACCAACTATTCTCTCAAATCTTCTGGCAGCCGCACATGCGCACAAGTCCCGCAATCACACACTGCCATCTATCTTCGCCTCAGAGAATTGCACACATTTGTATATATTCCGGGATAAACACTTTTACGCCATTTCTACCCGGTTACACATGTTTTAACGGGAGTAGAAAGAAGTGCAACTTATCTAGCCCCGCCCCCTTTTATATTCCACTTTAACTCATGAAGACTGTGTCCACAGCAACATCATAAATTAACGTAAACCCGTGATACAAGATAAATCTATAACAAAAAAATTAACAACATTTAAAATTATTCCGTTTTTAATGTAGTTCAAATGAATGTGCTTTTTATATTTATATTAGAAATGTTTCAAGTTCGTACATTGATTTACCTCTTCCCTCAAATTATTTCAAAATGTAACTCCTAGTTAAACTCTTTTAGAGTTAAAAACTATTTTTGGTGGTGCGTGTATATTCTACTTTTAAGTTTGACTTGCCTCTTAAACTATAGTCCACATTTCTTTCATGAAACATCTTTTGTATTCCCTCCGGCAACAATTAGTTTTTAACCTTAAACATAAACACCGCAATATTAAATTCCCATAGTTCGTGTAACTTAAGAATGTGAGATTTTTGAAACGACTCATGTGTCACGAAACCCAAGTTTATGTACAATTTGCCCTTTTTTGTAGTACGTATATATAAAGATTTGAATGCACTTTTGTATGAATTGCCTCCATTTTCTATGCAATAATTTAAGTTCAAATTTTGTGTTCAAATTTAAGGCATAATTTTGCTGGGTTCACATGTTGGTTATTACTGCATGGAATGAATGAAAATAGAAAGTTTAATTTCAAAAGGGTGATTACTAATTGGTTACGATTAGTTCGTTGTGGTAATTTCAGAATAAATATTCACGATTTTTGGTTTGAAAGTATGGACAATTGTTCAAACTTGACTCGGTTTCCCCTCATTGTACAGCATTTGCTGTGTTTTAAATCTGAAAGTAAAAGCTCTTTCCCTGAAAAACTAATTCTCACAAACCCACAGTGACAAGACAAACTAGCTCAGTCGGGTCATTCGAGTTTTGGAATACAGTATTATCATCGTTTAAACTAGTTTAATCTACGAGAGAACGTGTTTTGTCCAGCAGGTGTCGCCCCAGATACACTTTTTTAAAATGAAAACACAAACTGAAACTAAAATATGACACAACTTTAAAATGCGTTTATATTAAATAATTGAGAAAATATATATAAAAGGCCATTTAAATATATGTATGTATTACATATATAATAAACTAATAAACACAAATGGATTCATGCAAGACAGCCAAATATTTACAGGAACTAAAGGCTTTTTGCCAAGAAGAATGGTCTGCTTTACCATCAGAGAAGGTGGAGAACCTCATCCTCAACTACCACAAGAGACTTCAAGCTGTCATTGATGTTAAAGAGGGAGATACACGAATATTTATATATATTAGGGCTGTCAAACGATTACATTTTAAGTAATCACACTTCCCTGACTAAACTAATCACGATTAATTGCAATTAAATGACTGAAGCTCTTAATATTGGATGTTGATGTGTGTTGCGGATGACTGTTGGCTCGTCAGGACGTGATCTCCACCTCTCACTGGATCGATTTGCTGCGAGTTTGAAGCGGCCAAGATGGGAATCAGAACCCACAACTCAGAGACCATGGTTCTCGACCGGAGAAGTGTGTAGTGCCCCCTGCAGGTCAGAGACAGGGTCCTTCCCCAAGTATCTCAGGGTCTTGTTCACGAGTGAGTGAAGGACGCTGCATCAGTCCGTCATGGTGAAAAGAGCTGAACCAAAAAGCAAAGCTCTCTATTTACCAGTCGATCTACAAGAGAGAGGGAATCTGTCTCTATCAGCTAAAGCTGCTGCCCCGGATAATATAAAGATGATGGAGGGATGAATGAATGAAGGGACATTATATATTGTTTACACTTCTGTAAGGTTGTTTATTACAGAACAAACGTGAATCAGCAACAAAACAATGAACAAAGATGATTATTGATCGGGTGATTAATAATGTGATTGACAGAAATCAAATCCTCAATTTCACGAAAATCACGATGAAGTTGATTTGTAGCTTTTACAGAGTTTGTAAGAACTTTTCTCAGATTAAACTGAGTTTTTCTGTTGTTACAGAGATTTTAACTGGTAAAATCCTCAGAGGAAAAGTATTACAGACATTGTAAAAGAAAGGAACCACAGTTTCTGTGAATGTTGTTGTGAATGTTTCCAGACGTTTGTTAGTTACAGGATCCGAGAAAAACACTTTTCCTCCGTCATAATCCAGAGAAACTCTCACTCGCTCCAGCTTGTTCTCACAGATTACTTGTTTTACGCCTAGCTCTGGTGATTCTGAGCAGTATGTGTCTTTATTAAAATGTCTCACACACCAGACTTGATTGTTGAAGAAAGCTTCTCCTTTTCTTTCATTTGATTCTGTGGTTATTCCAACAATCCAATTTGTGTTTCCAGCAACTTCTACGTCCCAGCAGTGTGTTCCTGAGTCAAACCCCTCAGAACCCACAACACAATAATAATTAAATCTCTCTGGATTATCTGGAACATTCTGACGTTCATCAGTGTTTCTCACACTCATCAGATCTGGAGAAAGTTTCAGCCAACGATGTGCAGAGTTTGGATCTAATGTCACTGGAGCTGCAACGACAATAAAGTCAGTTTAGTAGAAGAAATAATGACACGTAAATGTGTGAATCACAAAAGAACTTTCTAGAAAGACACGGAATCTTCATGGAATATTTGATTGATTTATTTTATCAGAAAACTTTTCAAATTGTGTGTGTGCGCAAGTGTGTGTGTTTGTCTATGAGAGAGTGTGCGTGAAGTGAATTTGTGTGTGTGTGTGTGTGTGTGTGTGTGTGTATGTGTGTGCTTCATATCATCCTGTGTCTTTATTACTTGTTACTTTAGTTATCTAGTTTTTCCTACTTTTCTTCTTTTTTTTTTAGACTCGGACTGAACAAACTCACACTGGAGCTGCACGTGGATCACGAGCGACTCTCACTCACGACACACAAACCTGTGCTGAGATGATCACACCAGAAACGCTCAAACATCAACACTCAGATTCTGCTGAATCTTCTGAAGTTGTGCTGGAGACTCACTGTACTGAAGCGTTTCCTCCATCTTCTTCCAGACACTGAAGCGCAGGTTCTTCACGTGACGTGCCACATCAATTAAAGCTCTTGAAGGAACGTCTGGATCCGTCTGTGACGTCTGAACTCTGCAGCAACATCCAGGAGTCAGAATCACACACAATAATGATGAAGAACACAGAGGAACTCACTTCTCCATCAGGACCTGAAAGTTCTGGAAGAAATAAAGTCAGATCAGTGAATCATTTCCTCGGTTGTAGAAACCAGAGAGAAACACGAGTCCTGACCTTCAGAAGAGACTCGTCACTGTCCTTCATTCGCTCCTCCACGTCTTTGACTGTGTGTGTGAGATCTGACACGCGTCTGTTCATCTCCTCAAGCTTCTCCTTCATCCTCAGTCTCTTCTGCTCCTCTTCCTCTCTCACTGCAGTGATTCTGGCTTCTTCTTCATCTCTGAGGAACTGATGGATCTTCTCAAACTCGTCTTTAATCTGTTGTTCAGTCTGTTGAGCTTGAGTCTGAAATCAAACCGGCACTTTGAGTTTCGTCCTGAAGCTTCAGTCTGTCGACTGTCAAACTATTTCAGCTCTTTTTATTCTCACCTTGAAGAACTCAACAGTTCCTTCACATTTCTTCTTTATTTTCTCTGAGTGTTTCAGTTTTTCTTGTAGAGACGTCAGAGCTGATTTCAACTTCTCCTGGAACAGAAAGTGTGTGAAGGTGATTGTCCTGCAGCTCAGCAGATCTCAGTGTTTGTGACACCACAGTTGTGGGTTTGAGTCAGTGAAACGTGAAGATGTTTTAGTGTCAAACTCGTCACGTTAGTGAGTCTCAGAGAAGTGAAAGTGTGAGTGTGTGTGACTGTGGTGAAACACACAGTGTCTCCTGATGGTGAAGCGTCTGGATTCTGATGTTCAGCTCCTGAAATGACAGAAAGTCTCTTACCTCGTGAGAGAAAACCTTCTCAGTAATGGGGCGGATATTATGACCGACATGTTTCTCTGAGTCTCTGCAGATCAAACACAAAGTCTCTTGACTTTCCTCAAAACAGAAGAGTTTGAGCTTCTCATCGTGTAAACTGCAGATCTCCTCACGTCCTGATGAACGTCTCTCATTTCTCTCCTTCAGATATGATTCGCACACGTTCTTTAAAGTCAGGCTAACTGGTGGGAAATCATTTGAAGATCTTCTTCTGCAGACTGGACAATTCCGAGTTTGACTGGCTGTCCAGAACTGCTGAAGACAATCTTTACAGAAACTGTGGCTGCAGGACAGAACAACAGGATCCTTGTAGATTTCACAGCAGACGGAACAAGACAAATCATCTTCATAAAGAGACGCCATCTCCTGCTTTACAGCTCCGACAACACAGTCTTCAGCTTCACTTCTAAATTCTAAAGAAAGAATAAAAGTAAATATTCAGAGATAAAATCAAACAGGTGTTCAAAATTCCATGTTAAACAGGCAAATATGAGCCTCTCCTCACGTTCTTGATGTTCAGACTTTCCAGAAACCGAACATTTCTCAAGTACTTAAAGTAAATGAGAGAAAGACTGTGAACATGAGTTTGACAGACAGTGATTCGCCCTGATACTCGGGCACAGGTTCTTAAACACCGTGAGTCTGATTCGCCCCAGACGGTTGTAATCCACGAGCCGAAGACACACACACTCACATCCGAGCCAAAAGGCGTTTATAGTCACTTAGATACGATATATAATTTTTATTTAATTTATTAAATTAATTACATTTAATTTTATTTAATCTGACATAAATGGTAAAATCTCACCTCACAATGGCTCATCTACCGCGTTCAGTACGATAATGTTCAGTCGAGGTGTCGAAGCTCTAAAATACTGAAGAACATAAAATATTGCAGTCGCTTATAAAATACACAAAACACACATACGCAAAGATAGAGATGTGTGTGTGTGATTGATAATCACCTTGAGTGTGTTTCTCACTGTTCTTCTCTCTCCTAGAGTAACTAGATCTGATGATCAATGAGGTTCAGCTTCATTTACTGTTGAACAGTGGAACAGTCATGATGGTGTATTGCATCAGTAACTTACCAGTCACTGATAACCAATCAGAATGAGACGCGTGTGAGGAGTCTCTATGACAGCATGACGAGTAGAAGCTGAATGTTTGTTTACTGTAGTGTTGGTTTTCTGCGGGGTCTCCGCTCTGCTCCAGTGAGAAAAGTCCTTCATCTCACTTCCAGTGTTTCTCTGACCGCAACAATTTTTTGAAATTACGCGCACACACACACTTTTTTTAATTGTAGCTTTCATTAATAAAACGATGCAATGCTACACAATGCAGATCTCCAGCTTTTTGGACTTGAGAGATCTGTGAGAGATCTTGAGAGACCAAATTGAGTTGGACTTCTAGTGATAAGAAGTTGGACAACATGTAGTAGTAGGCAGTTGGACTTCTAGTGTTAGGGATGAAGCGGCCGGGATGGGAATCAGAACCTCCAAGTCCGAGACCATGGTTGCACTACACACCAGAAGTGTGTAGTGCCCCCTGCAGGTCAGAGACAGGTCCTTCCCCAAGTGCAGGAGTTTAACTATCTCAGGGTCTTGATCACGAGTGAGGGAACGACGCTGCATCGGTCCGTCATGGTGACAAGATCTGAGCCAAAAAGCAAAGCTCTCGATTAACCAGTAGATCTACGTTCCTACCCTCACCTGTGGCCACCAGAAGGAGATCCCACACACAGGTGGTGTTAATGAGCTTCCTCCACAGGGTTCCTGGGCTCAGAGACGGGTGAGGAGCTCAGAGTAGAGCCGCTGCTGCTCCGGGGCGAGAGAACGTCAGAAGTGTTGACATGAGGTGAAAGTCTCAGCAGCTTTAGTCTGTTCCCTACACACCAGCGTCCTCTCTGTTCGCCCCTCACACCGCCTCCGCTCCGGCCACGGGATTCACACCACACTGCTCACAAGCGTCTTTATTCCAGTGGTTATTTTCCTCTGGGTGAAACTGCACACACGTCTAGTCTGGAACCCCGACACGTGGCAATACAATAACAAGTGGAAGCAGCTCGATTCCATTTGTGCGTTTGTTTCGCTTTCATTCTTGTCTCTGAGTGTCTCTGCTTTTTTTTTGTCTGAGCTAAATTGTGAATCAAATATTTTCTTGCTGCAATAAAGATTAAAGTTACAATCGTATATATTCCAATAGTAACCGTTTATTCAAAAAGTGATTCAGAAGGCCAGGCGTTTAACGGAGGCCTGCGTCTTCACACATTGAATCCTCTCAAACGCTCTCTGAGTGGTTCAGCTCATATGTGAACACATCAAGCGCTCTCAGATCCTCCTAACGCTCGACCTGCGGAGCTGCTCTGTCTGAGGCCGCTGGTTTGTGAGGAGAATCTGTGGTGCGATTTTGAAAGCTAAGAGATCCTGGTCTGCGTTTTTGTCGTAACACACCCTGAAGTTTGTCCTGCAGCTCTGTTACATCTCCGTAATATTTAAGGACATAAAAATCCTGTTCCAATAAAGGCAGTTTGCGTGGTTGTGTGTCCGAGGCGGAGATTTCTTTTCACTTGGAATAGAGAGTCTGGGATCTCTTCACCGCTGAAGAGGAGCGAGTAAAGAACAGGCTCCTCCTCTGAGTCGCTATGTAGTGAACAGCAGCAGAACTGAGCTTCACTTTAGGAGGCTTTCACACATGCCTCCTTCAGTTGGATTGAATGGCACCAGAGTTGGTTTCTCTGTTTGCTACGGTTGTTTGGGCAGGTGTGAAAGCGTCAGTCGATCTCAGATCCGCACCACACAAGCGTAGCTCTCGGTAGCTTCCAACTTCATCTCTGGTAGGATTGGCTTGAGGTGAGAACACGGTCTGAACTTGAACCACACCAGATGCTAAACCGACTGCGCCTTTGACTACAATCACCCGCCGTAGTGACGCTGCAGAAAGCAGAATATCTGCGGTAGATTTACGTGTCACACTTTCTCCTGACGTGAAGTGTGAAGCGCTACATCCACGCTACACTCTCCAAATATAAATGTGTGAATATAAAAAATGTTCGTCTCAAGCGATCAATACACGCTATATACGATAGTTCTACAGTTTAATATCGGCACAATAATCCAGCGCAGTCGTCTCTCCATAACGACACGTTGTCTATTCGCTTTATTCACATCCACTGGTTTCACTGGAATTTACCCGCAATTCTGATTCATTCAAAAGCAGTTTTTAAAAATATTGCTAGGACACATCTGGCCACCGAGTGACGCGGATGTTGTCACATGACTGAATTATGGTTCGGTTTGGATGAGAGCAAAAAGTTTGTGAACAGCGACCAAAATGCCTGAAAAATAATTTATCATTTATTGCTCTCGGTCCGAAACAAATGAACTGAACTATAGGTGTGAAAGCAGCCCGGGATTGATTCGCTGAAAACGAACACATTTTATTCATTTTATTTTGGAGCAGCAGGCCGATGGATGTCCAAGTCTGGATTATTCACCAGCCGGACTGTTGGGCGACGAGTCTGGGTCAGTCCGCCGGGTGTTTGACCCTGGTGGCCCGGTCACTTGTCCAGTGACCCACGAACTATCCCGAGACCAAACGATTGCCCGGAGATTATCAGGAGCTGCAATGGGGGCCTGATTTTGTGACTTTGGACTCGGGTTGTGGGGACACTTAACCCTCTGAGGTGGGGGCTGTGTGGCGATCCGCTGCTGTGGGTGCTGTGCTGGAGCAGAGCCCCAGAGGTGTGAAAACCCAGCAGGGGGTGTGGAGTCACAGCAAGGGGGCTTAGCCCAGGGATTACCCACAAATCCCTGCGGTTTCTGTACATTTGTGTAAATAAGTGTTGTTTTTAGTGTTTAAATGTTTATTTTATGTGATTTTTTTTATATAAGTGTGATGTGTGTAATGTGGTGTTCATGTGTGTCTATTTTTATAACAGTTTGGTGTGTAATGGTAAATCTACCATCGTAGACATGTGTAGCCAGAGTAGTGGCCTGGCTACTTGTTCTGTGTGTTCTTCAAGTAGAGTGTGTGATTAAAGCAGTGCTTTATTAAAAACCACCAGCTCAACCAAGCTGTCTCTGTGTGAGATGTCAGCAGATACTCGGGGTCGTGTGGTGTATGGGGCACGAGTATCTTGAAGGCATCAGCGCTCTTCGGGAAAGCCAACGCCACCCATGAAAATCGTTACAATATTGTATCGTGATTTCGATTTGTCTGGACATTCGATTAATGCCAGTTATTTCATTTTATTTAGGAAAAACTTTCTTCCTAAAGGACATTTCTCCAAACGAACTGATTTTTTGTGCAAAACATTTTTCTATTCTTGATTTCACCAGTTAACCATTATTTCAGGACTCGTCCTGTAGATGTCGCTCTATGTTCATTTATTCACATCTTTTGGTTTAAATGTTTATGTTAAATGTTGTATTTTTCAGAACATGTTCAGTAATTATTTTCTGTAATAACAGACAAGACCAAGTAAAACGTTTGTCTTTTTTAAAACATGATATGCACAACGTGCACTCAAAAAAATGAAACGTTGACTTTAATATTTTCTTGTCAACAGGTTCCACAAAATTTTATGAAAATTGCAAACCAATATAAGTTGATCCAACATGACAGGATTGTTTTAAAGAGAAATACTATTTTTGAGTCAAGCCAACTAATATCACACATTTTTGTTCAACAAGAAACATTTTAGTTGAACTAACTACAGTCATTTGTTACATGGAATTAACTTTAGTTTGTCAACAGGTTCCACACAAATTTCAGTAAACTCAACATAATTTTTTTTGTTCCTTTATTAACAACACAACCATTTAACAAATTCTCTTTTACAAAAGAGAGAAAAACAGTTAAACATAAATGAGAGGGATCAACTCTGGACACGCATTACAGACACTCTACTTAAAACAGTGGTGCAAGATGAACAAAAAGAAGAAAGGTATATAACAAATTAAATGTTTTCAACTGAACAGGCTGCAAATGCCACAAACTTGGCATAAACTGTTAAGTGCTAAATCAGGGGTGTCAAACTCATTTCGCATAGCGGGCCACATACGACCTAAGGAGAGGTCAGACGGGCCGGACCATTAAAATTATACCATACTCTGCATTAAATATCAAAAATATCATGTATTTTCTTTGTTTTGGTGTAAAGAATCACAAAAACATTAGGAACATATGGAATTTTAATGAACTATGCTTTTACAAAACATTCCAAGAATTTCCTCTTAATTCCTTACAAATGTGCAATTTACCTTTATCATTCACATTTAGGCGTTGCAACTTATCCCACTGATTGTACAAAGGCACACAACTTAAATTGGTAATGAAAAATATAGTATTGCACATGAGGCTTTTAAAGAACTGAATTTTAAACCACTTATATAAAATATAAATTAAATCCCTGCATACACCTTACAAACTAAGGAGAGTGATATTAAATGTGCAATGAAGAAAGTCACATTCGTAAACTTCATAAATGAAACATGCAATATTTAAATGCAAACAGTATTTAAGCCTTAAATGATGTTTGCATTTACACTCTTTATCTATCTTTCTCCGTTTGGAACATTTTGATTAATGAGGTTGTAGCGGATAACACCTGTTTTCCGTTCTTAACACGATTCTGTCCGTCTCAGTGTTGCAGCGTTCTACTCCGATGGAAAGTAGCGGACAATCAATGAATTGCAGCAAAAACATTTTTTTTTTCATTATTTTTTTCCAAACAATTCAGCGTTTGTATTAAGGCATCTGTACTCTTCACATGTCACAAAACAAAAAAAAAAACGGTATACAAGTGTTCACATTTTCTTTTGAAATGGTTTCAAGTCCAAAGCAGTTGAATGCGTGTTGAATGCCACACGCTTATTTTTAAGCAATTGTACTTTGAGTCTGGTAGCATCCAGCAGGAAGAAGATTTTTTTGAGGCACTTCAAAGAACATTTTCAGTTCCCGAGGATCATTGCATACATGACACACAAGCACATGCAGAAGCAAGGTCTCCCAGGTCTCCCAAGTCATGAAGCAGTTCAACACCCTCGATCACTCCCGCTCTGCAGAACAGCCTTCGGAATCCTTTCCACACACAAACAAAAAGGAAAAATGAAATTACCAGCCATTTACATAAATCCAGTGCACGCGCACATTAATTGAAAATAATCAGTTTGTTCGTGAATCAAACACCACTTCATCTCGCAATGCGTTAAAGTAGCAATATTTTATTTGGAATGTAGATAAGTAAAAAGTAGTATCTTATGCTTTGGAATGTAGTGAAGTAAAAGCAACTAAAATAAAACTATTCCAGTACAGATGATACTCAAATACAGAAAAATTGACTTAAAAGGATAGTTCACTTTGTTTAATGTCTTAGCTTACCACAAGAGCATCCAAGATGTAGGTGTGTTTCTGCATTATTTTGAATCAGTCATCAGCGCGTGCATCACCAGAACGGGTTACAGACCAGGAAGTGTGCACACTGGAATAATATTGAATCTGTAAAATTTAAAAAGTTATATAAATGTTTTTCGTTTTCATTCCATGTGCTTTTGATTGGGAATTGTTTAATTTGGACTGTTTATTTTGAATCTCTACATTTGAAACTGAATGCTTTCACTCGTTTCCTATCGGCTGCTCTATATGACTGACAGACAACACGGTTGGAGCTAAAATTATTACAATTGTAAAATGCAGAAACAAAGACACTTACATCTTGGGATGCTCGTGGGGTAAGAGCTAAAACATATCTACATTTGATTTCAAAGTGAACTATCCCTTGTAACAAAGGAAAAATACTTTGTTACTGAACATCACAGGAGATCGACAAACATATTCCATATGTTAAATGAATATTGTGATGTTCTTAAAAGCCCTAGGATATTGTTATCACTGCAATTATTGCTAGAATTACCTACCAGATACTCTTGGAAGAGACTGCTTGGAGACTTCGTTTAGATAGAGACAAAATGTCGTGAGGAGGCACTCCCTCTTCTTTTCAACATTTTCGTTCTAAAAAGGAAAAAAAGCAGCATTAATATACATACTACAAACATATTACACTTTTATAATTATGTGCAATATAAGTTGCAGTTCTGTTCTTGTGTTTGTTGCCTGTAACTTTGATTACTATGATAACTAACATGCTGTTAATCTCAGAAACTTTTTGAAACACAATCAAATAATTGTTTGTTCATGTGGGGTATATCTGAAGATGTTTCTGGCAAATGGCTACACAGACTAGACAAAATACTTGTTCCTAAATGTGCTCTATGAAGTTATAAACTTGTTCCTGTGCAGTCGGGGCAAATGTGAGGTTAATTTTTACTTCCTTTAGATGCACCAGTCTTCTTCAGCTGATCAGCATGATGGTCACGTTGTGAGAACAGCGGTAATCCTCAGAAATTCTGCTTCTACCTTTAAACAATGTTCACAAACAACCTGCTATTGTTGTATACAGAAACATGTACAAAATACTCTCCATTTTCTATAATTCTTTCACACAGCCATCTGCATTATAAAACAATGAGTATGGATGTTTTAAGAAGTAGTTTATACCTTGTTTTCGCACAAATAATGGAAATATGCAGCGAACCAGCCTGTTGTACGTGGCTAAGCCAGCATGCTAACTTCAGCTTAGACGTTATGTTAGTTTCGCAAGAACTTTCTAAAACTAAAGTAGGTCAAAAATTAAAAGAAATACATTATTTATTACAAATAAAAGATCAAAACTGTTGCAAAACGAAATATCCACCTACCTTTACTAGCCGTTGTTGAATAAAAGACGTCCTTCAAAATCTGTCAAAATCACGCTCTCTCTCAGGTGATCATGTCGTCTTTCTCTTCTTGGTTGAAGTTTAATTGCAGTCGGCGTCGCACTCGCACTATACTGCCCCCCTCTGGTTGTCAGAATTTTTCACTTAACAAATGGTTTGTGTTCGGAAAACGCGTTGGTATTTTGTACAGTTAAGTTGAGACATAGTTACATTCACCTTAATAGAAAAAAACATTTAAAGTCAACAAATACAATTATTATAATTAAACTGAATATAAACATATAATGTAAAGTCTACAACCATCATTGTTTATTTTATTGAGTGACCACAAACTCTTGATATCAGGTCTTATTGTTGACAATGCCACCGGCATATCGTCCTCAAGTGAAAGAAGCCTATTTCTTTGTTTCGATTTTATTGTAGCCATGGCAGAAAATGCCTGCTCACACATATACAATGTGGAAAATCGTACAAGTCAAAATCGTGCCATAAAGATTTGTAGGCGCGCAGACTAGAACTGAGCAAGAGAGAATGTAGATTTTTTGCTCTTAAACCGCTCTTAAACAATTGAGGAGAGCGGTGAACTTGTCCGTGTTGCCTCGTGCCATCACATAGAATTGATTCAAGAATTTTAAATGTTTTTTTTTCAGCTGGGTGATGTTAGGCTCTGGCACCAGCGTCTCCATAAACCGCCAGTGGTCGTGTTTGAATTTGTCATAAAATATGACTGTTTTGCACACATCAGGAAGCTTCCTGTGTGAGAGTCAGAGAATCAATGACGCACGTGTTTATCTGTGTGAGTGTGTGTGAGCTTGAGACTGACCTCTGGATGATCCTGCAGTGGTCCTGGAGGTCCGAGAGCAGCATGGGAGCATGTTTGTGCTGGACAAGACAGACGACATGACTAAAGTCGAGGATCCAGTTCTCGTGACTCCTCCTAATTTCATCAGGGGTCCCGATCACCAGCTGCGTCTGTACACACGCCATCGTCAGCACACTTCACACACTCACACGTGAGTCCTTCAAGCACATTCTCCACCGAGACTCCAGTAAGTGCTGGGACATCTCCTCGATGACCACCTCAGTCTCCAGCACCAGCTCTTCTGTGGGCAGGAGACACAGACACTTGTAGAAAGGGAACACAGAGATGCTGGGGTGTGTGATACTGTCTCACTCTCATCTGTCTGTCTGAAACTCCTAATTTTGCGTGATACTGGCTCAACGCGGTCCTTCATTTTAAGTGTTACAACACTTCGGTACAAAAAAAAAATGTACTCACGGACTAACACAAAAACAGGAGCAAAAAAAGGATCAAAGAAAAAGGCAACACACCTCTCTTGCGGGGTAATCTCCACCTTAAAACATAGAAGAAGTGCACAGGGAATGTAACAAAAAGCAAAATAGAATATCTGCACCACACAACACTTTTCGCATTCACCATCTTCTCCTCAAACATCCACACACAACCCACCATCACTAACTAAACAATAGTGATATGTCGTTAAATGATTTGTTCAAATAGACAAATCTTTCATATGACTCAATAGGTTAGTAGTTGGCTCATTTGAGAGCTAGCAAATTGCCTTCAGGTGCTTCTCCAATCAGAGCAATTGCCTTCAGGTGGCAGCTACTACTCATTAGCTCTGGCTGTGTGTGTGTGTGTGTGTGTGTGTGCGTGTGTGTGTGTGTGTGTGTGTGTGTGTGTGTGTGTGAGTGTGTGAGTGAGAGCAAGAGAATCAAAACGATAACACAGAGAAAAAACGTCCTGGGACTTTACACTTCCACCACACCAAGAAAATTACTAAAAAAAAAAAACACCAAACACACATTGTACAGTTGTTCGTTTTTCACTTTTTAAATTATTGACAATGCATTTGACGGTATTCATATAAAATGTAAAGAGGTCTGGTTCCACAATTTTTCTGCATGTTGGTATATATGTACATGTATATATAGGTATATAAAAAAATTGGTGTACAGATATATATATTATCTCAATTAGTCTGCATATAATCAATACATGACTGTCAAATCAAATTATTTAAATACAAAACATTTTGACAAATGTATTGTTCTGTAACATCAAATGGAGCATATATTTACATTGTTGTCCAACTTTTAAAAATGAGAATGTATAAAACTGTTTAAATGAAGTGCTTATCTTTAAAAAGAAAAGATAAAGGAAGAAATTGCATTTTACATCTTTACTCAAACGTTTTAACTTATAAAATTCCAACACATATTCCGAGGTACACAACTACCGCTTTAGCAAATTCACATTTCGCCGTTTAGCCAAGAAGCATCCGACAAACTATTAAACGCCTCATTCAACCTTGTCAAGTGTTGCTCCCAAAATCAGAGTACACCACCACATCATCCAGATAGATTTTGGTATTCTGCACACCTGACAACACCTTGTTCATGAGTCTCTGAAAGGTAGATGGAGCATTTCTCATGCCAAAGGCCATAACAGTATCCTGGATGAAGTTATCTGTACTTGCAAAGCTTTTAACTACGACTGCTGTTCAGATGTTCCCCCCAAATCCATCCGGTTAAAAAAACACTGAGTCTTGTCCTCTGATTCTCCAACTGCTATGGTTTTTTCTCAGTGTCAATGAGCGAGTTCAGAGATTTTGAAAGAAGATTTTTCTTTTGCTCGTTGATTCACCTTTCCTTTCTTGAAATCACTGTCATTCAAAACGGTTGTTTGACTCTCTCAGAACACCAACAGCTTCACGACTTGTTTCTAATTGGACTAGTCGACTGGATGCTACTTGGACTGGTCTACTCTCTTCCATGGACCAGAGAATGGCTTAGTTATGAATCTCAAGCAACGTTGACCTAGGCTTGTCTCTAGCCACTCTGCCCAGTTCTCGCCTTTAATGCTAGATCTCGCATTCCTTCCACAAATTGATCACCTAGCACAACCTCACAACTGGGGTTTTTCTCTTTAACCGAACTTAAATGGCGGGATAACGCATGAGAACAATTCCTAATATCTTCTCCCTCAAAAAGTTTGAGGTTATAAAACAATTGCAGTAGTACTACTTCGCCTTTCCCCAAAAGCATCTTGCAGGCCCCCTAAAATGTGAACTGAAGTTCTACTTGTGTCTTGAAACTCTTCAACTGAACGACCATCTTTATGATACTTGCCACAAAATAGCTGTTTTCACGTTCTCGCAGGACATAAAGGAGCTAGGCTGCAGTGGGTTTGGCAATTCACTGGGACTCACTGAAGTGTATAATTGTGTAATTGTGAGTGTAGATGACTGCTTGAGTGGTCACCGCTCTTAAAAAGTTGAGGAGTGCGGTGACCTTGTCAACATATCCTTGCTTCATTAAAAAGAAGTGGTTCAAATATTTAACGTGATCTTATTTTAGCTGGATGATGTTTGCAATTACAACAGCCTGCTAATTCACTCGGACACAAACGTTTGGCAAGTTCACTCCAGGAACCTTTACTAGAACGTTGAGATCAAGTCAAGTTAAAGGTCTCTGAAAGGTCTCCTCACTGTGATGCAGCTGGCCAGGATGCTCTCGATGGTGCAGCTGTAGAAGTTGCTGAGGATCTTTGCAGACGAGCCAAACTTCCTCAGCCTCCTCAGCAAGTACAGCTGCTGTTGAGCTTTCTTGAGATGGAACTGAAACGGAACTTTGTAATGAAACTGTCTCAATCTGAGACTTGTCCAAACTCAAGGACGGCAAACCCTGACAGATGCAGGCTCTAGCATTGTAAAGAAGAAACTCATCTTATCTGTCTTGTTTTTTCTTATCCTCTTCCTTTTTTGGCTTCATGACTGCCGAGGACGTTTTGTATTTTGCCGGCAGCAGAGATCGCCTGGTTGGCCGGCTGCTGTCAGTGAGTTTGTCGCTGAACTTTATTCTTACCCAGTGGTTGTCTTGGGGCACCAAACCCCTGGATGATCCTGCAGTGGTCCTGGAGGTCTGAGACCAGCATGTCGTTGGTCTTGTCCAGCACAAACATGCTGACATTACTGAGGTTGAGGATCCTGAGGTTCTTGTGCCACTTCATAATTTCTTCATGGGTCCCAATCACCAGCTGCGTCTGGACCTGACCACCTCGCTTCCTTGTGTAACCCTGCCAAGGGTTAACCTTCTGATGACGGTTGCTGCTTCTTTGTCTCTCTGCAACTTTTCTTTTTCATCTTCTAGGAGCGACGCCAAAATCTACAGAATTCCATCTTCTGTTCATCTTTCAATCTGTGTAGATAATTGTTCATGATCTGTTAAATATTCACGTCAAACTGGATACTAGCTACAGCATCCAGAAGTTAGCTTGTGCGTATGAACACTGAAGTGTCTAAAATACCTGCATCTTATTGTGTGTATGAATATCGTCCTGATTCATACAACACACAAAAATGTGTTTGAAAATTGCTTTTTATAGAATAAACGGCTGTTAAAAATAAAATGATAGAGACGGTAATAAAGACAACGGCCAGAACTTTATTAACAATTTTAGGGACGATCAGGAGTCTCTCTTGCCCGCCACGGAAGTGTCCATGATCGCGTTTCTCTGCTTCTCCGTCATCGACGTACGTACCAGCTCCATTTATTCTGTCTGCTGTTGTGGCAAGTAATTTCCCCGCTGTGGGACAAAAAGGCTTTTTCATTCATTCACAATTGTCATTTATTCATTCATTCATTCAATTACGTAATACATTCATTCATTCAAAAACAGGAACCATTATTGGAGCGTTGAGATGGAACTGAAACGGAACTTGTTGAACGCAATGAAACAATGAAACTGTGTCTTAATGAAACTAAGTCCACACGATGGCACAGAAACAGAGGTTATGTGCTGCTCTTATCTGCAAAAAACAGACCCAAGAAATAAGAGTCAGACTGAAATCTTGAGTCGCAGCTGAAATCAGAAGTCAACGCTCATAATTCAAACTAGTTCTGTCACTTTATGCTTAAAGCTCGGCTTTTCCCCACAATGAAGGACTGATTCCAGGTTTAGTCACTTCTAATTAGGAACTGCTTCTTTTCTATGATAACAAGCGTTACAATAGTTTATCTGGAGCCCCGCAGCGTGTTAATAGCGCCAGGCGCTGAGCTGCAGTGGGTCTGGCGTGTCACTGGGACTCACCAAAGTGTCGCTCCTCATTGTCCTGTCTGTTCACCATGTTAATGGTGATTCCCTTTTTTCAGAATCCCCAGCGTTTTTTTTGACCATCCTTCGGGAGGTCAAAATTGATCACAACTCCGACCTGCTGCAGATTGATCCCTGCGGAGAACAGATGTGTGTCAGCGTCTAGTGTGTGTGTGTGTGTGTGTGTGTGTGCTGACCTGTGGCTAATCCGTTTGGGACGATCAGGAGTCTCTCTTGTCCGGCACGGAAGCGTTACGTCATCCTCCTACACAGCAGCTCCACCAGGTGGCCTTCAGCAGACAGATGCCTTGTTCAGTGTTCTGAGCCAGAGGAAACACTGTGTGTGTGTGTGTGTGTGTGTGTGTGTGTGTGTGTGTGTAGTACAAGGGGTGTGTGTGACTTAATGTACAGAGTGTGTGTGAGTGTAGAGGACCTGGCAGAAGATGACTGCTTGAGAGGTCACTGTTCTTAAATAGTTGAGGAGGGCGGTGAACTTGTCTATCATCTTGTGCCATTAAAAATAACTGTTAAGTATTTTAGATGGTCTTGTCTCAGCACCTTCCTCCCTCTTCTCGTCTTCAGGTTAAACCCAGCCTCATCTATTCCAGTACTGCCTGAAAACCAGGAAGAAGACAAGTCACTATGGTGCTCAGTTCACTAGAAAACCATGATGCGTGTAGTGTATGTAGTGCAGGCGACGTGTTTATCACCACAACGTTCAGGAAACGTGTACAATTCATGAACGTCACACACTATAAACTGGGGTAAACTACATGTAAACTATATGACATTCTGGTTACAAACCTGTTGTCCAGTCTGAAGGTCCGGAAGACAGAGGCGACTGTGAGAAGGTTGACTGCACACATCATCAGCACATGGTTGATGAAATGATGAACCCCTGGATGATCCTGCAGTGGTCCTGGAGGTCCGAGTCCAGCATGTGAGCATGTTTGTGCTGGACAAGACAGACGACGTGACTGAAGTCGAGGATCTGGAGGTTCTCGTGTCACTTCATGATTTCTTCAAGGAGTCCCAATCACCCGCTGTAAACACCAAGCAGAGAATGAGCCCAGCAGAAGAAATCCTTTCTGATCAATGATGATTCTGAGCCCAATAAAACGAAGCTCCAATAATAATAATAATAATAATTCACAAAATACATGTTATACAAGCTCAACAAAGCTGCACAAGTTCCAGATAATTACAATCATTGCTTACCTTGCTTAATATTTGCAGTATAAATAGAGCATCTTTCTGTCTTTATATTAATGTATAACTCGAGAAAACAGAGCAACATATTGTGCACAACATATTTATTGTCGTTTCTTTTAATTTAAATTGTCCCTTTCGTTTATGTGTTTAGCTGCTGCTGAAACACAAATATTTCCCCTAGTGGGATTATTAAAGTCTTTATCCGTCTATATATCAACATATTTAAACATTTTAACAGTTTCTCATAACACAGCCACCACAATACATCCTCCTATGTTAGCTTGAGCATATGCCGTTTACACAAAAAGAAAAGTTAATATTAGTGAACTTACTAGAGGTTATAATTTAAAGATATGATCCGTCAAACACAGTCACAAATCCACCATTAACTTTTGAGTACAGAGATTCAGTCGTGCAAATTATCTAAAGATACTCCTGATTGGCTGTCTCCGTCACGTGACCCCTCCTCGTTACGTGACAGTTCGGTTTCTCCCACAAACATGTACATATAATCTATACACAATAAAATGATAAATTATTAATTTATAGCAAGATATATTAATGACATATAAATGCCATTAACTGTACCAAGAACACCACTAATCTGTTTACTGTACATTGAACTCATGTGTTTTTTTCTAATGTACTTCATGTACTACTTAATGTATCTTCAACTAAATGATCCTTATAGTTTACAAATCAACCCTTTTCCTTAGCTAGACAAATCAGATTTATCTTACCTTATCTTTATTTATCTTACATAATCTTGATTGTCTTACCTAGTGCTTCAAGTGGACACTGATGGATTTGTTGAAGAATAAAGTCTTCCTTGTCTCTCGTTGACTTTTCTTTTGAATTCGACGAGAATTTCTACAGAATTTAGAATCTACAGAATTTCATCTTCTGTTTTAGTTATCTCGTGCGTATGAACACTGAAGTTTTTTTTAACTGACTTTTTCCTTATTATTTTTGAGCACAGATAAATAATGGGCATATTTGTTCTTTGAATTTTTTCCACTAATTCGCATAGCAACTTTGCGTTGATCTTGAACTAAGAAAAGCGCTATAAAAAATAAATTTGAACTTCAACTTGAAGTGTCTGAATAAACCTGCCTCTTATTTTTTTTGTATGGTTCTAATGAGGTAAGACAATAAGGAAATAAGGTAAATAATAATGGTACTACAACAATTGCCATATAATTCCAAGAAATTGCAGAACATGCACATCCTTCCAATGCTGAAATGTCAAAAACACCATTTTCTACTCAAAGTTCAGCCACGTCTGCACACAGAACTTGTGAACTCACTCACTCAGAGAACATTTCACTACAATCACCAAGATCTTAGAATTTTTGTACGTAATAAAATTCGACCACAAGTGCCTTCTGATGATGTCTCCTAGAGGAAGCATATAAAGTGAGAATGGGATTGGGCCAAGCACTGAGCCTTGTGGAGCTCCATATTTAACACTATATCTGGGTGACGAGACTCTGTTTACATGGACGAAATGGAAGCGATTGAACAGATACGACCTAAACCATTCTAACGCAGGTCCAGAAACCCCAACGTAATCATTATCAAGTCTATCTACTGTCATGGTCAATAATGTGTAATGCAGCGCTAAGATCCAACAGAACTAAGAGTGAATCGTGTCCTTCATCCGAGGCCTTCAGTAGATCATTAGAGACTGTGATTAGTGCTGTTTCTGCTGTTTCTGTGCTGTGATGAGATCTAAAGCCTGACTGAAACGGTTCAAATCTATCGTTCTGTTCCAGAAAATTACAGAGTTGACCTGAAACTACTTTATCAACAATTTTTGATATGAATGGAAGGTTTGAGGTCTGTAATTATTGATTTAATCTGCATCCAGACGAGGCTTCTTAATAAGCGGCTTTATGACGGACTGTTTGAACGCTAGTGACCTAAAACTAGTGACAAATTAATTAGATTCAATATTGGTTTGATATCTAGGGTTCATTTTCCTCAAATGCACATTTTTTTCTCTTTAAAGATAATTTTTTCCCTGATTTCACATACCGACTTTGCGTCGGTCTGGAACAAAGAAAATCGCTATATATATACGGTATATAAAAAAAGGTTTTCCTTTGATGTTTCAAGTTTTGGGTCAGTAGAGGTGGATACGATCTTCGTTCTGATGTTGTTAGTTTTGTCATTAAAGTGGATGAAGTCTGAGCTAGTGAGCTGAGGGGGGATCACAGTGTTCCGTCTCCAGGTCGTTTTGTAGTGTGTGTGTGTGTGTGTGTGTGTGTGTGTGTGTGTGTGTGTGTGTGTGTGTGTGTGTGTGTCGTGCCCAGAACCGGGCCAAGGGGAAGTGGTAGGAGCCACACAGATGCCAAACTTCTGAACTTCAGATGACGAAAAAGTTTTTACAAAAAAAACAAGAACTTACAACAAAGAAATTAAAAAGAAATCTCTTAAAAGCAGGAGTAACAGTTACAAGTGCTTTACGCTCAGACCCTAATATTTCTCCTGAATGCAAGAGAAAGGTTAACTTGCACAATACGCGTCCTTGGTTCAACCGTCAAACTCAAAGCAATCAACCTTCCAACCTCCCTCACAATCCAAATGAACTGCCTTTTATAAGCCAGTTTTCCCGCCTAAACAAATAGTGTGAAACCATTTGATCCAGAAAGGGAACAGTAAATGACTAAATCTTACAATATTACCCTTAAACATTAACACAAGGCAAATAACCCGAATCTACATAAATAAGGAATAAATTAGAATAGCTAAATCAATACGCCTTTCTTTGACCAAACACAAAAAGAAAGTGGTGAGTATGCAGGGTTTAACTGATTGAATAAAACTATTACACTAAAGGGCAGCATTTTCTTTGACCTAAAACACAGTGAGCAGAAAAATGAAATGCTGACTGCAACTATAGTCGGAGAACATAGAACATCAAGATTAGATTAGATTCAACTTTATTGTCATTGTGCAAAGTACACGTACAGAGACAATGAAATGCAGTTAGCGTCTAACCAGAAGTGCATATAAGGTATATTTACAAATGAGATATAAATAAATATAGAATATAGAAATATAAAGGTTCAAGGAAGTAGACAGTGCAGTAATGAGAAATATATACAGGTGCATGGGAATATACAGTGGTTGGATTAAATACAAGTGAATAGGAAGCAGAGTGTGCAAAAGTGGCTAACCAAATATATAAAAAACGTGCCATGAACTGTGCAACAATTGTAACAGTGCAAGTAAAAAAAAGTGGCAGTGCAGTCAAGTACAGGCTGTTCAACTGCTGTTTAATGCAGAAACAGCTGTCGGGTGAAAACTGTTCCTGAGCCTGTTTGTGCGGGCTCTCCACAGTTGAGACGGATCTTTGATGATTCTCTTTGCCCTGTGAAGACACCGAGTTTTGTGAATGTCCTCCAGGGCGGGAAGTTGAGATCCGATGACTCTCTGGGCAGTTTTTCACCACTTCACCATTAAGTCTCTGTGATGGCCCTCGTCATCATAATGTGTTAGTAATATTTACTTTTACTTTACTTTACTTTTACTGTCATTTGGCAGACGCTTTTGTCCAAAGTGACTTACAAAAAGAGGAGCAAGTGAAGCAATGTGTCTACAATAGGCTACAGTAGATGTCTACACAGACTATAGAAAGAAACTTACTAGACTGAACAGCACGACACTCAGTGAACACAAGACAATTTATTTTTTAATCTTTTTTTAATCAGTGTTTAAGGTGCTGGTGAAAGAGCTTTTTTAATATTGCAATGATTATTATAATTTCTATGGTAAATGGATTGTAATGCAATTTCAGTGGGTTTACACTCCGTGTCGTGATGTCATATAAATCACAATGTCATCAGGGAATGAGGAAGTGGATATGTGTGTGTGTGTGTGTGTGTGTGTGTGTGTGTGTGTGTGTGTGTGTGTGTGTGTGTGTGTGTGTG
>MU204250.1:14383261-14406173 GCA_017309775.1 Paedocypris sp. Pulau Singkep | reverse complement strand
TCAGTCCGAGAGGCAGAAACGTTAGTCAGAGCAGAGGCCGGTGGTCCCACAGCGAGACACAGACGTCAATCACAGGACAGACAATAGATCCACAAACCAGCAGAAGCAGAATAATACGCTGACCACACACTAGAACCTTCCGTCCCCAGCTCAGTCTCTCAGTCTCTAATAGTTCCCATCATTCCTCACGCTGACTCCAGCCGCGCCGATCAGTGACGTGATCATGTGACACGTTTCCCAAGATGACGAACAAACACAATCACACAATAAAACGCACAGAACTTTCAGTCGAGATTCAACAGATTTATTAAGGAAAAAAACTACAGAAGAAAAACAAACATTTGGAGTTTTCTGTTGGTGTTGAACTGTTTTATGAATTTATTCCCTAATTGCCTTTACTCATTCATTCACATTCAGCGTAGTGCTTTACAGATAAAACCTGACTCGACTTTACTGACCTAAACTGAAGAGGACAGAGACAAAAACAGAGAAGAGTAAAAACTATTCATGTAGAAAACATACACACCTGAACAGAATCTAAGGGTGTATTCGCACTAGAAACTAGGGTCACCACCTGTACCCGAGTATAAATGACCCGATTGCATAAACCCTAGTGTGGGACTCAATCGCAGTCACTGGGGTTGCTTTCATGGCCTGGAAAAGACCTGGAAAAGTTGCTGGTCCATTGTATCGTCCAAGAGGCCAGATCTGAAGATGGGTGGAGAAACTGACCTCTCTCTGAGCTCATCACCTCAGCCAGACAGTGTGGATTTCGTTGACGAAATATTTTCGTTATCGTCTTCGTCAACGACACTTTTTCCCTGACGAAAACTAAACAAGAACTATATATAAACTCTCGCTCAGGGACGAAAACTATAACCACATTTATTGACACTTTTGTTAATGAATGAAAAAAAAAAAATGCCTTTCGTGACAACGTTCAATCATAATCTGAGCTTGTGGAGAAAGGCGGGTGCAAACTCAAATTCTTTGTATATATTTTATATTTTCATAGTTAACTACGTATTCAGATTTCTTAGACATAGCAACTTTAGTAAATATTTAGCAGGATGAGGTTGGTTGTCGTGGACCTTAGAGTTCCGCTAGCGTCTACACTTGATAGACAGCAACTGCAGACAAAACGTAAATCATGGAGGCCGATTGATCGTTGAACGTGTGACCTTTAGCGTTTAATGCCAGTGTTAAGCCTCCATACAAACAAGATCCAACGCTGAGATTAGAGAGAGAATCATACCATCAGCTTCCAATCAGAGAGGATAATGTGCATGACGCGCTTTCTTACTCACACACACACACACACACTTTTTGATTTGAAAAGTTTTCTGATAAAATAAGTCACTCAAATATTCCATGAATCTCTTGTGATTCACAGATTTAAGTGTCATTATTTCTTCTACTAAACTGACGTTATTGTCGTTGCAGCTCCAGTGACATTAGATCCAAACTCTGCAGCTCCTTGGCTGAAACTTTCTCCAGATCTGACTAGTGTGAGATTCACTGAACGTCAGAATGTTCCAGATAATCCAGAGAGATTTGACCGTTATCCGTGTGTTGTGGGTTCTGAGGGGTTTGACTCAGGAACACACTGCTGGGACGTAGAAGTTGCTGGAAACACATTTTGGGATGTTGGAATAGCCACAGAATCAAATGAAAGAAAAGGAGAAGTTTCCTTCGACAACAATCACGTCTGGTGTGTGAGATATGATGAAGATAAATACTGGTCAGAATCACCAGAGCAAGACTATAGAGAGTTAATCTGTGAGAACAAGCCTGAGCGAGTGAGAGTTTCTCTGGATTATGACGGAGGAAAAGTGTTTTTCTCGGATCCTGTAACTAACAAACGTCTGAAAACATTCACAACAACATTCACAGAAACTGTGGTTCCTTTCTTTAACACTTGTTGTCAAACTTTTCCTCTGAGGATTTTACCAGTTAAAATCTCTGTAACAACTGAAAAACTCAGTTTAATCTGAGAAAAGTTCTTACAAACTCTGTAAATGCTACAAATCACCTTCATCATTGATTCGATTTCTGATGGACAATCACATTATTAATCACCTGATCAATAATTGTCTTTGTTTATTGTTTTGTTCTGTAATAAACAACCTTTTGTATAGGTTAAATAATGTCCATTCATTCATCCCTCCATCATCTTCCGCTTCTCCGGGGCAGCCGATAGAGACAGATTCCCTCTCCTTCACCTCCTTCATCTTCTGTTCTCTGTAGGGATGAGCAATACCACAGTTCTGAAATCGATACGATACCGAGTAACTACAGGTCCAGCATTGACGATACTGATACCGATATAGATCAAATAAAAAAAAATTAAAGATACTTGTTTATTAATGTCTTCATAGGAACAGCAAGGTAGATAATGCTCATGAAATATATGAAATACAAATATGAAAAAACATGTATTTATATACAGTATGTCTATATGTGTATATATATGCATCTCACAATTTAAACACGGGTAGCGTTTTCTGATGAGAAAAATGTAAGCAATGAACGAACATAAATAGGTAAATGTAAGGCATAACATACACATTATGGATAAAATGCATGTTTTTAATGAGCATGCGGATAATTAGAGGTAGGAAATATTATGGGTGAGAAAATTATAGCATCATTATAGCATTATAACGTCTCTGTCAGACATAGACCCCGCCCCCTCCACTCTGAAGAATAATACTGGGATTATGTTTGATTGTAGTTGGATGAGACATTTGAACACATATAAGTTCTTCGCACTTCACAAATACAAATATAGGCAACTTTAAGTCTCTACTCTACTGCATTTGTGAGAGAGTAACTACTTTTCACTCCACTACATTTGTGATAGAGCATCTGTACTTTTCACTCCACTACATTTGTGATTGAGTAACTGTACTTTTCACTCCACTACATTTGTGACTGAGTAACTGTACTTTTTGGTAAAACAAAATAAATAAAGAACAAAAGTCACTCTCAATCAAACTCAAATGGGCAAAAAAATACAAATAAATAAAATTCCAAGCTGACACTGATGTGATTCTCAGTGAGCTCTCAGTCAACACCTACAATTAGTCACGTTGCACAAAAATAATTAAGCTAAAAATATCACAAACAAATAAACATTTGGCAATGTTGAAGTGTCCTGTGGTTATTTCTGCCAAGTGTTGTGTTCATGTTCTGTTCATAATTTTAACATGTCCATGTGCTTTTGCACCATGACATACTTTGTAAAATTTTACAGGATTTTAGATTTGTACAGGAATTTAATCCTAACGTTCTGAACTCTCTTCCTTGCTTATGTGTTCAGACATGTCCAAAGTCGATCCCGGCGCCCTGTGGCCTTTCAGAAAATCAATAATATCCGTAACTTGCTGTAATATTTAACAACAATTGCTATTTTACATTTCACTATACCCAGAGGTGTAAAGAGTACCAGACAACCATACTTAAGTAAAAGTACAGATACGTACTGTATAAGTTACTCCAGTACAAGTAAAAAGCCACCACTATATAAAAAAAGACGAGTCAAAGTAGCAAAGTATCGATTTTTTAAAGAACTTAAGTATTTTACTATTTTACTTAAATAAATGTTATTGTTTTAAGAATGACTCTGACAGACATTTTCAACATGTACCAATTCATTACCAAATCCGGACATCTTGGCAAAACGTTTGAAAGCACGCAGTTATTTTACGTCTGTCCAAATTGCATCTTAAAAATGGGAACTTTTGAGAAATAAGTAAATGTAGTTGTATTAGAAATGGATTTATGACAGTGTTTTCTTTGAGATGAAAATTATGAGATGTTTTGTACATGCACACGATAATAACAACGTTGGAGATTAAAAAAAAAAAAAAAAAAAAAAAAAAAAAAAGCTCTCTGCTGCCACCTGGCGTTCAAGAAAATAAACGAGTAAAGTCCAACTCCCGGAAATAAATAACACCGCCCGCAAAATCAATCGCTACCCAAGCGGTCGATACTCCACAGCGGAGAGCAACTTACTCCAAGCTCCGCCATGGTCTCGCTCTGGGTGACGTACTTTACTCTTTACCCGCTCGGAGCTGCTGTTTTAGTGTTTGTCTTGTACTGTCTGTACGTCAGACACGTTCATAAGAAATACGATCACATTCCTGGACCCCCGAGAGACAGGTAAGACATGACCGGGATAATTGTTGGTGTTTAGATATAATTATTTGGAATATTCTTGAATCCAAGATGACAGTTTTTTTTTAATGTTTATCTTACACGGACTTTCTGGTTAGTTTTCTACTGGGACACTCGTCAGCTATAACTGCATTTTCAAGATCTGATCGAGTTGTGCATGACTTGTTTCTTCAATGGTAAGTTTTTCTTTTGAAGCATTTTTGTTGTTAAATCGGACGCATGTACTACATCCTGCTGTGCTTCGCTTATGTCAAATTATTCTTTCATTAATAACTAATTTCATTAATTGAAGCTATATTAAAAATGTGTGTGTGTGTGTGTGTGTGTGTGTGCAGTATTGTAAATCTGTACTGTAAATATAAATATAACAAACAAAATACTATTAATCATTTAATACAATAAAAAATATACAAATAAACAAGAATAAACTGTAAATGTAATACGCTGCTTTTTTCTCTCAGGGCCGAGCAGTATGGACCCGTTGTCAGACTGAACAGTTTTCATTTTGTTATTATCGCGGTTTATTGTCCCGAGGCCACCAAGGTAAATATTAACTTCGTTTATAACTTCTTTATCACTTCTTTCTTACCAACGACTACAAGCTTTGACCAAATCTTTCCTGTCATTACGCAGACAATTCTGATGTCACCTAAATATCCCAAAGATCCTTTCGTGTACAAGCGTCTGTTCTACTTATTTGGGAAGAGGTGAGTTTATCATGTCAAGAGGATAAAAAGTCTGTTACTTTCAAGCGTGAGCTGTTACAACTTTGTTGGAACGTTGCACAATAACGATAACGTTGAATCTAAGATAATATGTAGTTCACAGTCTTATTGTTGATATCAGGATTGTTTTTGGAAAAAGTTACTCTACCACTTTTTAACGTACGGTTACAAAATACAGTTACAGCGAACAAATTACTAATGACTAAAAGTTTCGATATACAGTGGTACCTCACTTTATAAAAGTAATTTGTGCCGACAGCAGTTTTGTTATGGAAATTTTTGTAAAATGGGTGCGTTTTGCATGTACATTTGATAATCTGTCCCAAGAGTCCATAAATTCAGACAACATGTTTTTATAAATGATAAAATGTTGGTAATAAATGTAATAAAAACATCTTACAGTTATTTACAAATTTGACAAAATTTGAAAAAAAAAAATTGTTCCAAAAAGTAACACAATAGTTACTTTCTCTGGTAATTAGTTACTTTTATCACAATGTAACTCAATTACAAACTCTGTTACTATTTGTTAAAAGTAACTAGTAACCTAATTATTTTTTTAAAAGAACGTTCCCAACACTGCTCATCACACTCAAGTTCTTCCGCATCACAACCGTTGCCTTTCACATCCAGACAAAAAAAATCGTAATTAGAGGGCGGGATTATCTCGCGCGTAACGTGAAATTTGAAGACATTTGAAAATTACCTCTAAGACACGTAAAGTGAAACGTGGCTCTTTCGTAAGTAGAGGTATCGCTGTTGTCCCTAGTGGCCATGTTGAGAAACTCTCTTTACTGTACTTACTGTATTGTGATTTTTAACGTACAGGTTCTTGGGGAATGGGCTGGTGACGGCCACAAACCACGAGGTGTGGCACCGGCAGCGTCGCATCATGGATCCAGCGTTCAGCAGCATGTGGGTCAAAGAGTTCAAGTTCAAGTTTATTTATATAACGATTTTCTCAGTCCCAGATCAACGCAAAATCTCTATGCAAAATTAGGGACAAGAAGAAAAGAAGCAAAATGTCCAGTGTTCCTTTGTGTTCAAAATGAGAAAAAAAGGAGTCTGTTAAAAAAGATCTTCCCTCATTCATCTTCACCAGATACCTGCGAGAAATGATGGGCACGTTTAATGAGATGTCCGAGCGGCTGATGGACAAGCTGGAGGAGATGGCAGACAGCGGATCTCCAGCGGTCATGCACGACCTGGTCAACTGCGTCACGATGGACGTCATCTGCAAGGTTAGTTAGAGAAGAGTCGGTTCGGTTAGAGAAGAGTCGGATCGGTTAGAGAAGAGTCGGATCGGTTAGAGAAGAGTCGGTTCGGTTAGAGAAGAGTCGGTTCGGTTAGAGAAGAGTCGGTTCGGTTAGAGAAGAGTCGGTTTGGTTAGAGAAGAGGCGGATCGGTTAGAGAAGAGGCGGATCGGTTAGAGAAGAGTCTGATCGGTTAGAGTTCGATCTAATTTCTCACCTGAGGTGAGCGTCCTCAGGTGGCGTTCGGCGTGGATTTGAATCTTCTGAGGAAGACGGAGTCGCCCTTCCAGCAGGCGGTGGAGCTGTGTTTGACCGGCATGACCTACTACATGAGAGATCCCTTCTACAGTGTAAGACGCGTCTAGATCTCAAGGCCTGGAGAAATGTGCGGGGGCTTTCAAATACCATTTTTTTTCACTTTTTTTTGGTCACTCCGGGCACAGCTTTCCCCTAAAAACTGGAAGAAGATACAGCAAATAAAGGATGCGGCTGAACTTCTGCGCAGCACCGGAAAGAAGTGGATAGAAAAGCGTAAAACCGCCGTGCGAAACGGAGAAGACGTGCCGAAGGACATCCTCACGCAAATCCTCAAGACCGCCGGTGCCAGACGCTTACATACATATTAAATACTTCAATACTTATTACAGTTTAATGCTGTTACCACGATTAAATAAGAATAAGAAATAATACGAATAAGTATGTTGGGAAAACAATATTTTATTACCAGATTGAAATAATTCAAGCTAAAGTTGTATATTTTTAGCACTTTTAGTTTATTTTGTTAATCCAGTTTTGACATAATCATAAAAATGTTTACACACATATAATTTGTATTTATAAAAAAACAAACAAGCAAACAAATCAAGTAAATTGCCATTAGCTTGAGAGAATAAATGTTTATTTTTTATTCTGATATTTTATTGATAAAATGTAATAATATTTAATTCTAATATTTAATATTATTTAACCGTACACGGTTCTAACTGCTTTATTTAAACTTCCACTTTTGTATCAAGCATCAATAAACATTCAGAAGTTTAATTATTTTTATTCCCTTGTAAAATAGCTGCTATTTTACACTGTAAAATAAAAAAACGCTGTTGACTGTTGGTTTTCCCTCGTTTCAGTAATTTTCACTTTTATAATTAAAGGAAATGATGACGCTTCAAAAGAGCAAGATAAATCCGTATTCGCCGAGCTTTTTTTTTTTTTTTACTGTAGTTTGTTTAGTATTTGTGTTCACGTATTTGGAAAGGAAATCACAATCAAGGGTGTTTTTTTAAAGAATACATTTTTCTATTATTTCTTTTTCTATTTCTGTCTAACTCGATTCAATCTCTTTTTACACAGCGAAAATTCCTTGAAACAGCCCCTGCAGATAACAACTAAAATAAACAAACCGTTAAAACGTATAATATTGCCAATAATACTTTGTGTTTTCATTGGCTTTGTAGAAGAGGAAAAAGCGGACGACGCGGAGGATCAAGAGCTCATGCTGGACAATTTTGTGACGTTCTTCATCGCGGGTGAGCGGCTGCTCTATTATCGCTCAGAACGTTGAGCGCGTCATCAGACGACGATTCTTCTGCAGGTCAAGAGACGACGGCCAATCAGCTCTCGTTTGCTATCATGGAGCTAGCCAGACACCCGGAAATATACAAGAGGTGCATTCAGAGACGTTTGCCACAGTTGTGTTATTAAGCTTGTTGTGTAACGTGTAACAGGGCCAAGGCTGAAGTGGATGAAGTCCTGGGAGACAAGAGAGAAGTTCTGTATGAAGACCTGGGGAAACTCACCTACTTGAATCAGGTCAAGAAAACCTTTTATTTTAAACTTTAAACTTTTATTTTTATAGTGTTATTATTTACCACATAACAACAATTTTCTTTTTGAACTGACTCTTTTTTTCCCCCCTAATTCTGAACACAGATGAGCAATGGACAAATGTTCTTCTTTAAAGACTTTGCGTAGCGTCTCGGACTAAGAAAAGCGCTATATAAATAAACTTGAACTTAATGAAATTGCCATATAACTGTAATTATCAGTCTATAAAATTGTCACAATTCCCGTCTACGAACATGGAATCATCATTAACGTCAAACTCCAAAATAAATTAAAATCAGCTTGAAGCAAAAAAAAAAACTTGCATAATCAAGTGCGTCTCTTTGCCTGAAGTTGGAAAATAGCTTGACATTATTAATCAAAGTAAACACTTCCTTTTCGTGTTCTATAGTTCTAAGCGCCTGAAAGCTAAAGTGCACAAATAACAAGCACGCTACTGCCACCTAGTGCATTTACACTGTAGTGGTGCAAAAGCACTACTGTATTCTCTTCTGTTATATTCTAATCTCGGGCTCCAGTTTGTGAAGCCTTGCTGACATCTTTCTAAATTAAACTGTATATTATGGCTGTCAAACGGTTCATTTTTTTTTAACTAGTTAACTAGATTAATCACAATGAAATGACTGAAAGATTGTAATATTGGATATTGAGGTGTAATATGTAAATTAATGTAAACTCAACTCTAAATAAACACTCGTTTATATACTGTGAAATAATTAGGTATAATTTTTGTTCAATTTGCAATGTATTGTCTTTGTTTAATCCTCCGAGGTCGAGTCACACTTTTTTCAAAATAAAACACATCAATTGGAAGTTTGAAGTACATATTTTTTTAGGTTACACTCTTAATAGAAACAGGACGTTGTGTTTTTTGTAAAAATAATATTAATAATAATAAAACTAAAACGTGAAGCGTGTTTTGCCTTCTCTTTGTCAGCTGAAAACGAACTGTAACTTAATAAATACTTATTACTCTAACATAAAACATGTCTACATAAAGCTTAGAAAGTTAAAGTTTAAAAATAAGTGTAAACAATTACAGTGTTGTCTGTTTATCGAAGCTGTGTGAATCTAAAGCTTTGGCTTTTTTGAATTTAGCAAGTTATTTGAAAAGGAACTGTGTCTGTGAAAAGTAGGTCAGTGTCACTTAAACACTTTGCGCCTAAGTGACAACACCTGAAGTCAATGACTGTGAGCTGCTGATCTTAATGAGCCGCACCTGGAGACAGCGAGCGGCTCTCTTGGTTCTATTCATTGCACGTTGCCAAACCAAAAGTAGAAAAAAAAGCAACTGTGATTAATGGCGTTACAAAATTGACGCGATTAGGCACTTAAAATGAATCATGTGCGTTAACGCGTAAGCTTGGACAGCACTACTGTATATCAAACTATATTTGGTTCTAACAAGCGTGTTGGGCAGGTGCTGAAGGAAACGCTGCGTCTGTATCCCACTGCTCCGGCCACCTCGCGCTGGATTCCAGAAGACATGGTCATCAACGGATTCAACGTTCCCGGAGGCTGCGTCGTAGCCGTGAGTCCCACCCCCTTCAAATCTCTGTCTTCTGATTGGTCCTCAGCCGATCAAGAGGCACCACTGGCGAACCACGTTCTGCGTCTAGTCTGTTTACGTGTCTAGATCATGTGATGGATCAATAATTGTGTTCCAAACGTTGCACTGGGGTTTGTTTTGTGAGATTTGTTTTCAAGAGATAGATTTTAATAAAGTGTATTTATGCGGATTTAAGCACCGCCCTGATTTTTCAGGCACAAAATAACGATTCAAAAAAATTGTTTTATTTTTTTTATAAACATTTCTGGCTAAATTGTTAATTTTCTCTTAATATACTATTAATTGTTACATTTTTTTTTTAACAAACCTAACTTGTGACTCGTATCACTTCAATGTCGTTTTTCTTGAAAACGTTTTTAAAAATGTATTCTAGTCTTTAAAACTCCACCTCCCATAGACTCCACCTCCCACCTCCATTAATGCCTTTGGCTTTGTTTATGGTCAGTTTACATGGACTTAAATAATAAAAAATAAAAAACAACATAATGAATGCAAGTATACACTTGTAATACATAATGGGATCACCAGGTGGCAGCAATTAGCAGCTCCACGGTGTTTCCATTGCAGTGACCACTAGGGGAGCTGCTCCAAATTTAGAAAAATAGTTTTTTTTTTTTCACATTTTCAAAAACAATTAGTTCTCGTCTAGGGGGGAGAACGATTTCTATGAGAAGGGTTGTCTGGTCGGCTTCTTGATTGTGACGTGGTACATTTTTGTGTTTGAGATTTTAACCTATTTATGTTAAACCATTTATCATTTTTTTTCCATTTATGTGTGACTGCTCCTGACTTGAAACATGGAAATATGTGCGCTTATAATTATGCGCATATTTGTCAATTGCAATCATATGCAGCCCCACAAATTTTTGAGTGTCTAAAATTATTTTAGACATATTTTAGGGCTAATATTAAATACAGTAGATTAAATTTGCCTAAATTAAAAAAAAAACTATGTTGTATTTGTGTGTATCAAAATAAAACCAATGTGAACATGACTGAAAAAAATTTCAGTCCATTTTTACGTGGTGTTTTTTTTTTTTTTTTCCTAAAAGATGAATAAAAGCTAAACGTCGTGAACTTTCCTTCTACAGTTGAGTTCCTACGTCTCTTCAAGACTGGAGCATTTCTTCAAAGATCCGCTGAAGTTCGACCCGGACAGATTTGATGCCAACGCCCCAAAGTAGGTGTCACATGACCAGCCGAAGAATGTTCCAGCTGTAGTTATTACAGGTGTGTGTGTGTGTGTGTGTGTGGCAGGCCTTATTACTGCTACTACCCCTTCGCTCTGGGCCCCAGGTCCTGCCTCGGACAGGTCTTCTCACAGGTAGGTGGATCATCGCTACTCATACTTACGAATGTGCTAGATAACACAAATCCCGGATGACCAAATGCGTTGCCATGACAATTTTTCCTCGAGTTCAAGTTCAAGTTTATTCATAAAGCGCTTTTCTCAGTTCGAGACCAACGCAAAGTTCGCCATGCGGAAGAATAAATAGTCTTTAAAAAGAAAAATGTCTTTCTTTAAATAATGTTTCCTCCTTTATTAGCTCAATAACAGAAGTGAAGAAACATTAGAGACGCCGCGACACTCATCAGAGACTAAACAACACTGGAAGAAGACGGTTAACACTGTGAAAAGCGCCTTACTAGCGAACTTGAACTTGAACTTGGAAGTAAGAGTAAACTAAACACAGTCATTAATATTTGAACAGAATTATCGTATTGCGTCCGGTAGATCTGTGCTAACGGCTAACGGCTAACGGCTGACAACGAGTCCAAACGAACGCAAAGGCTTCGAAGTTTTTTTTTTGTTGTTGTTGGTTGTTAAATTGTTATGCAACATGTTTTTATTTCATTTTTCAGTTCAAGTTCTGAGCATTTCTAAGGCGCTTTTCACAGTTTTAACGGTCTCAGAGCGCACGTGTGAATCGTTGCTTCTTATTCATTTGATCGTCTGGTTGTTGGTGTTAAAAATGGCTTGATAAATAATAGAGGATTATTACTATGACTATGACAAATACCAACATTTATTACCAACATGTTATCATTTATAAAAAAAACGTTTGCCTGAATTTTCGAAGCCTTGGCGCGGATTAGACGATTCACATGTGAAATGCGGCTCATCTAACGTGATTAATCTCGTAAGTCCAGATGGAGGCGAAGGTGGTGCTGGCCAAGCTGCTCCAGAGGTTCTGCTTCCGCCTGGTCCCGGGACAGTCCTGTGACATCAAGGACACGGGGACCCTGCGGCCTCGGAGCGGCGTCATCTGCACCATCACACACTGCACCCGCTGACCAATCACCCTCAGCACGGCACACCTGTAATTACAGCCTAGTAACCACACAGGAGCCGCTTGAGTTTCTTTCTCTACCTGTCAATAGTGATGAATAGGCAAAAATGTTAAAACGTGCTGTAAATCTAGAGAATTTTACAATTTTGTGTGTATGTGGCATTACACACTCATTTTAATTGACGTGTAATAACAGTGTAGTAACCACATAGGAACCTCTTTTGTTTTTTTATGATTTTTCTCTACTTGTGAATAGGCATAATAAGGCAAAAATGTCAAAACGTGCTGGAAATCCAGACAATTTGACATGATTGTGTGTATGTGAGTGCTAGAGGTCACGACCTTCAGGACGGCCCACGTGTAATAACAGTAGAGTAACCACTTTTGATTTCTTTTAATGATTTTTCTCTACTTGTGAATAGTGATGATTAAGCAAAAATGTTAAAACGTGCCTAAAATCCAGACAATTTTACAATTTTGTGTGTATGTGGCATTACACACTCATTTTAATCCACGTGTAATAACAGTATAGTAACTACATAGGAACCACTTTTGTTTTTTTAATGATTTTTCTCTACTTGTGAATAGTGATGATTAGGCAAAAATGTTAAAACGTGTCATAAATCCAGACAATTTTACACTTGTGTGTGTGAGTACTAGAGGTCACGACCTTCAGGACAGCCGATGTGTAATAACAGTATAATAACCAAACAGGAACCGCTTCAGTTTTTTTAATGATTTTTCTCTACTTGTGAATATTGATGATTAAGCAAAAATGTTAAAACGTTCCGTAAGTCCAGACAATTTGACATTTCTGTGTATGTGGCATTATACACTCATTGTAATCACATTTTTAAGGGAATATAGCTGTGAGCAGCAATGTGGGGGTTCGACTTGTGCGTTTTTTGAGTCCATAATATTGTAAAGACTCGAGTCGTAATTGTTGGGGGTTTTCAGAATTATATCCTAATATTTCTAGTGTTTGTCCGAGTCTGATTATTGTTCAGCAGGGAATTTGTGTATGTAGCTTATTTACGAGCATGTTTGTCTGTGAATGTGACATATACAAATATAATACATATGTATTTTGCTAAACATGTCTTGATGCTTCTATAAATTATTGATATTTAAATATGAATATACGTATATGATGACACACAAACTACAGATCCCAGAATGCAGTGCTGTAGCTGCCTGTCTTCTTAATATACTCGTAGAATTTGTAACAGTTACGATATTGTGCAGCATTTTCATATTTCTAACTTGTAACATTTTTGACAGGATAAATTTATGGAGGACGTGTTTCTAAACATTTAGGTAATAGAAAGTACTTAAATTATTTAAAGTTTAATCTTCATGATGTACTAATTTTCTACTCAAGATAGCGCCAAAACTATTTGGGGTCGGTGACGTCACTCTGACGCTTAACAAACATTAACGTGAGGCGCGCGCTCAAAACACAAGATAAAAACGTCGTAAGGACGGATGCAGAGCGTTACAAAATGATTTATTTCGATGTTGTGATACTTCACCGAGATAAACGGCGCTATATCACGTGCCCACGACGTTTTTGTCTGCAGGTCTCCAACTGACCACAAGAGGCCGCCACTTAGACTTAGCTGCTGTAATCGGCAGTTCGGCTCTTTTGGCGCCCTCTGGCGGTGACTAGTGGACAGGACTGAATTCACAATTCAGCAATATTTCGACCATCATTACAGCAGCAGGATGAGACGACGACAGCGTACAAACACAACACAAGGAGCGCGAAAAGCCATCAGCAGCTGCTGGAGAAGCGGACGAGATCAGGAGAACCGAGAGATCGCGTGGACACCGCAAATAATGAGACAAGTCGAGAGCAGAGTTTGCACTCTAAAAATATTTACTTAACAGTATTTTGTACGTCTTGAACTAACGTAGTATTTTAAATAAAATAAGGTCCAATTATTAATATTATTAAAGTGGTGGAAACGATTTTTTGAAACAAGACTTGTTGAAGTACTCAATCGAACCACAAGGTGGCGACCGTGTCAAGTGGCTTTAGCGTCCGATTCGTTAAAAGCCAAAACAATCGTTAAAACTCGCCAGGTAAACGCTAGTTAACGGAACAAACTCTGCTTTGTGAGAATGTGAAGCGTTGTATTGTACGAATGCTTCACGTGGGTTTAGAATGTTTTAGTTGTCAATAAAGTTGGAAAAGGTGCAAAATGTGATCTAAACGTGTCAGTTTAAAAAGCGTAAAATATAGCTTCTTAACAATTGAAGGGTTGTTTAAGGGATTCGCGGAAATTGAGAAGTGAATAATGCCAAACTGGACACTTTAATTAACTTTTCGAGAATTTCCCTGTGGTGTAAAGTATATAAAAAACTTACAGGCTATTTAACTGTTTTACGCCTTTTTTACACCCTCTAGTGGACAACACTGGAACAACAACTAGTCACTAAAACTGTGCAAGTCTGACTGAACCCTTTACTCCTCAGATCTGTGTTTAAAGGCTCCTCAGATGAGAAAAGTGCATTCTGAAATATACAATAACATACATTTTACCTGTAAAGCTTTTGAAGTTTATGCTAATGTTGTTGTTCCCTGTGCAAAAGTCGAAACATGTCTCTGATGAATACGGCCATAAATCAGTCAAAACCACAAAAATAACGTCACATCAGACCAACAGGGTATTTTAAATAATTGTATTAAAGAACATGATCTCCACCACTAGAGACATTAAAGTGCTTGTGTTCCTCACATTAGCAGAGGCTGACGTTTAAATTCACACTCGTCGTGTCGACACCAGCACCGTACATTTGATTGTTCAAGAAACGTAAAAAAAAAACCGAACGTACAAAACAATTTGACACATTTGCTGTTTCTCGCACTATTAAAGTGAATTTCACTCGTCCTGTCACTCTTTCACCCGGAAGCTGCGACTGGAATCAGTTTTAGCTTTCAACACGTCCACAGAAAAAAAAACAATCCGGTGCTGAAGATGCGGAAAGAGGGTTTGTAAAGGACGTAAAAGACGTGCTTCCTCAAGATCCATGTTTGGATTCCCATTCCTACAACAGAGAAAGAGAAGAACGTGTGATGAACTCGGATCCGATTGAGCTCGACATTTATTCATAATGTTTGTTAGGAAAGTTGTTAGAAAAAAAATAATTGGGAAATCCAATGTATTTATTGTTAGAATTTGTTAGAGATAACCTTTCATTGTGCGTTAACATATCCAGTTTTTTTAATTTTTAATCAACAAATTTGTTAATAGTTAATTTTTAAAGCACAGTCTTCTGACATTCTACGACTTTTGACTTTTTGACCATTTTTCATGAAAAAAAGACAAAACACCGTATTTACGCTGATTTAAACGCCCCCCAATTTTTCAGGCACAAAATACAAATAAAAGTTTTTTTTTTCTGGCTAAATTACGTACATTTTCTTTGATATTTGAATATACTATATTTACATTATATTTTAAAATATAATATCAGAAACATTAAATTATATAAAAATAGTATATATATATTATGTTTATAAACAGGCTAAATTCAAGGTCAGAAAGTTGCAGCGTCTACAGTTCCACTTGTAGGTTTGTCGTCTTCAGCCTAAATAATATTTAAAAAACATATTTTCACAATTGAAATAATATTGCCAAAATAGACAGTCTGCGTAATCGTTATAATTTACAGTTTAAATGTATTGTTTCTATGACATTTTCATATTTCTAACTTTAAAAATGTTTGACAGTATACATTTACGGAGGACGTGTTTCTAAACATTTAGGTCATACTTTTGTATTAACTTTTGTATTATTAGTTCATAATTTCGCTTAAATTATTTAAAGTTGAATCCTCGTGATCATTTAGTCTTCGCTATTTGTCCAGATTTAGTGTTTGTATGAAAAACAAGTTGTGTAATGTAATGTGGTTAGATTACAAATTCGGACAGTATCGCAAAAAACACCACTATATTTAGCGTTGGATCCGGCCGATGATGGCGTTACTTTGGCTTTCTGCATGACGGTTCCTCTAATGGCCGAGTAGCTGCTCACGGGCCTCTTCCGCCTCTCTGAGCCGCGGGTCAGTGCCAGCGGCGTCTTGCTGCCCTGTGAGGAGAGAAGGCGGGCGCTTTAGGCCGGGGCGGGGCAGCAGGGGGCGGGGCTGCAGGGGGCGGGACCTGGGCGGCGGGTTGATGCTCTGTGGGCGCTCCCAGAGCTCCGCCCGCCGCGGACTTCCTCAGGTTCTCCTTCACCCGCGTCAGCTGCAGCTCCAGATCCACACGCTGCTCCTCCTTCTGTCTGCACATCTCCTCCAGCCGCGCCAGCTGCTTCTCCAGCACACACCCCTGCTTGTCTGCGCACACAACACGCCCGCCGTCAACCTCACACACATTAATCATGGACTTAGGAAAAAAAAACGCATTACTTTTGTCAGTAACGAGTAATCTAATGGAATTACTTTTTCCTCCATTACAACCAGTGATGGGATTAATGGCCTTATAAACGGCGTTTCTTTTTCCAGTAATGAGTAATCTAATGTAATTACTTTTTCCAGTAATGAGTAATCTAATGTAATTACTTTTTCCAGTAATGAGTAATCTAATGTAATTACTTTTTCCTCCATTACAACCAGTGATGGGATTAATGGCCTTATAAATAAACGGCGTTACTTTTGTCAGTAACGAGTAATCTAATGTAATTACTTTTTCCTCCATTACAACCAGTGATGGGATTAATGGCCTTATAGATAAACGCCGTTACTTTTTCCAGTAATGAGTAATCTAATGTAATTACTTTTTCCTCCATTACAACCAGTGATGGGAATATTTGCCTTATAAATAAGCGGCGTTACATTTGTCAGTGACGAGTAATCTAACATAATTTTTCCCCTGTCACAAGCAGTGATCGGAATAAAGGTGTTATAATTAAACAGCATTACTTTTGTCAGTAATGAGTAATCTGACGTAATTACTATTTTCTCAGTTACAACCAGTGATGTGAATAATGGCCTTCTAAATAAACGACGTTACTTTTTTCAGTAAAGAGTAATCTAATGTAGCGGCGCTAATATAATGAAGGTCATTGAAGCCGTTATCCAAAAAGAATATCCTTGGTCTAGCAAACAATGACGTCTATCGATTATTAGAATGATTATTCGATCAGTCATTGATTATTCCAATGATTCATCCGCAGGTTTTGAACGATCATTCAGCAATTTCAACAAAATGAAAACAACGAGGTTTACCACATCTAATTTTAGGTTCATGATTCTAGGTTGATCACATTCTAATGAACAAAATCACGTTTGCTTTTGAAATAAGGAACTTTTTGGTTGTTTTAATATACTTTTTGAGCCAACTAAACAAGATAACCAAGCCTTGGTCTGCTGGGTAATACTCGTACCTGCCGTGCTCCTCAGGCGGTGTCTGCTCTCAGCTTTCTTCTTCCGCAGCAACACCAGCGAGTTCCGAATGGCGTTTATTTTGGTCTCCAGCTCTTTCTTCTCCGCCGAGTAGCGGCGAGCGTCCTCCTGCGCCCGGGTTTTCCCGTACCTGCCGTACTGGGCCGCGTCTGGGAGGTCAAGCAGAGGTCAAAGGTCAGAAGCTCTCTAGATCAGGATGGGGTTTCAGGCTTCTGACTGAGTGACGGCGTGGAGATCTGGACCGTGACTGGTCAGTGTGAGACTCACTGGAGCCGTGAAGCTTCAGGCCGGAACACACGGAGCAACGCTTCACTTGGGTCTGTCCGCTCAGACGTCCGTCCTCCTGCAGAATCAGAAGAAACCGGCTTAATATGACAAAAAAAAAACGGTTTATTGCGATATATTATTGTTAACCAAAACGGTTCATTTTCTCAACACACAGTAGGCAACTGTTTTGTGTCCTAAGTTCTGTTTTTAATGCTGTTTTCGTCTATTAGAGTGCTTGTAATGAACAGCTTGTGAAACAAATGGGAATTTCTCTTTGTTTCCCTTCGATAAGGGGATGAAAAAACGATTCCTAATTCCAGAAAATGTGTGCAAGCTGTACGTAAAATATGCATGAATATAAATGAACCGCAAAGAGAATAAAACACATTTTACATGTCAACAGCGGATAATATTTGTTCTAAATATAATAAATGACACATCATTACATATTAAATGATTAATGTAATATTTTTGCAGGACAATAAGGGACAACTTTTGAAGCTCACTGGGTCAAAGGTCGAAATTTTACAAAATTTCCATTTTACGAAACTGCTATCGGCACAAATGAATTCCGTAAAGCGAGGTATCAGTGTAAATACATGTCTTTGACATATTAAACATATAATATATATTTTTATTTTAAAGAGTGCCAAACGAAGTTTTTATTTATTTCTTTCAAATTGAAATGTCAACTTTTTTTTGTTTATTTGTCGTTTTTTTTGTTTATGAAAAAAAAAAACCACTTCTTTCCTACAAACGTTTAGTTTGAGAGCTGCGAGGGTTCAGCGTGGGTTTACGCTGTCACTCAGGGGTCAGGGGTCACGAGACAGAGCAGACCCTCGTCCTTCTCTAAAGATCTGACACACGCGGGTTAACGCCTTCAGCAGACGCTTCTATCTGCGCTGACCTTCATCATCCTCACAAACCTCTGTGGCTTCAAACGTGACCTCGTCATACGTCCTCGAGTCTTCGGAAGTCACCCATCTGATGAAAGAAAAGTCAAAAAGAGGGATTCATTCATTAAAGGAAGAACCAAAGCTAACATGCTATTTATTATCAGTTAGTAATAATAATTATAATAATACACAATCAAAAACATTTATAATCATAATCATCTTTATTGGTGAATGAAAATCATAAAAAACAGGTAGATTTTAGTTTCTAAACATTCATTCATTCAGTTTTACTTCAATCGCGGATTTGTTTCTTATTTTTATATATAAATTATGACCACATCATAGCCTACATAGTCTCAGAAGTTTAAAGAATTCTAATTTATTCAATGTGTAACTTAGATTTTAACTTTTATTGTTCATTCCCTTTTCTTGCACTAAAAGCAGTAGTATTCCCAATTTAATATGAATACTACTATTACTACTACGAATAAATAATAATAATATATAACTGTATTTTGTTTAGGAACCTTTGTAAATTTTGAAAACATTGTAAATATCTTTTTACTAATTAGTATTTTTGACAACTTTGTACTTGTAAATATAAGCAACTTTTAAATTCAGCTCCAATAAAGCACCAATACATTTCAGAACGCCCCAATAAATTCACCCAATCAATAAAGTACAAGTACTAATACAAGTACAAATACCATGCTCAGTGTCCAATGACTTTTTTTTCAGTTTCTTGACGCGTCAGTCATATTGTGTTTTCTTTTAAGAATCAAATGTATTATACAGTATGTGTCCATATTATATATTTACAAAATGTACAAAAATGGCCAAAGTGTACTCAAGTACTTTACACCTCTGGCTCCCACTCACAAGAAAGAGTCGCGCGCGGCCGTGCGAATGTAGGCGATGGTTTCCACGTCCACGTAGTCGTAATGCAGCGACTCGGGATCCACCGAAGAACCCGCTTCCGCCAGCAGGACGCCGAGCCAGCGGCCCATCTCGCCCGAAGAGCTCGCCTGACCAATCACAGCGCAGCAAAACCACATCATCATCATCATCAGCCTCGCAGGCACTTCACCTCAGCAAACACGCGGCGTTACAGCTGCACCATTCTGGTTAGAAAATTGTTTTGCTTAGAATAAAGATCACGATTCTTTATGGATATTTTATTATTTATATTCTATTTATATTATTTATATTCAACACTCCACCCTAAAAATCAGGTTGTCAAACAGCATATTATTTATAATACTTTACATTTAATGACATGGAATGAAACATAATGTAATGTAAATGTACTGTTGTAAAGAAAAAAAAACGATTAGCTCAGTTTAAGAGCACTTTTGAAATACTTATCAATCGATGACTATTTTGTAGGTGGGGCTAATCATTTTGTCCTCAACCGTATGTAGATGTTGTGTGTGTGTTACTGCAGTAAACACACAAACAAACACACACACACACACTTCAGAATAAAATCTTTTTTCAGGTACTAAAATGTCTGAGTTACTGTACCGTTGTGTTTCCTCACTCATTTTCCGAATTTCTGAAATTTTCGAAGAAATCGTAGAAGAAATCTTTCATATGACTCGGAACAAACGGGTCTTGCTCTCAGTGAACGATAGTATCGAGTCATCAATTCCATGACAGGCGCCCCAAAATACGACAGAAGAATCAAAATCGCAATCTTTGAACGATAAATCTACGCGGCGTGAGCGGTGACAGTGCTCCACCTCTAGAGCGGCCAGCTCCGTGCCGTCCTTCAGGATCCTCAGAGCGAACGGGTGTTTGGGCCCGAGGCCTGGCACCACGTCACATCCTTTCAGGCCGAGAATGATGTGTGGCCCTCGCCGCTCTCTCTTCTCGTGGTAGAGGTAGAGCGAGCCGGCCTGCACCCGACACCAGTTCTCCTTCCAGCACTGGTTCAGCAGAACTCCCACGAAACCTGACACACACACATCACACGACATGACTGACGAGCGAGCGGGGAACAACAGCTGGAGTAGCGTGACAAGTATGGAATCAGATTAGACGTGAATTACCGAGGAAACGAACGAAAACGCTTCACATTTACGTTTGAAACATTTGCCAAGTTTCACGTGGGGGCGGGCCTTACTCTGATTGGCTGGTGAGACAGTGATTGACAGCTGCTTGACCAGGAAGTGTGGGACAAGTTCAGTGAATGACATTCACTGTTTTTTTTTTTTAAATATTAGTACCCAAACTGTGATTTAAATGTCATTTTTGCACAATGTTGCTAAATTATTGTGGTGGCAAACACTTTTGTTTCTCCACCTCGAAATACTGAGCGCAGTCGTTGTCTTTCTGGTGCAGTGATGATGATGGTGTCGTGTAGAATCACTACAAACACTCCGGAGATGAAGATGATTCCGATTATGAACGTGTTTAACCGCTCGTTAAACTCCTCCCCCTCTTCTAGCCAAATCACATTGTCACCAGCCAATCAGAAGCAAGGGCCACCCTCACGAGAAGCTTGGGTCAAAAATCCAAACGCGCAAAAAAAAAAATAAAGCGAACGAAAAAAATAAAAGTTTCAAACAAAAACGTGAAGATCGCGAGCGAAAAAACAAACAAACGTAATTGCGAGTGAAAAATAAAAAAACCAAACGTAAATGTGAAAGCATTCGTTTGTTTGGGAAATGTACCACAGCGCGGATCGTCCGGACGTGAGCGCGAGTCTCCCGGCAGCGGCGGCTTTCTCTTGGAAAAGCTGATGATTCTGGTGAGTTTGCGTCCGGCCGCTCGACTCATGGTTCCCGTGAGCTCGGACAGCGCGCCTCGCTTCGGCTTCCCTGCAAACACACCGTCACGCTAGAGCTGCACGGTTAATCGTTAAAGGATCGCGACCTCGATTCTGCCCCCCTCGCCATCTCAACCCTCCTGTTGTGTTTCAGAGGAGCATCAATAATGTTCGCGGCTCAATTTGAAAGTCTTTTATTATGTATATAAGTGTCAGACACCAAAAAGTCCCCCAAAACAGTGTGTGTGTGTGTGTGTGTGAGACGGTGTATTTTGTCTCATTGTTGCAAAAAAACAAATAGTATTTGATCTTTCTGACTCTTTTTAGCTTCTGTTTTGTCTGAAGGGTCAAATTGACCCGAACATTATCATTGTAACAAAAACATGTAGCGGCCGTTACAAATATGTCAACTGAACTGTTTTTTAATATGTAGATTACACTAACTAAGACAAGCAGAATTTTAAGTCAATATTTTTAAACTTTGAAAATGGGTGAATTTGACACGAACAGTCTCTTTGTAGCATAAACATGTAGCGTGTGGTGTTACACACATGTGAACTGAATCATTATATTATTTTATATGATGATTACACCAAATAAGCCAAGCAGAAGAAAATTAAAAGTGAAAAAAAACACTTTTAAGTATTTTTTGAATGTTTTTAAATTTTGAAAACGGGTCAATTTGACCCAAACATAATAGGAGGGTTAATCCAGCATTTATACGATTCCGCCAAACTATGTGATCTCCGACAAGTGCAAAAGGGAAATTCTTTACCATTCTCTCGTCCGGCACTTTCTCCGCTCGGCACACTGTCGGAATCTGATGTCTGTTTCTCAGGAAGACACTGCACAAGAGACCAAAGACAGGAAGCAGTGAGACTACAACAGTGGTGTGTGTGTGTGTGTGTGTGTGTGTGTGTGTGTGTGTGTGTATTTATGTGTGTAGATCACAATCTTTTAATCTGTGTAATTAACGACAGAAACGTTCAGAATGTCAATGACAACAAAAGACCAATCCACACTCAATATTGCCGCAATTTTCAGACTAAAAGTCGCACTTTTCATTTCCATAAAATAATGCCAAGTTAAAAATAACGTAATAATAACAGATTGTGTGCCATATACACTACCGTTCAAAAGTTTGGGGTCACCTTAATTTAAACTAATCAGAAATAATGTGGTAACTAACTATTCTGGCTGTAAATGTCTGGTTTGTGGTGTAATATCTACATCAGTGTCTAGAGGAACATTTCCAGCAACAGCCTTGTTTGATCTTGATCGTGAAATCTGGAGCTTCACATTTGTGGAGTCAATCAAACGCTCAAAATGGCCAGAAATGGAGAACGTTCCTGAAACCTGACAGTCTATCCTTGTTCTTAGAAATGAAGGCTTTTCCATGCGAGAAACACACAAATGTGTCTAGGGTGACCCCAAACTTTTGACCGGCAGTGTGTAAAAAGATTAAAACGTAGACTTTCCTAATCCAGTGCCATTTATAATCCAAAAAAAAACAGGGTGTTAGGGTTATGATTTGTTGAATTGACATTTAGTTGTATTTCGAGATCCATTTAGCAAAGGTTGAATGTCTTTTGCCCTGATGTGGGGCTGTTCTCATTCTTTTATTTCTTTGTCTTTGCCTCATGTCTCTGATGTAGAATGTGATCTGATAAGACCAGTTGTAAAACCAGTGTTTCAGACCACATGCTGATT
>MU204250.1:14349748-14380372 GCA_017309775.1 Paedocypris sp. Pulau Singkep | reverse complement strand
CAGGGTGTTAGGGTTATGATTTGTTGAATTGACATTTAGTTGTATTTCGAGATCCATTTAGCAAAGGTTGAATGTCTTTTGCCCTGATGTGGGGCTGTTCTCATTCTTTTATTTCTTTGTCTTTGCCTCATGTCTCTGATGTAGAATGTGATCTGATAAGACCAGTTGTAAAACCAGTGTTTCAGACCACATGCTGATTGGGAAGGACACTCTTCAACAATCTGATTGGTCAAGTGAAGAGTCATTTTCCCAATTTGGGTTAAAACGTGAATCTCTTTGTTCTGTGAATCACCATAAATAAAGTTACAGGTCAGTCTTTCAGCAGTGAGTGCAAAGAGTGTGAGGGAGTGAGGTAGTGAGGATTGAGGTAGTGAGGTAGTGAGCAGTGAGGTAGTGAGGAGTGAGGTAGTGAGGGAGTGAGGTAGTGAAGAGTGAGGTAGTGAGGAGTGAGGTAGTAGTGAGGTAGTGAGGAGTGAGGGAGTGAGGAGTGAGGTAGTGAGGAATGAGGTAGTAGTGAGGTAGTGAGGAGTGAGGAGTGAGGTAGTGAGGAATGAGGTAGTAGTGAGGTAGTGAGGAGTGAGGTAGTGAGGAGTGAGGTAGTGAGGAGTGAGGCAGTGAGGTAGTGAGGTAGTGAGGAGTGAGTTGGTCAGTGAGTTGGACCGAAGCTGAGAAGAAGCACGCTGCTAAGACTGACCAGCACTCTTGCTTGAAACCTGAAGAAATTGTCTCGTGTCTATTTCTTTAAGTTAGAAATCCTAACTTCACTGGGAAGAGCCGAGGCTAAGAGTGTTTCACACCTGACACGGGCTAATTAACTGGCGTGCTGGGATCTCTCACCTTGCTTTTCCTGGGAGTCGTGGGCGATGACGGACGCTCCGATGCGTTCTGGCCTTTAACGTCCCGCACCACCTGCAATCACAGAGAGAACAGTTCCTCGTGTCACGCGGGGGGATCCATTATCCCAAATATTGACCCTGGCTCTGGTTTCCTGGACGAGGGAAGGTGTCTACCTGCAGCCATTTCCCCGCCTGCTCCTTGCTCTGCACGGCTAACACCAGCACTTCTCCTGCGGGCAGCGTGAAGCGCAGCTCGTGCTTCTTCCTGCGGCCGTCTTTGGGCACGTAGATGACCGTGCAGCGGCTCAGGAGAACGTCTGTGCACGGCCACGGGTCCCTGGAGCTCTTGTAGCACTGGAAAACACACACACGTTTGGACCACAATCAGCTCTCGCTTGTTTTTTTTTCTTCCATCTCTTCAGGTTTTGTTTTGGTTGTTTGGCTTTGTAGGAGGAGGTTTGTTGGAGGTTTTGAGCTGTCCCAGGGGAAGTGCACTGCAAAACAAAACATTCTCCACAAGCTGAAAAAATCTTGAATTTAGACAATAAATGTTAAGATAACTTAATTATGTTAGTGAAATCTTCTTATTTTAAGAACACAATGTTTCTCCATTTAAGAAACTAGCTACTTTTTTTTATAATATAGCCAATGAGAACCAGAACTGAGATGCAGAAACAAATCTACCGTGCAAGAAGTTTTTTTTTACTCGTTTTAAGCGTCTTACCAAGTAAGATTTTCACTGGCAGTTAATTTTACTTGATTTATTTTGTTTTTACTCAATTTTTATTTTCTTATTTTTTCACGTGTTTTTTTTTTCAGTGTAGTTGGAGCCACGCAAATATGGAACGATTGGAAGTCGATTCTAGTGGTCAGAACTTCAATTCCCAAGAGTCCGCGCATGAGCAAAGCAACTGCGTGAGGCCCGTCGAGCTCTCTGTTTATCTGACGCTGTGAAGAGAATCAAAGTGAAGGATTATTATCCCCTGTTTAGCAGACCCAGCGTTTTGATTGTGTCTGTTTGTACGTCTTGCCATTTTCTTCGACTTTATGCATTTATTTGTGACTGCTCCTGACTTGAAATACGGAAAAAAGGGCGGGTATATTTACGCGCATATTTGAAATCAGCGATTATAAGCACCCCGCAAGTTTTTCAGCTTCGAAAATTCGAAGAAAAAAAAAAGGGTGCTTATATTTGCGTAAATACGGTATGTCATGAGCAAATAGCGAGTTACTGTATTTCACATAGAAATGATGTTGAAAAGTGAAGTGAAGAGTCGTCTAACCTGAAGTCTGTTGTCGCGGATGACCGTGAGCTGTTTGCTCCACTGGCCGAAGCGTTTCTTCTTCAGGAGGAAGGCGCAGATGTGGCAGTCTCGGACCGGAGCCATGGAGTTCTCCTCCGAGGGCCAGTGGTGTGTCAGAGGCTGGTCTTTCTCCTCTTCCTCCTCGTCATACGACTCGTAAGAGCTGCTCAAGGCGTCCGAGTCGTTGTCTGTGTAGGCTAGATCATTACGACGACAGTTACACGAGCTGAGGGAAGTAGAGTAACAGGAAGTGGGATTCCACGTACATGAATTTTTGCGTCCGGTAACTTGTGAGCTCGGGTAGCTGTTATCAGTGTCCTCGTAGAATCCATCCTCAATGGAGTTTGGAGGACTGGAGCTGCCTGGGATTAGAGATCAGAATCAACTTTAAAGGCTAAGTTTGCACTTGCACAGGGTTCCTACGCGGCACAAAATAAATTCTTGACAAGCCAAAAATGACACAATAAATCTTGTCTTTTTTTTTCGGACTAGATAAATTAACTACCTTAGAATTAAGAGGAATAGTAATTTGCTAGTTTTATGAAAATAGGACTTGTTTTTAAGTTGTCTTATCAATTATATTCTCAACCCATTGGCAGATAATTTTACTTGATTTAAGTCTTTTTTACTCATTTTGTTTTTTATTTTCATGCACGTATTGCACACATTTTTTCATGTGCATTTTTTGCAGTGTACACTTTCTAAAAGATGAAATTCAAGAACTTTTCAAAGTTCAAGTGTTTTCAGCACCGTACAGTTATGGTAATAAATATTTACAGGTCTGCCTAAATCAAAATGACTGGACCGTGACGACAAAAAAGTTGAAGACCACTGCGTTAATGTTTTCATTTTTATGTGCATTGATATTAATAATACAGAGGAAATAGTTTGTGTCGCCACTTCACGTGAGCACGTCTGTCGCTGCTGAATCTGAACACATCTCAAGTTTAGTATGAACATGGCGTCAGAATTTCAAGGCCTTGAAAACACATTATTACATACAACTAGGAATTAAATGTGGTCTGACTTCGTCGTTTGCTCCCTCTTAAAAAAAAACAAAAATAGACGTAAAAAAAAAAAAATACACTAAATAATTAACATACACTACCGCTTTTGGGGCAAAAGTTTGGGGTCACCTAGACAGTTTGCCCGTTTCTTGGCAATTTCTCACATGCTAGCAGCCGTTACTGCACGTGGGTTAAATTGTGGGTCTGATGGAGTAAATCTGTAAGAATTAGGAGATTCGTGCTAGTGCATCACTATTAAAAAACAGAACGTTCAGTGGACAACAGATCACGACTAGCAGACTGGCTCGAATCTTTAGCGAGTAAAACACAGACTCACTGCGGCGGGTGATATATTCGGGGGTCTTGCCCGGGTCGAGGGGCGCGGCTTCTTCATAAACGCCTTCAGGAGGCGGAGTGTTGGGCAGAGGAGGGGGAGAGTCGGCCGAGTTCTAAAGTGAAGAACCACAAAAACCATCTCAATAAAATAATTTTCTGCCTACACACACACAACTAAAAATGTACAATAAAATAAAATTTACAAGTTACTTTGATCTAGTTATAAACACATACACAGGTCTGTCTTGTCCTATCTAATTTCCAATTTATAAATGTAGCTGACGTAACAGATTTATTGGAATAATGAATTAGATTAGTTAATCTGTTAATTATGAGAATATTACTTAAAAATAATCCCGGATCTACTAATCCAGGTCTATTTAGTCTATTTTAAATTTTACAATTTAAATAAAATATACAAGCTACATTTATTTTATTATAAAACCATACATACGTAGGTCTGTCTTGTCCCATCTACTTTCCAATTTATAAATGTTGCTGATGTAACAGGTTTATTAGAATAATTAATTAGAATAGTTAATCTCTCTCTCTCTTCTCTTTCGGCTTTTCCATAACGGTTAAAAATAGACCCTATTTATTCTTAATAATAAATCTGCTAATCCAGGTCCATTTAGTCTATTTTTTGGGTCAATTTTACAATTAAAATAAAATACACTGTACAAGCTACATTTATTATACATGTATTCTACATATATTATTATTATAAACACATTCAGTTCAGTCTTGTCCTGCTGTTGTTTACATTCTAGTTTCCAAGACAACGTCGACACGGACATTAATGGGACGAGTCAGTGTCTCGTAAACTTGCGCAACAACTCGACTTCTGTAACCATAGAAACCAAACCAAACAGCTCCGCTTTTCACGCACAATCTCCAGAAATGGTATTTTCTAGCTTCACGCCGACATTAGGATTATTGTTCAACTATATTGCGTTCTTTGCATTCTAAAGGAGCAGAGAATTCTGGGTAATCTTAGGGGATTTCGTACTGGCTTTGAGGGAGTGGGCGATGTCTCTGGTGATTTCTGCACGTCCTCGATCTCGACCTTTAGATGCCCAACGTCGCAATCTACAGACGTGTGAAAATCTGCATTAGAGCTTATTACTCAACGTATAATCTCTGCTGTTAAAGAAGCATCAAAAACTCACCAAACGAATCGAACATCGACTCGATGAGATCAGTTCCGGACGTTGAGGAATTCATCAACATGTAGTCTTCCGCAGTGACTGCAAAAATATTAGGACAACCAGATTATAGTGGGATTATGATATATACTTGACTTAAAACATAAACCAGTTACCTAGAGGCTGGATCTGCAGGAGCAGGTTCTTCACAGACGTTTTCTTCTCCTCTGCGGCCCAGCTCAGGCTCTCCTGGTCCAAGAGCATCAACAGCGCTTTCAGCTCTTCCACCAAGTGCTCCATCTCTGAAGGGAAAAGATGAGAGTGTCATCAATAATTTATATCTGGTGATGCTCAGGGTCACATCTTCAGTGAGTAACGGCTCAGAAGAATGACGTTCTGGAACAGGTTCTAATCGCACAATTTCGTTCAGCTCTTTTTGGGATTACAACGGTTCTGCTGAGGAAACCCGACACCTCGGCTTTTCAAGTCCAACAAGCGTCTCGACTTGCACTGAAAACTCGTTTAGCACGTGAGACAACAGTTCAAGTCCAATAAATACACACAGTCTGACCTCCACATTCCCTCCAGACAAGCTGACTGGGCTGGTGACATTAGTCTGAGACTAAAACCCGGATCATTCGTCTAAAACGGTGAAATGAGACTGATGAACAAAACCCATTACGAATAATTCAGGACTAAAAACGTTTGAAGAGAAAGAAGGTTTAGAAGAAACTGATTTAAACTCTTCAGGATGAGAAATAAAGACTAAACATTACATTTTGAAAATTAACAACAGTAATAATCTACAAAGAAAACACTGCACAAATTGCACATTAAATCAATCATTTTTTGCCGCTTTAATTAAAATGATTAATTGCATATGCAGTATATATTGTACAGTTTTACTAGATACTCACGTGGTGATTAGATGATTATTTATGACTGAAACGGTAAGAACCTACATCAGCACGTCTGACTGCAGCACAAACTACAAACACAGCGTGTTTCCTCAGGTGTAAACACAGCGTATCTCTATGGAAACGACACATAAATAAAACGCGACGACCATAAGAGGCGTAACCTTTCATTCTCCCGCCGTCAGCATTGACTCCGCCCATTAAGGCGGGCATTAATAGGACATTAAAGTCATCACTGTCGTGTCGTTCTCGCGAATCGCAAATAAATAGTGTATAACTATTTCTGCCGCAACCTGAACGATTCCACGTGGACACGGAGTAACCGCGTGTTCAGAGTCGGAGTCCGTGTGTAAATTCACGTTTGAGATCGGACTTCCGGCAATTCTGTGATCGGACTTCCGGCAATGCCCCCCCCCCAATCAAAACAAAAGTGTAGTGCCACGTAATGTGCTTTAATCTGTGAGAGATAAATAAAAAAAATGTTTTTTCAAAACAAGCTGATAACTAGATTACTTGTATGTCGTGTTTAACTAATTTAAAAATCTAATTTTAATTAATTTTTAAGTGCTTGGCAAAGTTTACAAATATTTTTTCACTTTGAAACTTCTCCTGCTTGGCTTATTCGGTGCAATTATCATATAAAAATATACTGATTTAGTTGACATTCTTGTAACACCACGCTACGTGTTTATATTACAAAGATACTGTTCGGGTCACATTGACCTGTGTTAATAGTTTAAAAATAATTTAAAAAATAGTTTTTTTTTTTTTCACTTTGAAACTTCTGCTTGTCTTAATTAGTGTAATCTACATGTAAACAAAAATGGTTCACATACATTCCGCTACATGTTTTTGATACAAAGATATAGTTCGGAACCTGTTGTTGGACTGAATATTGGCATGTTTTTGATGCAAAATAAAAATATATTGGTTAAAAACACGGGAAAGCAAGAATTTGTTAAATTGTGAAGTTAGTAATGAAATGTCAGTTGCTTTGGATAAAAGTGTCTGCCAAATGACTGTAAAGTAAAGTAAAGTAAAAACAAGACATCAAAGATGAACAGGCATGCATACTGCAATAAAATGACAAATAAATAAAAAAAAGATAATAATAAATAATAAAGATAATGTTCGGGTCAATTTGACTTTTCAGACAAAATGGAAGCTATTTGATTCTTTGCAACAATGAGACTCACACACACACACACTGTGTCTTCCACCTGACACACACACACACACACACACACACCAGATTCAGGTGACTATAGTGCAGCTCTGACACGAAGCTTGTTGTTCAATCCCGCTCACTTGATTCACAGTCGGCCTTGACTAATGTGTTGTAATATTTTACAGGCTTTCATCCCCCCAGCCGCCTCACACTCCCACTGCTCCCAGTCAGAGTGTTTCTCTATGACTTGTTGACTCAAGGAGCCTGTCATCAGGACAAGAGCGTCAGTCTACTCCAGGTCTACTCCAGGTCTACTCCAGGTGTACTCCAGGTCTACTCCAGGTGTACTCCAGGTGTACTCCAGGTCTACTCCAGGTCTACTCCAGGTCTACTCCAGCTTTACTCCAGGTCTACTCCAGGTCTACTCCAGGTCTACTCCAGCTTTACTCCAGGTCTACTCCAGCTTTACTCCAGGTCTACTCCAGGTCTACTCCAGCTTTACTCCAGGTCTACTCCAGGTCTACTCCAGGTCTAATCCAGGTCTAATCCAGGTCTACTCCAGGTCTACTCCAGGTCTACTCCAGGTCTACTCCAGGTTTACTCCGGGTTTACTCCAGGTCTACCGGCGCTTCCTCAAGGCAGCGTGGGAGTAAAACAAGACAACCACGACAAAACCACCAGTTCTTGAAAAAAACACACCAACCGGTGGTGATGGATGCACATCTCCACACAAAGACGTTTCATAGTTCTAGGAAGAGTCATAGTTCTTGGTTTGCTGAAGACAAAACACAAACTAAAACCTAAAGGCTCATCCACACACAAAAAAAACAGAAACCAGACAATTCACAAGTGTTATTTATTTATGTTTTTACTTAGATATATTTAGATTTATATTTAATTTAAACCTCTATCAAAGCATAAACGCTGTGTGTTTATATATGTAAAATATGTGAATAAATCTATTTAAAAAAAAACCTGTAAACTAAACTTTAATAACACACAATTTCACAAATAAAGCTTTGTTAGCAAGCAAAAGCTGTGTACATGTGATGTGTACATGTGATGTAATAATAATAACAATATTAATAATAACAATCCATTCAATTTATAATTGTTTTGCCGACTTTCATGGCACTCAAGGCCGCCTTACAGAACACACAACATGCACACGCACACCAATGGGCAAAATGTCTTACATTATTCTTTTAAATTATGAATTTAATCTCAGGAACCTCTGGCAGCAAAACTGTTGATTTCTTTATATCTAGTGGGCATTTACGCACCTACGCGCCTGTGTAATACGCCTCTACATAATATGATTCGCACACAGTTTTGCGGAACTTTTTGCTGTCTGACACTGATAAGCATAATAAAAGTCCCCCTGGACCACTAATGATGTTCCTCTGAAACGAAGAGGAAATCTTTTCCAACCCGCTACATCTCCAAGGAGAGATCAAACATCTGGACCAGAGGCTCCAAACCCCCAAAGCCCGGTCCAGTTCCACATTCCACCTGCGTGTTTCCCTCAGATCCAGCGCGGCGTGAGGTGTTTTGAGGAGATCTCAACGCCATTATCTGTTGTTCTTTCTGGCTCGCTTAAAAGAGCGTTACGCGCGGCCGTATTGTTTTAACGTCATTTAAAGGCCGCGCGGAGGAATTCCGTGTTTTAACAGGACAGTGGGGCGGCTTCCCAGAACCGCAGCGGCGTTTCACACTCGCCACCTCACACATCGACGCAAAATCACCTTCCTCGCCTCGTTAAAAGCGCGAGAGGCCGTCACGCAGTTTGCCTCCCATTTCATAAGTGTGTTTGCGCAAAAGACAACAAGGAAAATAAAAGACAAAAGGCACCTGCTAAATCTTGGAGCCACAAACCCAACATCTGGATGTATTTACACTTTTTAGCAGTGGTCACTAACTGGTGGACCGCGGGCCGGCGTTTTGATTTTTACAATCTAGCGGTCCACCTTAAATGTAACCGCGGCGCCACCTTAAGTTTAGTGGATGTGAGAACACATTGGTCAAATGAATGCGAGTTAAGCATCTCAGGCGGTAAATTTTGCCACTGAACGTCGGCAGCTTAGAGAAGAGGACAGACAAAGAGACAGACAATAGAGAGGAGAAAAGCTGTGAGGTGAGGAAAAACAATGGTCAAGATAAAAAGAAAAATGAATAAAATGGTAAAGAAGAGAAAAGTGGACAGCGAAACTATTATGTGGAAATTGTGGGGAAATGATGTGACGCGCAGTGACCTGACGAGGACACTAGGACCCAGGAGGCTACAACTGTTCAAATGTTCAGATTGTTTCACCTGTTTGAAACTTTTGAGTCGCGCTGTAAAAGCAGGAAAAGTTTTTTTCAGTGCATTTTCTCCCTTTATCTATTCTTTTTAAAGTTAACTTTAGCGCTAGTTTAATCGTAAAACCTCTAATAGAGCGCCATGGCGTTCTATTAGAAGTTTTACATTTTTTTTTCTTCCTGGCACTTCGCTTCCAAAAAAAAATCTTTGCAATTTAGTTTTCAATTCTCTTTGCAATTTTAGAATACTCCTGCTTAGCAAAAACGGCGTTACACTGTGTCACGGTCATCGCAATGTTAATAAATCGAATAAATGGAATTACGCGCTCGCTCTAGAAGACTAAGACTGTTTGATAACACAAGACCTACCAGAAGCAGCTGCGGCCGAGGCCTTCAGGCCCACCATCTTCCCCGCTCCACAGGTTAATGCTGGGAGTCTCCTCTGCTCTCGCTCTTGTAGGAGGGCGAGCGAGGGGAGGAACCGCAGCTCTGAGCAAACACACACACACACACACACACACACATTCCTCCCCCACTGGACAACATTCTGGACATCAACAGTCCTCACATGTGCGAGGAAGCAGCGTCGGAGTAAATCAACAGTGGGGTTTGGATTTTTTTTTTACGCCTTTCTGTGTGCTGACATTTTTTCCTACCCATCAGATTTCACTACCTCGTGGCAATTAAGTCATGTTTTGCCTTGTGCCTTCTTAGTGACCTCTCTCCCTGGGTCCCTGGGTAATTTTTCAGATTTTAGTTTTTCATTTAGTTATTATTTGTATTTAAACATGCATTAAAAAAAAAAAAAAAAAAACAGTTAAACCAAAAGTTTATTTTAAACTTTCGATTTCATGACACTGGAAGTTTCTTTTTATAGATTAAAAAAATAATAATCTATATTGGCTTTTTTGCTTTAAAATGTCGAACACCTTAAAATCACCTTAAAAAGTTAAAATTTGACGTGATTATTTTTCTAGTTTATACTTTGTGGCTTGTATACTTGTGGAAATTTGAGAAACAAAAAAAAAAACAACCAAACGAGAAACAAAAAAACGTATTTACACGATTACAAGCACCCCTCTGATTTTTCAGGCGCAAAATAAAAATTACGTTTTTATTTTTTTATTAACGTTTCTGGTTCAATTGCGTTAATATTCTCCGAGTTGTCTTTATTTAACACACCTGACTTGTGACTCATCATTTTGTGTATCCTGTTGATCGTTTTACTTTTTTTGTTTTTTAATTCAATTTACTTGAATTGAATCGTTTTACATCATTAAAATTGACCCAACCAGTATTTGTGTAACAAAAACATGTAGCGGGCGTTACAAATATGTGATATGAACCAGATGTAGATTACACTCACTAAAACAAGCAGAAGTTTCACAATGAAAAAATACTTTTAACTTTTAACACCCCAACAGTCTCTTTGTAACATAAACATGTAGCGTGTGGTGTTACATACATGTCAACTGAATCATTATATCCTTTACGTGATCATTACACCAAATAAGCAAAGCAGAAGTTTCAAAGGGAAAAATACTTAAAGATATTTAATACTTTTTTTTTTTTTACTTTAAAAAAAGATTATTAATACTTAATAATCAAAGCTTCTTTTATCTTTTTTAATCTTTTTGAGCCTGGTTTTAAATGTGGCACTAAGTGTGACTCTTCTCTCGTAACATTAGAGCGGCGTTGCAGACGCTGGTTAAAGATAAACCCGTCACTCTGTTTGTTTAGTGGAGTGTGTAAAGGTGGGAGTCGAGTTCTTCTCATTGTGTTCATCCACCCAGACCCGCACCGGTGCCGACACGCACAGCGCCACCCACAGGACACACACACACACACACACACACACACTGGCTGGATTAGTGTGTGTTATCAGCAGTTGTATCTTTGTAAGTCGACACTCTCAGGTCCGTTTCCCGGCTGAAGGCTCTCGAGGGCAAGTTCCGTCTTGATTAGAAGAAGAAGAAGAAGACGAAGAAAACCTTTATTTGTCTCAACAAAGAGAAATTTACATTTTGCAGCAGCGCCAATGGTAAAAACAATAAATAAAAATAAATAATATGAATGAAAAAAAAACACATATATATTGTACATTGTTGATATATGATTTAAATTAAATAAATAAAAATTTCTGATTGAAATTTATAGAGAAAAGACCTATAAATAAACGCCGTTACTTTTTTCAGTATCCTAATGTAATTTAGAGTAATCTAAAGTAATTACTTCTTCCTCCGTTACAACGACGTGTTACTGACAGCATTATCAAAATAGTGTAGATGAATGTACAATGTTTTATAATAAGAATTTTTTATATTTAGTGTTCATTTTTATTAATTTGACATATTTAATATTGGGAGCAGCCAAGTTATTTGACAAAAGTAACGCAATAGTTATTTTCCCTGGTAATTAGTTACTTTTATACTGATGTAACTCAATCACTAACTCAGTTACTATCTGTGTGAAGTAACTAGTAACTGTAACTGTAGTAACTAGTAACTGTAACTAACTACTTGTTTAGTGGAACATTCCCAACACTGCAGCTCATGTTGGAGAAAACACATGGACGTTATGTTTTATTTCCCGTGTTTTATTATTCCAGCGTACTGGGTCCGAACCACCGGCACTGAACATCAGATCATGATCAACTGGATCTCTGTGACCTCTGACCTCTGTGACACGCGCAGGAACACACACGTGCCACTGAAATAACAGGGACGGGGGCTTGGGAGTTTCAAGACCTCTGAGGTTGAATTTGACTCTAATCATAGTTGTTCATGAAGAATGACATCACAGTGATGTCACTAACCGGACGATAAAATCCAAAAATGGTCACATTTTACACATGTGTGTAAAAAGGAAATTGAATTTATTTGTTCACTCATAGGTGACGATGTTTGCTGGACTTATAAAGTCATTCAAAATAACACCTAAGTAGTAGAAGAAAAAAAATTAAGAAAAAAAAAAAAATCACTAATCGAGTAAAACATTCTTCGAGTTTTTTTGTTTCTTAATTTTTTTTTGCTAACAGTCCAATTAATATCGATCCTGATCCAATACTAATTCTTGGTTTGACACACACACACACACACACTATTAAAATAACGAAACTTTGCTAACTTAAGGCCCTGTGTGCGTGGTTAACGATTAACACTTTGCCCAAAAATCTCGCGATAATAATGTTTACCCGTTTTTTTATCTTTTCAACATTTATTTCTTCCGTTTGTCCAAATAGGCACGACGCTTGAGTTTCATCAAACACAGACTTCCTGTGATGCGACAGATGCTTGACCTGATGTGCATCTCCGCGTGACGGGCGGCGCGTGGTGGCGGACAGTGATGTCATAAGTCACGCCGCAAAAATGCATCACAACAGAGACTTCCGGACGGTTCTAGTGACTCGGGCGTGCAAATCTCTTCTACTTGAGTACAAATCATTTTGGGACTTTTTTGACATATTTTTTTTTTTTTTTTTTTTTTTTTTTACTTTATTGTCATTATACCAGGGTACAATGAAATTTTAGCAGCCTCGGTTGGTGTTACCATAAAAAAAAGTCATAAAAGTAATAAAAAAATAAAAATAAATAAAAAGTCTGAAAATTAATTGCGCTTCCGAGAAAAAAATGCACACACTCAAATAAAATATAACAATAAAAAGATAATATTGGAAAAAATATAATTCAAACTTGAGTCTGAGATTAGTGAGATTTGCTCATATGATCCTAAGGTGCAGTGGAAGACCCGCCTTATGATTCTGATTGGCTCCCGCTGAGCCAATCGCCACCTTCCAATTCACCCACCAGGTTCTCAAAACCCACCCATCAGGTCAGAAACCCATCAGAACGACTCCCCTTCTCCGTCCAGTCACACTGTTCCCAGATCAGTCTGTAATGTGATTTATACACGAGACAAAAGCTCCAGGCCTTCAGATCCCAGAAGGTCCCACACCCACCGAGGGCATCAGGTGGGCATCAGGAACGCTTTAACCTCCCATTCTCTCCCAGATCTTTCATTCACTCCATCGTCTGCATGTTTGTGTGGAAAACGGGAAATTGCACGTCACTCCTGCTGCTTTACGGCGGATGAGAACATGCTCTGGGTTATTATAAAATCAGACGCACTCGTAAAGCGCCGGGCTTCCCGTCTCAGCGCGGTCATTTCCACGCTCCAGCCTTATTACCGTAATTACGCGAATATAGGCACCCTTTTCCCCCCACATTTTCGATGCTCAAAAACTTGCAGGGTGCTTATAATCAATTTCAAATATGAGCATAAATATTCTCATTTCAAATTCAAATAAGCGCCCATTTTTCTATATTTCAAATCGGAAGCAATACGTCCTCTTTATGCAGTGGTGCGCGTTGTGCGTCTTTAAATTGTGGTTCCGGAGGCAGACGTGCATATACGTTTTTATTATAACAAATAGGAACTACAAACCACGAGCGGTTAGCTTAGCTTAGCGCTAAAAAACGGGATCCAGTGTGTCATCGCAGAAAGAGTCAAAACAGTCGAAAATGAAGAACAAGAAGAACAAAATCCAAGGAACAGACACAATCAAAACGCTGGGTCTGCTAAACAGGGGATAATAATCCTAGTAAACAGAGAACTCGACGGGCCTCACGCAATGCAAAGGATCTTGGGAAATGTTCTGACTACTAGAATCCACTTTTTGTTATCGATTATTCAAATAAAACATTATTAAAATGATACGAGCCACAAGTTAGGTTTGTTAAATAAAGAAATAGTATTACTAAGAGAATTTTAACGTAATTGAACCAGAATATTAACGCAATTGAACCAAAAACTAATTTTAAATTTTATTTTGTGCCTGAAAAATTAGAGCGGTGCTTATATTCGCGTACTGTGATTCTGCAAATACTGTAACTTTTAATGTAGAGAATGAACGCAATTTAACAAGAAATGTAAAAAAAAAAAAAAAAAAAAAAAATGTAAATTCTTAATTTTTGCAGGGCGCTTATATTTGCGTAAATCTATCGGGACAAGAGAAGCAACCCTGATTACACCCGAGAACACCGTAGTACGACAACAAGCCATCAAACTCCCGCCGCCGCAGTGCATTGTGGGAGCGAGTGGGTGGCGTTAGTGACCCCTGCTCTGTGTGGGATGCTCCTCCCACTCACCTGCTTGAGCATTAAGAGGCTTTGAAGGCGAGACGGAGGCTCGGCGGGGAGCAGGAAGCTTTTATGTTAACGCTCTTTACTCTCCTCATGGCCTGTGGCTCTTAAACAGCGTGTACACACAACTCTGTGTTTTATCAGCACACACACACACACACACACACGGGGCATGAACCCATCGCTTAACACTTACAGTGTATACATGTTCTAACTTTGATTGGGTTCTCAGGAAGAGAAATCCTGTAAACTATCCTGAAATAATAAAGAAAAATCCCGTAAACCATCCTGAAATAATAAAGTACGAGAGAGCGAAACAGAAGTAAAGACGTAAAGCCTGAGCAGCATTGCAAATGGAGAAGTGCGGATGAAAATACAAACGGTTTGAAAAAAAAAAAAAAAAAAAAAAAAAAGTCACCCACAAGAAAGTACTAGAAAAGCACAAAAATGCTGAAAAAACACAGACTATAACGCGCACACGTAACTGAGATGCTTGTGCATACTGGGAGGGGCGGGCCTAAACGTAGGCCACGCCCACACACCAATGAAACAAACCTCAGGTCATTGAGTCTCGGCGCTTCCGCACAACACACAAAGCAAAGGCAATATTTGTCATGCGTTTATTTAATAAAACAGCGACAATTGTCAAGAGAAATGTGGATATAACGGACTACAGTACATGACGTTTGTTATAAAGGAATTGAGTTGAAATTGCATTTGATCACGCTACCGTACAATGCTGCACTTGGTAAAACAAAGTGTGTATTAACATAAAAAAATACAAATATTTGTCAAATCAAAAAATTGTTCAGGGATTAAATGGGCTTCATATCTGGATATAGTGGACAACTTCATTGTGCACAAAATCCATTCAAAAGGAAGTGTGCGGAAATGTAATTATTCTTTAATAATACAAAAAAACGAAAGAAGAACAACCAGTAAAAGAAGAGGTTGACAGGTTATAAGGGCTTTATACGGGGATATAATTGTATTCTATTCTAAAAATGAAACGTCAATTTTTTACATGATTTAGTGTTGGAGATGTTACAAATGTTACTACTAAATATTTACTTATTTTCATCAATCTTTCGTGACCTAACCAAAGGGCCACGTCTTACCTAAACATCGCGCTCACAATTTTACGTAAAAAATACATTTAAATACTTTCTTAGCAAAGACTTGCGTGTTGTTCTCTGGTATTTTCGCTACATCTGCAAAACGCACTTCGACAATTGGTTAAGGGGTGGTCAAAGACTACAACAACATGGTCAATCAGTTTTATTAGGTCAGGGGTTAACGCAGCGGGTGGGAAAATTCCGTGACAGTCAGTACACAGACGAGGACATCAGGACTCAGAAGGCTATAGAAATGACCAACGAGCTTCCAGACAGTAAGCTTAAAACATTTTTTTTTCGATTCAGCGTAATATTTAAAAAAAAAGAAAAAACGTTTTAAAACATTATTTTAAACTTATCACCACAAGATACAATGTGTAATAAAGGAAAGGGTTAAATTTGACAAAAATGTTACTGTTCTCGCCCCTAGACCTCAAAAACTATGTTTTTTATAAATATTTAAAAAAATCAATTTTTCAAAATTTGGAGAGGCTCCCCTAGTGGTCACTGCTGTGGAAAAGCAATTAAGCAGTTAATTGCTGCCACCTGGCAAATCATGTATTACAAGTGTATGTTTGAATGTATCAAGTTTTTTGAAACAGAATCTCAATTTAAGGCCCTGTAATCTGACAATAAACAAAGTGTATCACCGGTTCGAGAGAAGAAGAAGTGGGTGAACGGCTTCAGCAGGTGGCGAGATGAGATGGCGGTACGGTAAAACCCGGTCAGCAGGAGTGTCAAAGGATTCCCCGACTCTACCAGTCAAGCTGTGAGTGTCAAACCCCTGGAGTCGCCCCGTCCACCACAAAGAAGTCCTCAGTTCCCCCGGCCACGCCCACACTGAAACCCCCGTGATGTCATCGCGCCGCTATGCCTCCACATGCCCCCGGGTTCTCCGCAGTAAAAGACTGCAGTGTCTTCACGGGTGCAGCTAAGAGGATATTAATTGAAGGTTTTGCGTCTGCAGAGAAATGAAAGACTTCCTAGACTCGGGGCAAAGCCTGACCTCTGACCTCTCTGGGCGGAGCCACTGACACCACTGCACAATTCAAATAAGAATTGATCTATTAACGACAAACTGTTAGAGGAAGTGCATTTTCCAACAGGCATAAAATCTGTCGCTGTGAGTGAACAAAGCGCAAATAATGGAAATATACACTACTGGTCAAACGTTTGGCTTCATCAAATCAAAGTTTCTTGGCAAATTCTCGCATGGAAAAGATGTCGTTTCTAAGAACTAGGATAGACTGTCAAGTTTTAGGACAATTCTCCATTTCTGGCCATTTTGAGCGTTTTGATTGACTCCACAAATGTGAAGCTCCAGAAAGGAAGGTCAGTTTTCTAGCTTCTTTAACCAGCTAAACAGTTTCCAGCAGTGCTGACATGATCAAACAAGACTTTTACTATCATCCATTATCCTTCTGACACAATTAGCAAACACATTGTAGCATTAAAACACTGGAGTGACAGTTGCTGGAAATGTTTCTATAGACACTGACGTAGATATTACACCACAAACCAGACATTTACTGCTAGAATACTTATTTACCACATTAGCTATGTGTAATGTGTATTTCTGATTAGTTTAAAGTTATATTCATTTACAAAAACAGTGCTTTTCTCTCACTAATAAGGACATTTCAAAGTGACGCCAAACTTTTGAACAGTAGTGTACATATAAAGTGTCCAGCAATATGTTGTTTCTTTATTGGGGATTGAAACAAATCTATCTACTAAAATACAACCACAATTATTTGCATTTATTGTTCTTTTTTTTAATTCATAAATCTTTCTAAATTCTTGAGGGAAATAGGTCATGCTTTATTGGCCAAATATTGTTCACACTACATTAACCACTGTTCCCTGATCAGACGAGACGGTGGAACAGAACAATGCTTAGCCTCTGAAGAGCGAAAGAAGAACTTTCATTCAGAAAGTAAACAGATTTATGGTGAACACGTTCGGTCAGATGTGGTATCATCAGCTTCTACGTGTCTCCGTTATAATCGTCTACTGGTCATGCCCCGTATTCTGAACACAGAAGAACGATGGACATGTCTCTTTTTTTATTTGACTCTTTTCCCTCCCCTAATTTCTGAACACAGATGAACAACGGACATTTTTTAAAGACTTTTTTTTCCATAATCCCACATAGCAACTCTGCATTGTTCTGGAACTAAGAAAAGCGCTATATGAATAAACTTGAACTTGAACCTGTTATGAACTTCTCTCTGTTTCTATGTCCACCAATTATTTCCCTAAATAAAAATATTCATCTAATAAATCTTGCTTTGGCGGCTTTCACGACTGGATTCCTATTTTATATTAAACACCAGCATTTGTTTCGAGCCTCGTGACCTTGAGGATGTTCAAAATATCACCCCACAATTATGAAACTAAAATGTGATGAAAACATATTTGCATATTGGCATCTTCTGCGAAGAGTCTCAGGTGAAGGCCGAAAGTAAACGAGGCACAAGAGCATGAAGGAAGTCCATGTGTCGGAAGATGGAGAAACTCGCAGCCTAATTCCATTTTAAAAGCATCGGTCCCAGACCTTGTAAAAGGTTTCCATTCTCATGCGCGGGAGTTTAGTGGGTGTGAACTGTCTCGTGCCATTCAGCCATTTCAGCCGGGGTCAGCGATGCCGGAGGATGTGAATGGCTTCGTCAGGGCAAAAGCATGTTTGTGAGGAGCGGCCGATCCCATCTGCTCCAAGTCTGTGTCGCAAACGTTTCCAAGCGCTCGAACAAAAGAGGAATTTTCTGGAAGCCGGGGAGAAGAGATCGCTTTGTACCAACACGCAGCCGTCAGGACCAGACTGGTCTTGCACAACTGGGGCACACTTTCCTCCTGCTGAGCTTGCAGAACCACAACGTGTCTGTTTTTGGAGCTGGTGTGAATTCACGTTCCACGAGATCTAAATGGGCTGAAACGATTAGTCGGCATTAATTTTTTAAAAAGTGTCGACAAATGTTTGTGTTGACTAGTCGTTCCACGTGCTGTTTGCATGTTTGGATGGCGGTTACAGCAAAAAAAAAAAAGACCAATATTTTGTTCAGATTCAGTATTATCCTTTAATATTACACAAAAACTGAGCCCTTGTTTTAGAAATGAAGCTCTTTTAATGCTCTTGTCAAGATGTGTTCACATTGAACATTGTCTATATAGCAGGTGATTGTTTATTTTTGTCTTTTGAATTTGAGCAACACTATGCTTAGAGAACAGTTGTGTGTAATGTCAGTTAGACAGAATCAGAAAATCTTTAAGAGAATGAACTATTTAGTAATCTGGTCAGTATTTACTTAGTAATAACCACTGTAATCTGGTCACACACTTGGTCACTTTAATCTGATCACTGGACAATTTATACATCTTCCCTCTATATAAAAAATGTATACATCGAAAATATATAAAAACTAATAAATAAATAGAGTAAAATAAAGATAAAAACTTTTAAAATAATTTTTTATTTATTTTGCTGTATTTTATCTTTTCTTCTTCAAAGTTTGTTGTATTTTATTTTATTTTTTTTTTTATCTTTATTTGTGCAGTATTTTATTGTATCTTTATCCTTTGATGTGTTTTTTTTTAACTGTATTTCTTTGCTCGCTTGCACCCCCCATGTTTAAATGTTCACGTATACCATGTATAATGTGTAAGTGACAAATAAAATTGGAATTGGAATTTTAAATTGAATCAGTTGCTCTAAGTTCATTAAAGCAACAAATGTTAATTATTTGAAAAAGCGGAAGTGATTTTTAAAATTGTATTTATTAGTTAGAATTTGTGTAACTTGTTGTTATAACTAGTTGAAATATTGACTGATTAGTCATAATCATGAGTGAGAAATAATCAAATAATCGATAGATTAATTGATTACAAAAATAATGGTTTACTGCAGCCATATCTGCAAGACGAATGATCTTTTTTTTTTTCCCTGACACTCCTAAACTCTTCCACATGCAGACGAACAATAACAGTGATTCAGTGCGGCCGCTAAAAGAGACGAGGGAGAGGCGGAGCTTCCTTCACGCCTCCGTGATCCTCGGACTCTTGTTTTCACACGCGGCCTTCGTTCTGACCTTCCTGCAGGTCACTGGAGGCAAAGGAGTTTTCTATTAGAGCCCGTGTCACTTGCAGATTTACTTCTTTGAATTAAGAAAATAAAAAAAGCTCGAGGCGCGTCCTAAAAGACCGCTAAAACCATTCAAGCGAAGCAGGGAACTGTGGGTAATGCAGTGTGAACACGTCCTGTGAGGAGACGCTCTGATGCAGAACACGGACGTATCATTCAAACAAGTGTCATATGGATTATAAGAATAAAATACTGTATTTATGCGAATATAAGCACGCCACGAATATAAGCACCACAGGCACTGAAGAAAAATTAAAATAATCTTTTTTTTTTTACATTTCTGGCTAAATTATATAAATTTTCTCACTAAAATACCATTTTTCCTTTATTTAACAAACCTAACTTGTGACCCGTATCACTTCAATGTCGTCTAACTTAAAAATCATTAAAAAGTCTATTTCAGTGATCGAAACTACACCTCCCATAATGCTTCACTGCTCACTGGTTCCCATGAGCACTAAATGAGCAAAAAGTAAAGCTGACTGAGCTCGGTTTATGTTAGACGCAAATATTACAACTGTTTTTCTCTGTGTAGCAGACAGAGCGATTAGATTGTGTTTGACTCCGGTGTTTTCGTTTTGAACTATTTTGTGTTTGCTCCCAAGCTTAATTTTTTTAGCCATTAGCCGTTAGCGCGGATCTACTGAATGCAAAATCTACTGTCTGTTCAAATATTAATGATAGTATTTAGTTTAACCAGTGTTGTTTTGTCCCTGTTAAGTCACTTTATTTCTTTTATTCAGCCAATAAAAACTCATATGGATGTCTGCATCCGGAACCATAATTTAAAGAAACAAAGCACGTATGTTTACATCCGAAACCGGCTTATATAAGCACCCCGCAAGTGTTTGAGCCGCTAAATTTGTCTGGTTAAGCCGCTAAAAACACGTTTTTATATGTGTTTTTAGATTTTTTTTATATTATATATATATATATATATGCGTAAATTCTGTAATTGCTTTCATAGTGCGTTTCAAGATCATCAAGTCGTCTTAAAGAACAGAACAATACACACCATATGCCTGGCAGAATCACACACACACACACACACACACACACACACACACACACACACACACACGCACACACGCACGGTCAAATTCACCTGTTTTTGGACTGTGGGGGAAACCGGAGACCTGGAAGAAACCCACGCAAGCACAAGGATGCAAAGTTTGTTTGTACATCCATCCACTCTTAGTATCTCGACATATCTCTCCGTCTTTCTATTTGTCAGATTGATTTTATTGTTTTTTTTTCTTCCCGCATTAAATAGCGTAAGAACTGTGCCATCACTCAGGCGGGCTTGAATCGAGAGTGGAAACCAACCTCCTGTGACTAATGACGTGAGCGAGGGACGGTGAGATCCGCGTCTGAACCGAGGCGACTGATCTCCTCTTTCATCTTTGATCCGCTGAGAAAACACTTTGATAGCGGAGGAACCTGGAATCCGACTAAAGTGGGAGAAGCCCTTCTCCAAAAAGATCTGAGACCAGCAGGGTCCTCGCCGTCTCAGCCAGAAGAAGACAAACACAACGCCAGCGAAAAACATTCCGGCCTGGACAGCGAGCAAACAGTAGGACACGGAGAGATCAAGAGAAGCTCTACCACCTCACCACAGGCGTCCCACGTGTCATAAACACAGGAACACGAGCCTGAGACGCTTCCACTCGCTCCGTGCCACCCACAGCTGGGCTGATGTTCCAGGTGCTGCCCGAGCGAACATCTGACGTCTTTGTGAGAGAGGAACGTCGGGATGAAGATTGCACAAGACCGGGAGCATCTGGTTGGAGTTAAGGTTTGATTATGAGGCCGATCTCTCTGGGGCAAGAGATAAGACATAGCAGGGGAGCCGGTGGGATGTTTCACTCCTTTCTTTTGTTCGGATAGGGGTTCCCGCACACTCACTCACTTCTTCATTGTTCACGCTCTGCATTCAATCCGTATGGGCTTTGACACGTGAGGCGTGTCAATTCGCACGTTTCTAGTCACTCGCTCTGCTGGTGCGTAGATAAAGAACATAAGGCAGAATTCCTAAATTCTTCAAAATCAAAATCCATCAAACTAATACAAACAAAATCATCTGCTCTCCTCTAGATGTCTATTCCGCTCATGTTCTGTGCACTACACACACACACACACACACAAGTTTATTTCACAGACATGGAATCTGTGTGTCAGCCGGGAACATATCCTTATCCTTGTCCGTGTGTGTGTGTGTGTGTGTGTGTGGTTTGACTAAAACAGTCGAGCTTGTTTCTTCATCTCATTCCTTTCTTCACTTTCTGCATTCAATCGTTTACTTTATTCTGATAGAAGTATGTGCATTGTGTATTGTTCGCACCAAGGGTGGGAGACGATGGTACTTTCAAATTTTGAATTTACGCACGTCATGTCATGACACAATTGTGACGTCACGTGGACCATGGTGGACACGCATCAGCTAAGACGTCTCTATAAAATCTGTGACTATTTATAAATGCAAATGGTTTTGTATATCTTTTATATATTGGTTGTGCCTCGCAAATTAACTCTCTGTATGATACCCAGGTTTCGATAAAGTTGTATTAAAAAAAGCCAAGACTTCTCGCATTTTTAACAAACGTGACATGTTGTCATATGGCATTTCACTATTGGAATTCGCGAAAACGATACTCTTATAATTTTTTAAAATTCTAATTCATTCAATTATCCAGAATTTGTGCTTCTTTGCAGCGTGCTCTTCGAATGTTTGTATTATTTACAACCAGCAATTGATCCATTTTATCACGTGACTTGTTTTAAGATGAGATGAGGTAAATAATGAAACAGTAGTCTGAACAGACAGCTTTTACACACGTTTTGAGTTTTTCGAACACTTGAGAAATCTTAGCATACATGAGGTAAAACAGACAGCTTTTTACTCACGTTTTGATCTATTCGAACACTTGACATATTTCCTTCATATCACTTGACATAGATTACATGAGGTAAATAATCAAACAGTAGTCGGAACAGATCAGCTTCCCGTTTTGAGTTATTCGAACACTTGACATCTCTTGGTAAACCAAACAGTAGTAACAGACAGCTTTTACTCACGTTTCGTTTTTATCTCGACTTCAGGCGAATCCGAGACAGTTTGTTGGAGCGGTGAAGATGCACATCGCGCCGAGAAAGTTCCACAAACACACGGGGAAAAAACCTCAATGAAGCTCCTGAGGCGAGTCGCTCCAGCATCAAGCCAATCCTCCCGCCCAATCAAAACGGGGCGTGGCTAAGACAAGGGGCGTTTACAAACCAGGTAGTAAGACGAACGGCGTCCACACTCCAAGACACGCCCATTTCGCGTTACGTAGCTTACGTCGCGTTGTAGTTTCCCTCAAGACGCTTTTGTAGTCCTCCCTCGGGTTCAAGCAACTCAAAAAACGAAAAAAACATTGGAATTTTGTAATAGGTTTAAAATTTATAATCGATTTTGTACATTTTTTTATATATTGTTTGTGTATATTTTATTGTTCGCTCGCTATTTGTTTATGATCTGGTTATTTCAATAAAGTTAAAATTTTAGCTTTAGTAACTGGGCACACACAGGTTTACACAAGAAAACAAACCTTTATTGCAATAAGTAAATAGTCTGTTGAAAATGATAAATACGAGTAGCAGAGTCAAAAAATATGGTTATATGTCGTTCTGCTCCTGCCCAATGAAGTCAATTGAACACGTTAGAACATTCTATCGGGCAAACAGGCTGTAAACACTACACACAAAGGCAGAAAGTAAGATGTTTTACCTGTTTTAGTGAGGTACAGAACCACTAACATCCTTGGCTTGATATATCGTGATAAAAGTCCTGAACGCGGCGAGTCCGTTACTTTCCTCATCGGTGCACGTCTGGTCACGTGACACGACGGAACTCTCAAACAAGCCTCTTTTTTTTTTTTTAGGAGTCACACATCAAATCAGGTGATTTCAAATAAATATTCCTCGTTTGTATCAAACGCACTCCAGTCAAATAAACGCATTTTCTACCGTCACAATACACGAACTTTGTCTAGAAACCCAAAACGTTTTGTCAACTCTTATTTTTTTCTTCGTTTGGACAAACACACAGTCAGTATTTATTACTCTGGGTAATGACCTGAACTAAACACAGCATATAGAAACACGCTGCTTGCTCACTTTGGTTTGCACTGTCGCGTAACTCACCGCAGTCTTCTACTATAGAATCTATAGACACTTTGAGATAAATAACCTTTGTAATTATAAATAACACGCATCCTTAGTGTTAACTGGTGAGTGTGAGGCGCGTAAAAATCGCACATTTCTACATTCTAGTCACTCGCTCTGCTGGTGCGTAAATAAACAACATAAGGCAGAATTCCAAAATCCTCTTCAAAATCAAAATCCATCAAACAAATACAAACAAAATCATCTGCTTTCCTCTAGATATCTATTCCGCTCATGTTCTGTGCACTACACACACGCAAGTTTATTTCACAGACGTGGAATCTGTGTGTTAGCCTGAAACATATCCTTGTCCGTGTGTGTGTGTGTGTGTGTGTGTGTGTGTGTGTGTGTGTGTTTGGACTAAAACAGTCGAGCTTGTTTCTTCATCTCGTTCCTCTTCCACAGTGCGAGTCGGTCAAACTCGGCCAGCGTCATCCCGAACACCTGATCGAACTCTTCAGGAGAAAGATGGCGCTGAAACAAAGGTACGTGTCACTGAGCATGAACACACACACACACACACACACACACACACACACACACACACACACACACACACACACTGGACATACAAAGAGTCAAAATTCCTTGTCCTACTCATTCCATACTCTTTACATACTGTATAGACATCAATTTCACAAAAGTACAAAAAACAAGTAGTACAAAAAAAATGTGCAATTTTTCAAAAAGTACCAAAAAAATCTAAACAACCACACCCATCAAAGTTAAAGTAAAGTTTTCATCAAATCTCCCACCCTGACTTTAACTTCTTGACCCTCAAACAGGCTTCAAAGTTGTGGAGTCCCCACAAGTGACCTTAGGTATTAAAGAAAAATACTAGCATCCGGGCCCCAATTTGATGTAAATGCCTGTACACACATTCTATCTGTGACTCTCACACTTTTTGACTCCCTTTCTCGCACACAAACACATTGGAAATCTGACTCTCACACACACACACACACACACACACCTACACACGCTCTCACTTTTTCACAATCTCACTTTCAAACACCCACAAATACACTTTCTCGCACTCTCACAATGTCTGTTACACACACACACACACACTCTTACTTTTTCCACACCAACACACACACATATTTCTCTCTTTCTCAGACACAAACACACAAACACACACACACTCCTACTTTTTCACACCCACACACATTTCTCTCTCTCTCTCTCTCTCTCTTTCTCACACACAAACACACTGTCTCACACTCCTACTTTTTCACACCCACACATATTTCTCTCTCTCTCTCTCTCTCTCTCTCTCTCTCTCACACACACACACACACACACACACATTCTTTCTCTCACATGTCATTTACCTCCAGTCTGGCCCGGTCCACATCTCGGGGTAACTTGTTCCGCCCCCTAGTGGTGACGATGAGCGCTTCATAGGGGTAGATCTGTGCAGAAGGTGAGGACACACACACACACACACACGCGTAAAACCAAACGCCATTAACACAAATCTTGGCCATTTCCAGGATAAACACGGGACGGGATCCACAGATTCTCACTTAGACAAATAAGCGGACGTCACTTCCCCGAGCCCCCGAGCCTCAGACAGGAAGTGGTTTAGTTCTGCACTAACCGGGGTCAACAAGGTCAAACAAACCCCTCGGCCCTTGTACATCCTCCGCGTGGCGAGGGACGGCTGGGAAATGAAGCCTGACCTTTTGACCCGGAAGCCCCGATTCCCACATGTTCGAGCGGCAGGACGCGGCTTCGGCCCATTAGGCCTCATCAGAGCGTAAATCTGACAGTGTGTGTGTGTGTGTGTGTGTGTGTGTCCTTCGGCCTGCGGAACCAGCCTCACACTGAAGGCTTGTAAAGTTAATGACGATTAGACCGACACCGATAACTTATTGATATGACAAAAAGCCGTTTTTTTGGGGGGTTTAACAATCCTATTTTGTTTTTTCAAAGTTTAAAAATATTTCAAAAACACTTAAGAATTTTTTTCCTGCTTGAAAAAATATATATTCAGATATATCATCATATTCAGTTCACATATTTGTAAGTTGTTGATATGCAAAAAAGCCGTTTTTTTGCTGTTTAACCCTCTTATTTACCGGTAAGTTTAAAAATATTTCAAAAATACTTTTTAAAAAAAAAAAGATTTTTTTCTGCTTGGCTTATTTAGAGTAATCATCATATAAAAAAATATAACAATTCAGTTCACATATTTGTAAGTTATTGACATGCAAAAAAAAAAAAGATTTTCTTTGTTGTTTAACCCTCCTATTTTGTTTTTTCAAAGTCTAAAAATATTTCAAAAATACTTAAAAGTATTTTATCACTTTGAATCTTCTCCTGCTTGGCTTATTATTAATATAAAAAATATAATGATTCAGTTGACATTTGTAACACCATACGCTACATGTTAATGTGTTACAAAGATACTGTTCGGGTCAAATTAACCTGTGTTGAAAGTTAAAAAATAAAAAAATATATTTAAAAGTGTCTTCTGCTTGTCTTAGTTAGTGTAATCTACAGATTGTACAAAGATAATGTTCGGGTCAATTTGACTCTTCAGACAAACTGGAAGCTAAAAACAGTCTGTCACACACACACACACACACACACACACACACACACACACACACACACACACACACACACACACACACACACACACAATGTTTTGGGGAACTTTTTGGTTTCTGACACTTATATGCATAATAAAAGTCCCCCGGGTCGAATTGAAAATGTTCCTCTGAAACGAACATCACATGAACATTGCTCAGTGTCATGGCTCCATACGTTCTGTGGTTTTCTTCAGCTTCTTTGAGATGATGTGTAGTCGTGAAAAGCGCTTCATAAATCAACTAAACATGAAATTACAAACGATTCGTCCTCGTCTCTCGGTCAGTTTCTGTGCTTCTTCTCCCAAACCATCATTCTTACCTTGAATTCTGTTGGAACAAAAAAAAAAGTTTTAACATTTTTATAATTTATTTAAAAAATGAAAATAAAAATGTAATTTTGAAAAGAAATGTACGTATTTAATTTTATTTTATTTAGCATGTATTGTAGTTAAAAACATTATATATATATATATATATATATATATATATAATATATATATATATATATATATATATATATATATATATTATATATATATTTATAGTTTAGTTTATTTCATTTTTTCCAAGTATTATTATTATTATTATTTATTTATTTATTTATTTTTTACCTCTGATTCCCCAGTTGACCTCACTGCCACTGTCGTATTCAAAGTAATCTGCACTTTGCGGCTGAAACAACAATGAAAAAACAGACCAGATCATTTGTAAAAAATAAAACTAATTGTCTTCAAAAAAGCAATTAACAAAACTTAAAAATGTGATTTGTAGAAGTGTATTATCTCACCCTGTGGAGTCCATTCCTGCCATATCCTGGTAAAGATGCCGACTTGGCTATATAATCTTTAAAATAGACAAACAAAATGTAAAAACTAATTTAAATAAACCAATAAAAATTAAGTGATTTAAAAAAAAAAAATACACGTTAATATTACAAACAGTGAAATTGTAGTACCGTAAATTAGAGTTGTTAATGTCTGACTGATTCATCTCAAGATAAACACTAGATGGCGCTGCTGGTCTGAGCAAAATCCAAGCTAAACCGTAAATTGCTTCAGTTGCAAACTTGCGATTTATAATTATTGTCTATCACTCTCTCTTTGATTAAACAGACAAACATTTGGAGCTTTTAACACAAATTGCTACTGTAATTCGTTAAAATAACAGTTACTGAGGACGATTGAGATACAGATTCACACAGTAAACAAAAGAAGAATGTCTCAAATTGGTTCAAAACCAAACGTTTGGTAAAATTTCTCGAGTGTAAATCCATTTTCACCTTTCAAATGAGAACAAGAGAACAAATTCTCATTTGTTCATATTCTTTAAGTTTGCGCCAAAGAAACGATTTAAAAATGTTTTAAACTCACCATTGTCTGTTGCAAAGTTTGTCAGTGGAGCTGCAAAAGAGCAAAAAATATTTAACGCTCGTTCAAAATTATATAAAAAGACACATAAATGTTTTAATTTAATCATGTGATGTGAATATATGTGACTGATTCAACAGAGAGAGTGAATGTGTGAGAGCAAAAAAAAACAGTAGACCCTTCATTTCGTCCTTCCTTCCTTTCATCAATCAATCAATCAATCAATCAATCAATCCATCCATCCATCCATCCTTCCTTCCTTCAATCAACCCTTCCTTCCTTACATCCTTCCTTTCTTCCTTCCTTCAATCCATAATTCCTTGTTCCATCCTTCCTTTCTTCAATCAATCCTTTCTTAAATCAATCAATCCTTCCTTCCTTTCTTCAATCAATACTTCCTTCCTTTCTTCAATCAATCAATCAATCAATCAATCAATCAATCAATCCGTCCTTTCATCCTTCCTTCCTTCAATCAATCCTTCCTTCTTTTCTTCCTTCAATCGATCCTTCCTTATTTCCTTCCTTCAACCAATCCTTCCTTTCATACTTCCTTTCTCCAATCAATCAATCCTTCCTTCCTTCCTGCCTTCCTTCCGTTCGTCCGTCCATCCATCCTTCCTTCCGTTCGTCCGTCCATTCATCCTTCCTTCCGTTCGTTCGTCCATCCATCCTTCCTTCTTTCAATCCATCCAACCAACCATCCTTCCTTCCATTTTTCCTTCCTTTCTTCCATCCTTCCTTCCTTCCAGCCTTCCTTCGTCTGTTCGTCCTACCTTCCTTCTTTCCACCCTTCATTCCTACCTACCTTCCATCCTTCCTTTCCTTCCTTCCTTCCTACTTACATTTTTACCTTTTTCACAATCGTCTGTCTCCATCATTTCTTCCACCTGTCCTCCCTCTCTCATTCCTTTTCCTTTCTCTCCCATTCCGTCCTCCCCATCTTTCGCTCCTTCTTCTTCTCCGCAGATCTTCTCAATCCGCTCAAAGCTTGTCCGACACCAAGCCAAGGCAAACAAGCCAAATCCACAGCCACCGTGTGTGTGTGTGTGTGTGTGTGTGTGTCCCAGCATCCCTCGCTCCTGGAACACATCTGGAGAGCGAGCCAGTCAGACTCACCGCCGTTCAGCGTGTTGTTGTGGCCCGTGTTGTGCAGGACTTCTCGGCTGGTGCTGCGGGAGTTCCTCGTGCTGCCCCAGGGGTCGTTGTCATAGGAACCGGAGCGAGCTTTCATCTCCTCCTTCAGGATCATGCGGCCGATTCCACCCTGGATCTGGAACAAAAGAAACAAGCCAATCTGGATTTTGATGATCAGCAATGACACCGTTCCTTTCTAGAAGATGGAGAGGAATCAGACGATGTGTGTGTGTGTGTGTGTGTGTGTGTGTGTGTGTGTGGACCCCAAACCTGAAACCTTCTGATCACACGCTCTTTACTCACATGTTATACACAAGGGCCTGGGGTCCATACCGGCCCGAGACCCTTGACCACGAAGCTGTTATTATTGGTACTACCGTATTTATGTGAATATAAGCACCCCCCTGATTTTTCAGGCACAAAAAAACCCCGAAAAGCTAAAATGACCGTAATTTTGCGAATATAGGCGCCCCCCTGATTTTCCAGGCACAAAAAAAAACAAAAAACGAAAAGCTAAAATGACCGTATTTACGCGAATATAGGCACCCCCTGATTTTTCAAGCACAAAAAAAAACAAAAAGCTAAAGTTACCGCATTTACGCGAATATAGGCACCCCCTGATTTTTCAGGCACAAAACAAAATTAGCTGAAAAAAACCCCGTTTTTTTTAAACATCTGGTTAATTTACTATAATTGTCTCTTAAAAATACTATTCTTTCTTATTTTATTAAACCTAACTTGTGACTTGTGTAACTTGTCACAATGTCGTTTGACTTGAGTAATAGTTTAAAAAAATCAAATCTAGTCTTTAAAACTCCAACTCCCATAATCCTCCATTTCAAACACAGAAAAATAAATATATATTATAATAATATTAATCACTATGTTTTTTTACATTTCTGACTAGACACTCGAGCTGTTTATCCGACACTGTGTGAAGAGAATCAAAGCGAAGGATTATTATCCCCTGTTCAGCAGACCCAGCGTTTTGATTGTGTCTGTTCCTGGAATTTTTTACTTCTTGCCCGTGTTCTTCATTTTCGACCGTTTTGACTCTTTCTGCCATGACACATTGGACGCGTTTGTTAGCGCTAAGCTAAGCTAACCTAACCGCTCGTGATTTGTAGTCTCCGTTTGTCGTAATATTAACGACTGTATTTTTAGGTTAATCTTACTTCTTCCAGTGTTAATTTGTCTCTGTTAAGTGTGGCGGCGTGTCTAATGTTTCTTTATTAAGCCAATAAAAGCTCATACTGTAGCACGTCTGCCTACGCGTGATTTAAAGACGACGTGTTTCCGCTTCTTTCTTGCTCCTGGCTTGAGCTGCGTGTGTTTACCCTCTGAAGGCCGTGGCTCCAGCCGTCCTCTTCTCCGCCGGACGAGTATCTTCTCCGCGGGACACGCAGCGCTGCGGTGAGAAAGCACGCGGTGACGTCAGAGCGACTGAAGGGAGACGCGCAGCTTATTACACAGTAAACAGCGGCTGAAATATGCATGTGCTCTTACACGCGATCGACATTTAACATTCACGCACGCAGTTCCGGGCAAAATATAGTGTGAGGACACGCGAGGCCTTCACCTCCACAGCACGTCACTGGAAGATCAACACGGTAAAGGTTCCTCAAACCAAACTGCTGCGGAACATCTTAAAACAACATACAGTTCAACTCTTCAAACCGTCCACGTGTAGAGGCTCCTCGGTGACCCCGGTGACCCCTGTGACCCCTGTGACCCCTGCTGTCTGTTATTATGTAACAATGGAAATGCTCCGAAATCTCGATTTGCCACAAGTATGTGCTGAGTTTCGACACACACACACACACACACAGTTCTAACACACACTCACACAGCACTAACACACACGCACACAAACACACACACACACACACACACACACACACACACACACACACAC
>MU204250.1:14330240-14349648 GCA_017309775.1 Paedocypris sp. Pulau Singkep | reverse complement strand
AGAGAGAGAGAGAGAGAGAGAGAGAGAGAGAGAGAGAGAGAGAGAGAGAGAGAGAGAGAGAGAGAGAGTGTGTGAGAGACAGAGATAGAGAGAGTGAGGTGTCTGAGGAAAAGGGGAATTCGAGTGAGAGAGAAAAGAGAGTAAGAAATAGCGGAGTTTCTGAAAAAAAGAAAGAAAGAAAGAAAGAAAGAGAGTGTCTGAGAAAAACAAAGAGTAAGAGAGAGACAAAGTGAGAGAGAGTCTACAAGAATGAGATTAAAAGACGGAAGTGGTGATAATAGAGAAAGAAAGAGACAGAGAAAGAGTGTGATTGTGTGTGTGTGTGTGTGTGTGTGTGTGTGTGAGTGAGTGAGTGAGAAAGAGAGAGAAATAGAAATACAACAAGAGTGAAATGAGAATTAGAGTGAGAGAGAAAGACATAGAGAGGAGTATCTGAAAAAAAGAAAAAGAGAGTAAAAGGGAAAGAGCGTGTGTGAGAGAAAGAGAGAGCGAGAGCGAGCAAAAGAGTAAAACAAGGAGAAGAGTGAGTGAGAGAGAGAGAAGAAGAGTTAAAACGAGAACTAGAACAAGCAAATAAAGAACAGCATCACAACCAGCAGCACAGACGGAAGCATCACGAGATCTACACACACACACACACACACACACACACACACACGAGATACTTACAGTGAGCGTGATGATGCGCAAAGAGAGGAGGAGGAGGAGGAGGAGGAGGAGGAGGGAAAGAGGAGAGAAACAGTGAGGGACGACAGTTTGTGTCTTTTCTTCATACGGACGGAACGACACAACCACGTTTATCTTGTTCCGTCCACATGGAAACAAACGTTCTGCAGGTGTTTCACAGGCTGGCGCTCGGACGGCAAACACGCCGCTAGAAAGGTCGTGACCTCACGCACGGAGGGTCACGTGACTCTACGCGGGACGAGATCAAGAGCAATAATAACGAAGAGACTGCTAATATGACTACAAAGAAAGATCGTTCTGCTAATGCCATTCTCCACACGTTGGTTATTTATTAATTATACAAAAAATTAAAAGAAAATAGGAATTATAGTATCAATAAATCAATATGAAATGTATAATGGATACTATATTTTAATATATTTTATATGCGTGTGTGTGTGTATAGATTAGATATATATATATATATATATATATATATATATATATATATATATTAGTGCTGTCAAAGTTATCGTGTTGACGCATGCGATTCATTTTAAATGCTTAATTGCGTCAATTATTTTTAACGGCGTTAATCACGGTCAACCACAATTTCCTTTTTTTGTGTGTTTTATCTTGAATAAAGAGCGACACCACCTCGGAGGGTTAAAAAACTAAGAAAATGTATTGCAAATCGAACAAAAATTACACAAAACTGTATTGCACTATTTAAACTAGTGTTTATTTTGGGTTGTTTACATAAATTTACATATTACACCGCAATATTCAATATTACAAGCTTTAGTCGTTTTGTTGCAATTAATCGCAATTAATTTCGTCAGAGAAGTGCGATTATTTAGCTAAAAAAATATTTAAAAATGTGTGTGTGTGTGTGTGTGTGTGTGTTTGTGTGTATGTATGTATATATATATATATATATTTTGTTTTGTTTATTTTTTTAACTAGAAATATTAGTTCAGAACAAATTAATGACCAAAAAAATGAAAAATTCCCAATATTTAAGCAACAAATTCAATATAGCACAGAGAGCATAAGCCTGTAACTCACATACAGAACACACAAGAACGTAGGATAAATGCATCATTTTGAGAGAGAAAAAAACAGGTGTCTCGATAAAAGTTATGAAATGTAATACGGTAAATAAATACTAATCGCAACAGACAACACACACCACGTGACGCCGCCGCTAGCCGCTAGCCGCTAGCCGCTAAGCACAGAACAGCGGCGAGTTTCTACACAACTCCGCGGAATGTGACGGTGGAGATTTAAAGTGAAAGATAACGCCTCCCAAAAAATAAGAGCCATTATGATGTTGTGAAGAGAAGGACGGCGATTGAATTAGAACTTAAATTAATTGAGTTTCATTAATTCAATTAATCGATTTTCCAGTATCGGGCAGTGATGTCACAGCCTAACTCCGCCTCTTGAGCTAATTCTTTTACGTAAACAACTTTTATAAGACCACGCCTCCCCAAAAAATAAGAGCCATTATGATGTTGTGAAGCGAAGGATGGCGATTGGATTAGAACTGAAATTAATCGAGTATCATTAACGAGGTGCAGCTGAAAAACAAACGTGTAACGACTACAATCTCTACGAGTGTTTATCAACACAAAGTGTGTTCATTCTTAAGCTCCTCCTCTGTCCACCATTAAGCTCCGCCTCCACCAGCTTCTTCCTCAGCTCAAGATTTAAAACAAAGGTACAAAACCTTATTATATTACGACATACTATTTGGATCATATTTCTTTACACTATTTATTACTGGTTGTATTACAAAATGGTTTCTGTTTCCATGTGCAGATGAAACTTCTTTTTTTCTTTCGCCGTGCAACCATTTGTTACTTATAAACGTGATGCCGTTATAATGAATTTTATTTTACTGGATTTATTTTTCTCTTTGTTGAGGTTTCATATATAAGAACACATTTATTTGGATTGAAAGAAAAGTATATAAAAATACGTTCAAGAAAAAGTAAAGTTTTTCCAATTAAGATCTTTGTATATATTTTACATGTTCATAGTTAACTACGCATTCAGATTTCTTAGACACAGCAACTTTAGTAAACATTTAGAATATATAGCACTACATCTATACTGTAATTTAGTCGACTAAAACGTTCTGATATTTTGTCGACTAAAATGAGACTAAAAAAAACATTAAGAAGACTAATTTGTGACTAAAATAAAACTAAAAATCTTTGTCAAAACTAACACTGTTGATTCGAAAGCTCTTTGAACAAAAGTAGCAGACTGCAGGGACGGAAGATGTACTTCACACTCGTCTAGTCACTACAACTACACACACATCTTTCCCACTAGCCACACGGCAAACACACAATACCATGTCTCTTATAGATGGGAGGCTTCCTGTAGATGTTGGGCTCCCCTGTGGCTGGCAGAACAGAGAGAGATTACAAACGACAGAGAGAGAATGAGAGACGTGAGTGAAAGACAGGAATACATCAGAGCAGGTGAGCATCTGCTGAGCTTCCACTTCTGGCCTCCGAGGACCTTCAGGTGGGATGGAGGAGTGACTGAGTCAGCAGTGTCTTTGTCGCAATAGTTTGACTTCGAGTCCCTCCAGTTTTCAGTGATTTTAATGTATCAATGCGCAAGGAATCGGATTAGTGACAGAAATATCAAACAAAAATGACAAGAAACACACAAAAATGTTTCACACCTACGTTTTTTTATGTTTCGCTTGCGATCTTCACGGATTTTTCCAAACCTTTTTTTTTTCTCGCTTTAGATTTTTTCGTTCGTTTCATTTCTTTTTCTCTGCAGCCTTACTCTGATTGGCTGGTGAGAATGTGATTGGCAGCTGCTTGACCCGGAAGTGTGGGAGGAGTTCAGCGAGTGTCATTCACAGTGTAATTCACCGATTTTTCAAACATTTTTAGAATTAGTAGTATACAAACAAATTGTGAAATTTGATACTTACAAAGTGCATTTTAGCACAATATTGATACATTATTGTGGTGGCTGACTAGTTCAGAATAATAACAGACATTTTTGTTTCTTCACATTGAAATACTGTATTACGAAACTGTGAAAATTGCTTTTTTTTTTTTCCTAAAAAAAACTGTGAAAATAGCTTTTTATTTAAAAAAAAAACGTGTTAGCATCTGCCCCATTCGCCCATGCCTAAAACAGCCACTGTCTCTAACAAATGGAATGTGATGCTCAATAAATAAAAAAAATGGCGGAAATTTGGCGCAAACTACAACACGAAAATGTTTTTGTTTTGGTGCACAAAAATGTTGCTTTTTTCGATCATTGACGACACAAAGAAACCCTGGAGGAACTGATGTAGTAACGCATGGAGGTGAAAGCAAGAACAGCGGCCAATGAGGTGAAGGTGGAGGCGTGGCCTACCTGGCACATGGAAATGCTTGGGAGCTTGGTTTGTGGTGGGCGTGCTGGGCCGGGCATCGAGCGGACTGTAATAGGGCGAACTTCTGCCACTCTCGGTGCCTGCAGCAAGCCCAAGCCAGAACCAGAGCGTGAGTGCACACCTTCCTCATCACACCGAGGACAGACAGTATGAGCAGAACAGCCATACTGTCCACACAGGAGATGCGGGTGGAATGGCGGGTCGTGCCCCCGTGACATCATCCAAAAAAAACCCTCGTGCAGTTATCACGTGGAGAACTTTGGACAAACGAGCCGAGATGGTGCAAGAACTGAAGCCGTTTCTTTTTCTTAATATGAAAAGTGACTCTCATATAGTGAAGCTTCATATTCTGTGGATCGTTGGTCGGCTGATCGTCTCACAGCTCGTCACATTAAGAAAGTAGAAATAGAGGGTTGATATATCGTATTTACGCGATTAGAAGCACCGTTTTTTTTTTACAATTTTAGCGGCAACAAAAACATGCGTAAAAGATTTTATCGGCTCAGAACAAGAAATAAAGAAACATTAAAATTGTCGTGACACTTAACAGTGACAAAATAACACAGGAAGTAAGATTAAACTCAATACAATCAATAATATTTAAACAGACAGACCTTTTTGCATCCAGTAGAGCTGCGCTAACGGCTAACGGCTAGCACATGAAAACGAAACCATAAGCAAAAGCTTTGACGCAAAAAGGAAATAGTTCAAAACGAATAACACGGAGCCAAACACAATCCAATCGCTCTGTCTGCTGCACAGAGAAAAACGTGACTGTTCTAAAATTTACGTCTAACATAAACCAAGCTTTACTCTAGGCTCTTTTAGTGCAAAAGGCTTGTGGGAACCAGTGAGCAGCGAGGCATCATGGGAAGTGTAGTTCCGAGCGCTAGAATAGACTTTTTTTTAATAATTATTGAGTAAAACGAAAACATTGAAGTTCAATGTTCACAAATTAAGTTCAAGTACAAGTTCTGAGCATTTTAAGGCGCTTTTTACAGTTTTAACTGTCTCAAAGTAGATTTCTTAAAAAAATAAAAAATAAAATAGTATTTCAAAGAGTGCTTGTATTCGCGTAAATTCGCGGCAATCAGATTGTACTCTGCACATGCGATGAAGTCCAGATGGATCTCCACGCTCACAAGAGTGGCTCAGAGAAGAAGAGAGGGATGGAGGAGAAGGTTCTCACCGTATCTGTAGTAGTGCTGTGGGGAGCGAGGCATGATGGGAGACATGCCCTGACGGCTGTAGGTCGGGGAGTCGATGTAACCCGGGCTGGAGGATCTTCTCATTCTCATGTCCATGCTGTCATATATCTCCTGTACAGACAGCAAGGCAACGCTCCGTTTCTGTGCTGACCATACGTGCTGCTCAATGCTTTACTTAAAGACATTCCCACCTGAGAGTAAGGAGAGAGCGTGCCCAGGGACTGTTGAGGGAGAGCAACAGGGTCAGAAGAACAGTGTGAGAGGAGTGTTCAGAGAAAGGCTTGAGTGGACAAAAACAACTGCACTCTTTACTTTACCGACTTTACAGTCACTTGGCAGACACTTTTATCCAAAACGACTTACATTTTGTTACAATTTCAACAGATTTTTGCTTTCTCTGAGTTATGAATCCACGATCGCTCTACAGACTGAGCTACTGGGAAAGCTCAGATCATTAACTAACAGGTCAAAGGTCTCGTTAGTTCCTAGTTAGTAGCTGGAACTTAAGAGCTAAATCATGACCCATCAGTTTCATTCACGATGGCTTTGCTTCACAAACCGAGGGATGATTCCTTTCTTGTTCTCAAAACGGATGATGAGCAATGGATGATTTGGAACGGAAGCTCAAGATTCCGCACACGTGAAGAATGAAGCTTTAGACGACTAATTCGATGGGATTATGAAGTATCACGATGCAATTGCTTTTTCCAACAGCCGACTAAAGCCAAGCAAAAGCTCTCCTACAGACTAGCAGGTGGAGAAGAAAGCAGACGGATCTACGGGGAAGGCGAGCAAGAAAGCAGACAGCCAGCACATGTGGAGCCATAAGCAAAGCTAAGCTAGACCAGACCAGACCAGACCAGACCAGATCTCGCGGCCCACTAGAGTAGTACCTCCCCATAGCTGAGCCGCTCGAGCCGGTCGTCTGAGCAGTACGTGTGACCGGACTCACTGGTCCAGAACTCTGGTCGCTGCATCTCATAAATGGTTTTAACCTTAGGCAGCGCCGCCAAGTCTTTGTAATCAAGGACCTCGTCCTCCAATTTCGCCTAAAGGAAGGAAAGACAGGACACAGGCAAACACTCTCACACGTCAAAGTCCACGAGCAGGCCTGCGACCAACCAGGGTGATGATGAGGGCCACGCCATCACTTAGCAAGACGGCAGAATGTGACCAGGCTTGGCTCGAGACGCTATGAAAACGTCACTTTGGCTTTAACTTCCTGAGTCCCGATGGCCTCGTCTGTGTACGTGGATCTAGGGGGTTTCGACCCCAGACGTTTCGACCCGGACAATTCATCCATGGGATGTTTCGACTCACGGATTGTTCGACTCGGACCTTTTGATCGGGTTTGTTTGACCATATCAAAATTAACATCGTCCAGATTAAAAAATTAACATCTCCGCTAGGATTTGTTGCAATCGTGGCCAAAACGTGGTTTTTGCAAAGGTTGTATTTTTTACGTAAAATTGATTTTTTACGTAAAATTGTGAGCTTGATGTTTAGGTAAGACGTCGTATAAGTTTATGTATGAGCATGGCGTCAAAACCTCGAACGACCAAAACGTCATCACTTGTGGAACGACCAGGTGTTTTAACTCCGCCTCCGTTCGGGCCCAGCATTTATCCGGATTCCATTGTGCAATTAAATTGTCAAGCATTTTCAAGCACTTCATTCACAATTCAAGCATTTTCAAGGCCTTGAAAACACTTTGTTGAAATTCAAGCATTTTCAAGGATTTCAAGCACCTTGTAAGTTACTATAGTGTAAGTAATATAACTCGTATCTGTACATGCGTTGGCATTCCGTGACCTTTGCGTTGCCGCAGTAAAGCTTTCTGCTATCCACAACCACACGACACTTCGCGGTTGGCATCAAGCTACGTGCTTTGAATGGTCTGCTTCACTCATGAAATGGCACAGGATGGCAGAGGATGAGAAGGCCGTGAGCGTGGGAAAGCAGATGTTGGCTGGTAATGCCCTGAACTGTCCAGTAGGGGCAGTATTTTGCAGCATTAGTGTTGGGTTTTCGTTTGTTGCCCTCTTGAATTATTATGGGTTTTCTATTTTGTTGATTGTATTATTATTGTTATTATTACACATATTCGTTTTTTTTGTTTATTTTCCTCTTTTCCTAATTTTTGAACGCAGATGAACAATGGACATGTTATTCTTTAAAGATTATTTTTTCCCTAATTCCGCGTAGCGACTTTGCGTTGGTCTGGAACAAAGAAAACCAAGAAAAGCGCTACATAAATAAACTCGAACATGTTTATTTTTTGCTTGCAATCTTCACATGCTTCTTTGAAACTTTTTTTTTAATCTACTGAGATTTTACGCAGGTGGATACTTTGTTTTGTTTAGGTCTGTGTATCAGTTTGTGGGGTCAAGGTAAAGGGGGAGGGGTTGAGATCCGTCCAATCGCTGCTCTGATTGGTTGACATTTCAGTCATCGTGTCCAAGAGAACAAAAGACTGAAAGTTCACCAAAAGACCAGTGTGTCAAACACGATTAAATGACGAGAAAACAGATTTGGAAATCTACTCAAAATCTTCCAAATATTACTAATGAACCGTGGTCACTTTTTACTTCACACTTTAGGGACACTTCGATCACTTTACCCACAGCTATTGTATCTTTATTGTATTCTATTTCACTGTATCTTTTTTTAATTTGTATCTTTTTATTGTCTTGCATTTTTATTTTTACTTCTAACTGTGACCCTATTAAATTGCTGGAGGATTGCATATGTATGTGACAAATAAAAAATATGAATTTTTATCACACATGAAAGCCTAAGTGATGCTCTTTCATCACAGCCAGTGTGTTGTTTTCCAGGGATGACGGAGAGATACTCACACAGATGACTCTGCTGGGTGAACTGATGCTGGAGCCTGGAGGAGAGATGGAGGCTTCTGATGTTCGCCTGAGCTGGAGGACGACACCAGTAGATGTACAAACACTGTATATACGCTCTACACACACACACACACACACACACACACACACACACACACGGTGGTCCTCACTCTCAGCTTCCTCTCAGTGCGAGACGTCTGCTTACACATCGGATGCCAGACTTCCGAACCTGAAAGACAGAACGTCTGACTCAACTGTGGATTCCACAAGCTTTATAAATTAACTTTGTAATAATTTGCTCATTTTAGCCTCAAATTAAACAGATTAAGTGCTCTCAATAAGGTTTGGAAGCTTTTGATTCGCCTTCATTAGAGAATTTCTTCTATTGTTTGGGTCTTTAATTGCCTCTTTTGATCAGTTGTCACATTGTGTGGGCGACAGCCAATCACGTCGCTCCTGATATCCGCGCCTACCGTAGTCGAAATGTAGTTTTTGGTCGACACACACTCTTAATTACATTTTTGGTATTCATTTTTAGACACGTTTAAGCTCTTGTGGGCCACATAAAAGGACATGGAGGGCCACATCCGCCTTGAGTTTGACACGTGCCACACTGCAAAAAATACAAATGAAAAAATAAGAAAATAAATAGCAAAATGAGCAAAACAAAAAACTCAAATCAAGTAAAATTATCTGCCAATGGGGTGAGAAAATTTGACTTGGTAAGATAAGCTGAAACAAGCAAATAAATCTTTTTCCTCTAAATTTCAAGGTAGTTAATTTATCCTGTAAGAAAAAAAGCAAGATTTATCGTTTAGTTTCAAGATTTTTTGGCTTGTCAAGAATTAATTTTTTGCAGTGCATAGAGCGTTCAGAATGCTTCTTGATTATTGCAGGACAGAACTGCTGCATGGCAAAAAATGCATGTGGAAAAATGAGAAAATAAAAAACAAAATGAGAAAAAAAAGATAACAAAATGAGTAAAAAATACTCAAATCAAGTAAAATTATCTGCTAATGGGGTGAGAACATTTTACTTGGTAAGACAGATAAAAGCAAGATGAAAGATTCTAGATTGTCTAGATTCGAAAGATCGACTTACACAGTAGATTTGTTTCTGCATCTCAGTTCTTGTTCTCGTTGGATTTAATATAAAAAAGTAGCTAGTTTCTTAAATTGAGCAACATTGTGTTCTTAAAATAAGAAGATTTCACCTGACGTTTCTTGTTTCAGGAAGTTCCGTGTTAAAACATAATGTCTACTTTGAAAAATGTCTAGATTTAGTGTAAAATACCATCAAAATTTGCATTTTTTTCTGCGCAAGAAAATCCCTATTTTCGTGAAATAAGCCATGTAATCTCTCACTCATAATCCTAACATAGTTAATCTATTTTGTAAGAAAAAATAATTTCTTAATTTTAGTCTAATTTCAAAATTTTTTTTTAGCTTGTCAAGAATGTATTTTTTGCAGTGGGCTCCACTGACTCTTCCATGACTTCTCCTCCAGGCGCGTCACACACACTCAAGCCGCTGTTCTCCAGGTCCAGAGACAGAGTTAGAAGGTCATATGAGCCCTCACACACTCTCTCACACAGAAGACGCTGTGTGTTCCTCAAAACACTTCTCTTTAATGTCCCGTCGCTCACATGAGTCTCTTGTCACGCTCTGGAAATGCTGCTAATTATGAAACGTTGTTCTGACTGAATCCAGTCATGAGTCTTGTTCTCTTAGAAATAAATAAAGAAATGAGGGGAAAGTGAAGCTCGGTTGTTTGAAAAATATGAAGACATCTCTTGAAATATTTTACCAATTAAATTCTCAAAGTATCATTTGGCTGGTAGTGATACAATAGTGCAAGTGTTTTCCATTAATTTATTCAACTCCGCCCACCGGCAACGAGCCAATAGTCTGTTTTTTGCTGTTATTATTCTAATTATTTTAAGACATGTTTACATTTCATATTGGGTTTTCTGTATTATTTGGAGTCTTTCCCCAATATTATGAAAATTAATAAATAGTTTACGCGTTTCCTTGTTATTATTAAAAAATAAGACAATAACATTTTATGAAACATTTCATTTCGACTCACTTTAGGCATTTTCACTTTACCTGGATCACTTGAGGCATTTTTTTTGTGTGTTTTACTCATATTTTGTCTTTATTTGATTGTATTTACATAGCATTTTAGTATTTTAAAACTTTTTTCCTCATCTTCATAGTTTAGTTTTTGCATTATAGTCATGTTTTATCTTTATTTTTACGGTATTTAATTGTGTTTTTGTATCTCTTTATCTTCATTTCTATTGCACTTCTTTGCTCGCTTTTCACCCCAACATGTTGAAAAGACATTTCACTACATGTTGTACCACGCAAAAGGTGTAAGTAACAAATACAAATGTGAATCTACCACAGTAAAAATCGTTGTCCATGAAACCCTTCTAGCTCAAGCAGTGACTTTGTGAACTTTCTCTGTGGTGAACCTGACGTAGCGCAGCATCTGCTGTCTCCCGAAGCTCGGCTTTCTCTGACCAGACTCTGGGTGGGAAAAGCTCCGTCCTTTTCCAGACTTTCCCGACTCGGGAGATCCGGAGCAGTTGCTGAGCCGTGTGACCTCCTCACCTGTCAGATACATCTCCTCGCCCTCGGTGAACATCATCTGACAGCGGGCGCAGCGAGCACACGTGGGGTGGTAGTGCTTCCCTCCGGCCTGGAGCAGCAGAAGAAACACAAGAGAAGCTTAAACACGGCAGCTGCTCCTCCAGTGGAGACGCTCACACAGATCTTCTCCACTGGGCCCGATGAAAAAAATATCAGCTTGTTGATGGAAAGAACGGAGGACGAAGACAGTTCTTCAACACGTGCAGCGATTACAGGAGAAACCGCCTCGTTAATGAGTAAAGTACTTGAGTAGATGCACTGTGTTACTTTACTCAAGTATGTTTCATGGCTACTTCGCACTTGTACTGAGTATCAACGATATAAGCAACTTTTACTCTCTACTCCACTGCATTTGTGATTGAGTAACTGTACTTTTTACTCCACTACATTTGAATTGACACGTACTGTTACTCGTTGCATCTTGATCAAGTCTCGTTCATCTTGAACAAACCATATACAGATCTTCCCTGACTGTACAGTGGTATATTGTAAAATTACCACCCTAACATCACATCAAAGTCAATTGTATTTATTTTTATTTTTTTGCACATTTGACTGAACTTTTTGTTTTTTATTTATTTTGTTTTACCTACTTTGAAGCATGGAGGTGTTAAATTTCGCCTCTGTGTAAGAAGATAAAACCTCATGAATTGAGTTTTTTTCCACATTTCCTTTTTTTAGCCTAAATTCAGCATGTGTAAAATACTTAAGTTCTTTTAAAATTCGATATTCAATTTTTTCAAATAGTGGTGACGTTTTACTTGTATTGGAGTAACAGTACGTATCCGCACTTTTACTTAAGTATGGTTGTCCGGTACTCTTTACACCTCTGGCCAACACCTGATTGGATGATATCGTGTAACTTTGTAGCAACAATGACACAAATATGTTACAGTTCTCCTCTGTTCTAACCTTTAATCTATGGTTCAATGTATCTCTTATGTTTTGGCTGGACGTGTCAGTCTGAATATAGTCAATCGAGGCACCCCCCCTAATATTTCGGGCACAAAATTTGAAAAATTTAAGAAAAAAAACTAAATAAAAAAACATTTTTACTTATATTCACATAAATACAGTATATTTATATGTATATATGTATGTACTTTTTTACATTTCTGTTTTAAGTGCGTTAACATTCTCCTAAACATACTATTTTTCGTTATTTAGCAAACCTAAATTGTGACTCGTAATATTTTGATATATTTTTGCTATAGTTTGAATGATAACAAAATTTTCTAGGTCCTAGCAAAGTCTAGGTGTCAGAACTACATTTTCCAAGAGTCTTTGCACCAGTTCGCACATGCACAGAGCAACTGCGTGAGGCTCGTCGAGCTCTATGTTTAGAGCTTCTCTAATGTTGTGTGAAGAGAATCAAAGCGAATATTATCCCCTGTTTAGCAGACCCAGCGTTTTGATTGTGTCTGTCCCTTTAATTTTTTTTTCTAAAACAAAACTGAGTCAAAAAACTGTGACTAAAACTAAGTAAAAAATCCGGTGGAGCGGGAGCCGAGGTGGCGGCCGACGCGGCTCCAGGAATCAGCGAGCTGTCGTTTTCTAAGTATACGCCACCACTGGGCGTGTCCCGGGGGGACGGGTGCAGATCATACAGATAAATCAGCGCGTGCCCCACAAGCTATAAATAACCCGACTCCAGCGCCGCTCTGGAGCAGAACACTTCCGTCTCTCTGCGGGAGAAAGATCTCCTTTAGAATTCATCCGGAGACGATTCCATCCTGCTCCGCTTCTCGGAACTGAGACGTCGACAGAAGCCTGATAATACTTATTAATTAACACTTAGTTCTCGTTACAATGGGATGTTAGCTCGTTAATGATTTGGTTTCTCGTTAAACTGGCAGTGCTGGTCCAGTGGTGGGGAATTGGAGTTTTGCAGGTTAAAATGCCGGTCCGATGGTTTCCACTACTGAGTTAATCCTCTGACCACTGCTGAAGACTGCCCACTGCTCCCGAGAGTCAAATATTTATTTGGGTTTAGGCTCTAGCTGTTATTAATAGAATAATAAGATAAAAAAAGACAAGACAATAAGACCTTTTGAAGTCAACAATTTCGATTGGACAAAACAGGCGACATTCATTATAATAATTAATTACCATGTATAAATGTAACTAAATGTAATCAAATGTAATGTTAAACAAACTCTTTAATATATAACCTATTCAAGTGACAATTTCCGTTGCGCAGAAAACCCAAGATCGCTTGTTGCTCAAACATAATTCAGTAAAAATTAAAAAAAAAACTGTCCATGTGAATAAAGAAAAATAACACAAAACTGTGGAAACTAATTTTCGAATACCTGTAAAAATTTTGTCTAAACTGAATTATTTTTATCTCCCACAATCCTCAGCGTCATGAGGTTCAGCTGCTGATCTCAACAAAGTTCGTCACAATTACAACATGCTGTTTACATGAATTCAATGTAATTATTTAATTCAGTTTACTATAGATATAGTTTAAGAACTGACTCACCTCCAGAACTCTCCCGCTGATGTACCGGTCACATGTTTCACACTTTATCCCAAACTGAGCGTGATAGTCCGACTCACAGTACGGAACGCCGTCTCTGAACACACACACGCACATTTCACACACGGATAATTCCATTTGTGCTCCAGAAAATGTATAGTACGATGCTTATAATTGATATTGAAGTGTAAAGAATATAAAAGGATTCAATATATGAGCACATTTTTTTTAATCGTGATCAATCTCATAGTAATTTTGAAATTGATTTAGACTAATGCAGATTAACGTGGATGCAGCTATGAAGTCGTCGGGGTTGCTTCGGGGAAAATGTTTTCGTAAAAAGCCTTCTGATAGAAACTTGACACTTGCACCTTGTCTAATAATTGTCATTTAATTACAAAGCTGATTTGATCAAACCTTAGCTAGTGCGGAAAACGCCCATTTGCTATGATTAGAGATTAAGTTATTCTTTTCACTTTAATATAGTTATTAAAAGTACACAAATACTGTTATTTGTATTTGCCTTTTTAACTCCTATAATGCTTTGCTGCAAATGCTTCTTTTTTTCGTTATTGAGCTAATAAAAACTCTAATGGAGGTCTGTCTTCACAACCATTATCTAAAAAAAAAATTGGAAAAATATCAATTTTGGTGTCTACTGTACTCTGGTGTCTACTGTAAGCTGGTACGCCCCCCTACTTTTTCAGACACAAAATAAAAATTCCAAAACAAACTAAAAACTAAAACTACTGTACTTACGAATATAAGCGAATATAAGCACCCCCTAATTTTTCCTGACTAAATTACACTCATTTTCTCTTTAAAACACTAATAGCTAATAAGAACTCATATGTAGATCTGCCTTCACAACTATTATATAAAGAAATAAGCGTATATTTATTTTAGTGCATACGGTATTTGAAATGGGCGATTATAAGCACTGCGCAAGACTTTGAGCCGCTATAATTGGAAAAAATATCAAATTTGGTGTCTACTGTAAGTTGGTGTCAATATAAATACACCCCCCCCCTAATTTTTCAGACACAAAATAAAAATTCCAAAACAAACTAAAAACTAAAACTACCGTATTTACGAATATAAGCACCCCCTAATTTTTCGGACTAAATTACATACATTTTCTCTTTAAAAATACTAATAGCTAATAAAAACTCATATGTAGATCTGCCTTCACAACTACTATTTAAAGAAATAAGCGTATATTTATTTTAGTGCATATTTGAAATGGGCGAATATAAGCACCGCGCAAGATTTTGAGCCGCTATAATTGGAAAAAATATCAAATTTGGTGTCTACTGTAAGTTGGTGTAAATATAAATACACCCCCCCCACCAAATTTTTCAGACACAAAATAAAAATTCCAAAACAAACTAAAAACTAAAACTACTGTACATACGAATATAAGCACCCCCCTAATTTTTCGCACTAAGTTACATACATTTTCTCTTTAAAAATACTAATAGCTAATAAGAACTCATATGGAGGTCTGCCTTCACAACTATTATATAAAGAAATAAGCGTATATTTATTTTAGTGCATACGGTATTTGAAATGGGCGATTATAAGCACCGTGCAAGATTTCGAGCCGCTATAATGTGTAGAAACATGCATTTTTCCGGCGAGGCCGCCTCACTTGCTGATGTATTCCCCGGTCAGCACCAGTCCGCAGGTCTGACAGCGGAAGCAGCTGACGTGCCACTGCTTCTCCAGCGCCAGCAGAGACTGACCCTGCGTGATCTCCTCACCACACCCGCCACAGTCTGGAAGTCAAAGCATTCAAACACACTAAAAACACTCCGTCCGTTTTGGGTTTACATACACGTGTTACACATCTGAAGAAATTTGAAAGTGTCTGTTTTTTTTTTTTTCTACATTTTTCCTAATCGATACAGAACGTTGTGTTTTTCGTAGGGCTGTCGAATGATTCATTTTTTTAAACTAGTTACTGATCAAGTTAATCGTGATTAAGAAGACTGAAGCTTGTAATATTGGATATTGATGTGTAATATGTAAATTAATGTAAACTCAAAACTAAATAATCACTCGTTTAAAAACTGTAAAATAATTTAGTATAATTCTTGTTAAATTTAAAAAGTATTGACTTTGTTTTTTAAACCCTCCGAGGTCGAGTCGCACTTTTTTCCAAGATAAAACACTAAAAGTCAAATTTGGTCTTACATATTAAGTGTTATCCAATAAAAATATTTGTATTTTTTTTTAGGTTACACTTTATTAAAAAAAAAAAAAAAATTATAATAATAATAAAACTTAAATGTGTTTATTTTTACACTGTCAGTCCATGGAATCAGATGCAAAAAATGTAAATTAAAATAAAAAAAAAAGAAACGAGCGGAAAGTGCTTCACATTTACGTTAGGTTTTTTATTTTTCGCTTGCAATCTTCACGTTTAGGTTTTTTTTCGTTTAGACTTCTGGCACTAGCTGCACGTGGGGGCGCCCCTTACTCTGATTGGCTGGTGAGAATGTGATTGACAGCTGCTTGACCAGGAAGCCCGGTCCCGCCCCTTTGTCAAATGTTGGAACCCAAATCGCCCTCAAATCGAAAAATGTTCCCACTCAAACGTTTTCCTCAGCAGCTGCTATTCTGAGGCGAGATGACATAATTCCCACCGTTCCTTCCCTCTCCTTGCCTGAGCTCAGACGCTTAAACCTGATTATTAACACCATGTCAAGGGACTATTTGTCTAACAAGATTGAGCTTAGCAGAAGAGACGCTAAAGTTAGCCATCGCTCAGTGAGGGATTAAGAGTTTAGAGTTTGGTGTTAAGCCAATAACGTTCTTTTTTTACCACTTGTCTTGGATCCGAATGAAGATGTTTTTAGAACCGTGGTCTCCGGCATCGGTCTGTAGATGAAATGGTACCGGGCCGCCAAAGTATGGAATTAATGTTTTTATTATTATTATTATTATTATCATCATTATTATTATTATCATCATCATTATTATTATTATCATTATTATCATTATTATCATCATCAACATTATTATCATTATTATTATTATTATCATCATTATTATTATTATTATTATCGTCATCATTATTTTTATTATCATTATTATTATTATTATTATTATTATCATCATCATTATTATTATCATTATTATTATCATCATTATTATTATTATTATTATCGTCATCATTATTTTTATTATCATTATTATTATTATTATCATCATCATTATTATTATCATTATTATTATTATTATCATCATCATTATTATTATTGTAGTGACAAAAACATTAAACATGGGATTTTTTGAAGAACACGCTTTATTTATTAAAAAGAAAAACGAATGCAAACGAATCACATTTTCGCTTTGTTTTTTACTATTATTTTCGTTCGTCATTTTCACAATTTCGTTGGACAGCACTTTGACCAGTAAGGTTGCGTGTTGGTTCTAGATGGGAAGCATCTCTCCAAATCTACTTTCTCTAAATGAAGTATTTAAGCATATAAGCAATCGTATCATAGACACTATAGTAGAAATGCTTTATTATGAACCAGTAAAAGAGTGAAGTGGCTCAGCGCATTTTACATTGCCGTAATGGAATCAGGAGCGCAACGAAAAAAACAAAAAGAACCAATTTAAGTCTGATGCTTTTACTCACTGATGCAGACTCGGAAAATGACGTCTTCAAGGAAGGCTAGCATTAGCATTAGCTAGGCGACTAAGTCTTCTGGCAACCTGCACTTCTTAAAAAAAAAGACTTAAGCGTCAGGGCTTTGCTGATGTCCAGCTGCGTTTAGACGTCCAGAAAACGGGATTGCATGTCTACCTCAAATTGCCTTTTCGATTACGTGATTAAGAATGGCATCTATGCTAATGGCATCTATTCAAATATTACTTTTTCAAAATTTACATACCGTATTTACACAAATCTAAGCACCCCCCTGATTTTTAGACACAAAAAAAAACAAAAAAAAAAAAAAACCCTAAAAAACTAAAGCTACTATATTTACGCAAATATACTGTAGGCACCCCCCTAAATTTTCAGGCACAGAATAAAAATGTTATGTTTTCTTTCTTTTTTTTAATTTCTGGCTAAATCATGCTCATTTTTACTTTAAAATACTATTTTTGCTTTCTTTAACAAACCTAACTCGTGACTCGATGCTTTGCTGCAAATGTTTCTTTATTTCCGTTAAATAGCTATTTAAAACTCATATGCAGGTCTGCCTTCACGACCATTAATTAAAGAAATAAGCATATATTTACAAGATTTTGAGCCGCTATATTTGAAAAAAAATAAAAAAAAAAATAAAAATGTATGGCTAAATATTCTCTTAAAATGCTTCTTTTTCGTCTTTAAACAAATTTAACTTCGATGTTGTTTTTCTTAAATATTCGATTAATTAAAAAAAAAAAATCTATTCTAGGGATCGCAACCTCCCATTCTGGTGAATTTGCATTAGAATAATTGATTATAGGTGTGAGTGAGGGTGTTAATGTGTGTGTCCCACTCTGTGATTGGTCGAATATCAATTACAAAAAGATTGGCGCCAGTGACCCAGAGACAGACTAAGTGGATGCATGTAAACAGCATTTCTAATTTGAAATTTAGAAATTTTCTCATTTAGAATTTTCTAAAAAGAAATGTAGAATTTCTAGAATTTTTCTAGAAGAAATTAATTTGATTCGACAATTCTAACGTCTTGTTCTAAAAAGTGCGACTGTTTTTGCTTTTCGATGCAGCGATCCTAGAGTTACTAACATTCCTGGAGGAGCTGGTTATGATTAAAAACAACTTAAAAATATCTGAACTCTTCGCTCAAGGATCGGAAGAGCGTGAAAGAACTGAACATGGAGAAGACACGTTTCAGCTTGTTCACGTTCCATCATCCTGGCCTGTAAATAACCTGTTATTCACCACGGTAAAACAGGCCTGTCAGCAAAACCCTGCGCCGGAATAATCCCTAATCTACATAGCAATTACACAACTTCTAAAAGGTCAGACTGATAAATGAAGGTCGGATTGGTGTGAAGAAGATGGTCCTACAGTCTCCTAAAAGTCAAATTCAAGCATTTCCAGCACCTCACAGTTGTGGTAAAATATATATTTAAAGGGATTTGTACACATGTAAAGAGATATTATGCGAAAACAAACAAAAACCCAAGTTGTGGTTTGTAATAGCGACTGGTTCATTGTCTCCGTCTGTCTAGTCGACTGTCAATGTTCGTTCAGATACACTTGATACGAAACAAATGAACGAAATACACGAAGGACGCGATTCGTTAATTAGTTAAAGATTTGAGTCCAAATTTGGTGTATTTTTTTTTCCTTAACTGTAATAAGAGGGAACAATCATGGATCATAAATCTTATCTGTGTAGATAGATAGATGAATAGATAGACAGATAGATAGACAGACAGACACAGTAGATAGTTAGATAGATAGTTAGATAGATAGTTAGATAGATAGTTAGATAGTTAGATAGATAGTTAGATAGATAGTTAGATAGATAGTTAGATAGATAGATAGATAGATAGATAGTTAGATAGATAGATAGTTAGATAGATAGTTAGATAGATAGTTAGATAGTTAGATAGTTAGATAGTTAGATAGATAGATAGATAGATAGATAGATAGTTAGATAGTTAGATAGATAGATAGATAGATAGATAGATAGATAGTTAGATAGTTAGATAGATAGATAGACAGATAGATAGATAGATTGATAGATAGATAGATTTTGTAGTGTTTTACAAATGCACTAAACCTTTGTAACATATGTAACTGAACTTAAAAAAATGTAACAAGTATTTTTTATTACAGTTATTATGATATTTTATCATATTATAAGACAAATGTGTCTGAATTCATTCAGACTGGATTAGGGCTTTTGCATATTACAGTTTTTCTCAAATGTTAAAACACATTTCACAAATGTTCCCTGCATGTTACCCAATGTCTAAACACAACGCCCGTTTCTAAAGCTACATAAACACAACTACACCTTCTCTCTTCAAAACTCAAACCTTCGTATCAAAAGAGCAGCTCGAAGCTTTAAAAATGTAAACACAATTCACATCATTGCACACTACAGTATGTGGCATTCTTTCAACTACGGTAACAACTG
>MU204250.1:14321904-14330215 GCA_017309775.1 Paedocypris sp. Pulau Singkep | reverse complement strand
CAAAACAACTGAAAACACAATTCTCGGTTGGTGAGAAGATTCCTTGATTTCACAACCGCCAATGCATATTCGTAGAAATTTTGCAGTAATGGAAAGCTAGAAATCTTAGATTTCTGCAGAGGATTAGGCATTTCGATTTTTTAGTTTGACATGAAGAGTATATATCTATAATTTGAAACCAATAGACTACTTTCACAGGCTTGCAAAACTGTGAGCAAAATTGTGACAAACAAAGCAATAGAGTACCATACATGTAGTGTTGTCTGAATGCCCTGATAGTGGTGGCCACAGTGAACCTACTCAGGTTCAGCCATCGTCTTGCCATGGACAATGACATGGTCAATGTTGCTCGCATCTGGTCTATAATGGCGGTGTGAGGTTGTCTCGCTTTTCCTCTTGGACCTTCTCCTCTCCCTTGTTGGCCTCCTTCTGTTCCACATTGGCCTGCATCTCTTCTTCCATGACCAGCTCTTCTCTTTCCTGTGACTCGAATTTCTCTTCCCCTGATTCTGCCTTCATTCATTGTGTTTGTTTGGAATCTTCAGCAAACTTTGCACTCTGAACTTGTACATGATACATGTAGTCACAGCATTAGCAACAAGTGTCTTCAATTTTGAGTGGTTGTGTGTAGTGAATGACGACAGGTGTGTTCATTGTGTTCAAATATTGCTGACTGTGTCAAGCATTTTGCATCACACGAGCTTTCATTTGAGAATATGAGCAGAGTTTTTTTGCAACTTGTGTTTTAGCAAGGAAAAATGTGTTTAGAGTTATGAGAACAGACATTGTGTTTTGTGAATTGTGTCTTCATGTGAAATGTGTTTATGGTATTGGAGAATGATGGTTAGATTTGGTAAATGTGTTTAGATGACTGGTCATTTGGTTTAGCGGATTGGCTTTTGTGTTTTAGCATTTGAGAAAAACTGTAATTGCGCACCGGTTGATTACAATTTCTTGTTATTAATATATTTTATTAATTCGTCGTTAACTTAATTTCGTAAGTATTCGCTGCATTTGTTTGTTATGAAATAAGTGTAATTACATTTTTAAGGCCTTGAAAACACTGAAATGGAAGCATTTTGACGGACTTCGTGCACCAGTAAGAACCCTGACTGGTGGAACTGGACGACAGACTGGTTATTACTGGGATGTGTAAATGAAGACGTGGACTTACGACTGGGCCCGTGGATTTTGATGGGCTCACTGGGATTAACCAGTTTGAGCGAACAGTGCTGACACACACATTCTTTACCGCTGAACGTCACTCGGTCGCCTATTGGAAAGGGTTTCCTGGAACACACATACACACACACACACACCATTACACACTTAAACACCGGCCTCATGAATATTCAACAGTGTGTGTGTGTGTGTGTGTGTGTGTGCAACAATCTGTCAAGAGACATGACTTGACCATTAAAACCTCACAATTAAAAGAAAAAAGAGCAAATGATGAAATGTGTCACACGTTTGTTGGGACTCACACACACGCACACACACCTACACACACACACACACACACACACACACACACACACACACACACACACTCTCTCTCTCTCTCTCTCTCTCTCTCACACACACACACACACACACACACACACACACACACACACACACACAATCACATGCTTTTTCTCGCACTCTCTTTTTCTCTCCCTCTCACACACACACAAACAGACACAGACACACACACAATCACATGCTCTCTATCTCTATCTCTCTTTCTTTCTCTCTCTCAGACACACACGCGCGCACACACAATCACACAATCACACACTCTCTCTCTCCATCTCTCTCTCTCTCTCACACACACACACACACACACACACACACACACACACACACACACACACACACACACACACCTATAAACACACAAACTGTCATCATTTTGCTGGGAAATCCTCTAAATAGATAGATAGATAGATAGATAGATAGATAGATAGATAGATAGACAGACAGACAGACAGACAGACAGACAGACAGACAGACAGACAGACAGATAGAGAGATAGATAGATAGATAGATAGAGAGAGAGAGAGAGAGAAAGAGAGAGAGAGAGAGAGAGAGAGAGAGAGAGAGTCTTCTCCTCCGCTGTATTCCGCTCTTCCTCTTCTGGTCTCAGTTTTCACTATCAGGGCGTTACTGCAGATTTCAGGCTAAAACCTCCGTTTCCTCTTCCTCCTCTCACATTACACACTCTTCCTCCAGTCCAGAGACATTGATCGCTCCCGTGTGTGTGTGTGTGTGTGTGTGTGAGTGTGTGCGCGCACCATGACACACTCAGCATCACACCAGAACAACATGAGTAAATTACAACATTGCGCATATACTGATATATATATATATATATATATATATATATATATATATATATATATATATATATACCGTATATAATATATATAAATACACACACACACACAAGTAGTGTATAGCGTATACTGTACGATTTATTACGTACAGAAAACTGTAATATCAGAAACATTTCCTACTACTACTACTACTATGTATTTCTGTACTTATTTACATATAAGTATATATTTTATTTTAAAAATATTTTAAAAATTATATATTAAGTATATATTTTAGACAGATTGATAGATAGATAGATAGATAGATAGACAGACTGGGAGAGAGACAGGTGGACAGAAGGAGAAAGAAAGAAAGAAAGAGAGAGAGAGAGACAGTTATTTATACACTTATTTGGAACGTATGTGTATTATCTATACATGTATTTTGCATGTATGTATCATTTATTTCTGGCGGATTTTGCTCCCTCACACACACACACACACACACACACACACACACACACACACACACACACACACAGAGAGAGAGAGAGAGAGAGAGAGAGAGAGAGGGAGACAGAAAGAAATGGGATAGATAGATAGATAGATAGATAGACAGACAGACAGACAGACAGACAGACAGACAGATAGATAGATAGATAGATAGACAGACAGACAGACAGACAGACAGACAGACAGAAAGAGAGATAGATAGATAGATAGACAGACAGACAGACAGACAGACAGACAGACAGACAGATAGATAGATAGATAGAGAGATAGACAGAGAGAGAGAGAGAGAGAGAGAGAGAGAGAGAGAGAGAGAGAGAGAGAGAGAGAGAGAGACAGTTATTTATACACTTATTTGGAACGTATGTGTATTATCTATACATGTATTTTGCATGTATGTATTTATGTTTTTCTCCCTCACACACACACACACACACACACACACCTGCACACACTGCAGACGAAGCAGTGCGGGTGGTAGGTGCGGCCCAGCGCGGAGACCACCTCCCCTGAGATGAAGAGCCCACAGCTGTCACACTTGGTGCCGTACAGCCGCTGGTAGTCTGTGGTGCAGATGTACTCGCCACTCTTCTGGAAAAAGCCCGAGCGAGCCAGATCACAGCCGCACACTGAGAAGACCAGCACAGGGAGAACAAGAGGGTGAGAAGAGCGGGAACGTGCCAGCCAAAATGTTCCATCACGGCGAGAAAGTTGAGCGCTAATTTCATTTTTAGGAAAAAAAAAAAAAGGAGACTTCTACAAACACTTTGTATGGAAATGATTTTTCCTAGAATTAACCTCAGTACTTTAATCTTTAGAATAGAGTAGAATAGAATAGAGTAGAATAGAATAGAATAGAGTAGAGTAGAGTAGAGTAGAGTAGAATAGAGTAGAGTAGAGTAGAATAGAATAGAATAGAATAGAATAGAATAGAATAGAATAGAGTAGAGTAGAGTAGAATAGAATAGAGTAGAGTAGAATAGAGTAGAGTAGAGTAGAATAGAATAGAATAGAATAGAATAGAGTAGAGTAGAATAGAATAGAATAGAGTAGAGTAGAGTAGAATAGAATAGAGTAGAGTAGAATAGAGTAAAGTAGAATAGAGTAGAGTAGAGTAGAATAGAATAGAGTAGAATAGAATAGAATAGAATAGAATAGAATAGAGTAGAATAGCCTTTATTGTCACAGTGCACAAATACGATGTGAGTCATATAAATGTACAGTGAAATTATAGCGACTTCCTATCCAGTGCAACGCGCATTAATACATCTATTCAAAATTTACAGTAGTGCAATGTATTACAGTCACAGAACACAGAGCTTTACAGCAGCGGAGAGAATTTGTGGATATATATATACGTATATATATGGATTATAAAAAATATATGGATTATATACATTTTATACATTTTGGTTGAGCAGGGGGTTATTTTATATGCACTTCCTGATGTTAGTGCATATGTCCGTTTAAGTTAGTGATGGCTTGGGGAAAAAAATATAATAGTAAATAAAAAAATAGTAGGAAAGTAGAAAAGTACTAAAAGTAGAAAAAAATTAAATAGTATTAAATAAAACTAATAAATTAGTGCCATAAACATCCAATGTCAAAATATCAAAAATAACACCAGCCAATCAGAATAAGGGCCGCCCCCCATTTGAAACTTGTGCCAGAAATCCAAACGGAACAAATCGAATAGAACGAAAAAGTCTGACACGAAAGTAAACGTTTCAAAGGAAAGCGTGAAGATTGCAAGTGAAAAATAAAAAGAACACAAACGTAAATGTGAAGCACTTTTGTTCGTTTCTTGGAAATTTACGTTTGATATTTTTAGCACTAATCTGATTCCGTGAAACCTGATTGGTGGGAAACGACAACGCAAACGATGGTGATCACTTATTAAAAAAAATGCAGTAAAAAATGTGTGGGATTACCAAAGTCCTATCTAAATAATAATACATGTTAAAATCATTTATTTTGTCATTTAAAAGTAATCTCAATGCATCAATATTATTAGTTGAATTAAAATTATGTCTGTCCCCATAATTAAAACTATGTTGCTCTCTTTCTCTCTCTCCCTATGCATCTCTCTGTCACCCTCTCTCTCTCTCTCTCTCTCTCTCTCTCTCTCTCTCTCTCTGTCCATCTTTCTCTTTCATTCTTGCTCTATCTCTTTGTCTTTCCCTCTCTCTCTCTCTATCTCTTTCTCTCTCTCCCTATCTGTCTCTCCCTATCCATCTCTCTCTGTCACCCTCTCTCTCGCTCTCTCTCTCTATATATATATACGTATATATATTTTTTTTAATTTTTAATTTTATTAATTTATTTTCTTTTTCTCTCACTCTACCTCGTTCTCTCTCCACCTGTCTGTCTGTCTGTCTCTCTCTCTCTAACTCTCTCTCACTTACTCCGTCTCTCTATTCTCTCTAACTCTCTCTCTTGTCTCACACAGGTTGCAGGCCTGAATCCAGAACCAGTAGGAACCACAACGGAACTTTCTTTGGGCCAGACACTGAATCCGATCTGCTCGTTCTGTCGCTTTGTCACTTTGGATTAAAGCTCCAACAACACACACCACCGTTCAAAAGATTTATCTTTTGGAAAGAAAAGCACTGTTATTGTCCATTAAAACAACATTAAACTAATCAGAAACACACTCTCTACACAGCTAATGTGGTACATAACTATTCTAGCAGTAAATGTCTGGTTTGTGGTGTAACATCTACGTCAGTGTGTAGAGGAACATTTCCAGCAACTGTCACTCCAGTGTTTTAATGCTACAAAGTGTTTGCTCATTGTGTCAGAAGGATAATGGATGATAGTAAAAGCCTCGTTTGATCATGTCAGCGCTGCTGGAAACTGTTTAGCTGGTTAAAGAAGCTAGAAAACTGACCTTCCTTTCAAGATTCAAGATTCAAGATTCAAAAAACTTTATTCATCCCAGGGGAGAAATTGCTTAAATTTGCTCTTTCAGCTTGAGCTTGAGAATCTGGAGCTTCACATTTGTGGAGTCAATCAAACGCTCGAAATGGCCAGACATGGAGAACTTTCCTCGACAGTCTATCCTTGCTCTTAGAAGATAAAGTGCGACTTTTCATGGAACACAAGCGTGTCCAGGTGACCGTGAATGTATGAGCGGTAGTGTAGAGTAAATGTAAAGTACAGTAGCATCAGTGATGGCGTCTGGGACGTCACGTCTGGAAGTGACAAGAGATTCTCACGACCTTCTGCAAAGCTCCAACTCAGCATTAGTGCGTCTCCCATGACACACACACACACACACACACACACACACACTGTCTGGGCATCCATCAGCAGGCCACGGCAGCTCTCACCCTCTCTCAGCGCTGGCCATGATTGCCGCTTTGAAAACGTGTCACGGTAAATGATCGACTCGGAGCAGACGAGGCTGGTAGAGCTCAGACGCAACTAGTCTCACAACCTCATGCTCAGATCCCACCACAGCTCTCTCTCTCTCTCTCTCTCTCTTTCTGTCTACCTATCTGTCTATCTCTCCCTCTCTTTCTGTCTACTAATCTGTCTCTTTCTCTCTGTCTCTCTGTCTATCTCTCTCTCTCTCTACCTATCCATCTCTCTCTCTCTTTCTCTTCCTCCCTATCTGTCTCCCTCTCACTCTCTCTGCCTGTCTCTCTTTCTCTGTCGGTCTGTCTGTCTGTCTGTCTGTCTGTCTGTCTCTCTCTCTCTCTCTCTCTCTCTCTCTCTCTCTCTCTCTCTCCTGTCTTTCTCACTCTCATCCCTCTCTTTCTCACTTTCTCTCTCTCCTGATCTCACTTTCTCTATCTTTCTCTACCTCTCTCACTTCTCTATAAATCTCTCTCATTCTCTACCTCTCTCTCTTTTTCTCTAACTCTTTCTCTCTCTCTCACTTTCCCTATATGACTCTCTCTAATTCTCTCGCCTTTTCTATCGGTCTCTCCCTCTGTCTCTTCAACTCTCTCTCACTCTCTATCTGCCCACCCTCTCTTACTTTCTTTCTCTCTCTAACTCTCTTTATCTGTCTCTCTCTCTCTCTCTCTCACTGTCTCGCTCTCTCCGCATCTCCTTGTTTGTCAGTCTTTCTGTCTCTCTCTCTCTCTCTCTCTCTCTTCAGACACTAGTCTTTATCTAGTGTAACTATAATTGAAGGGTTGGGTTGTTGAAAGATAAGGACGAGACAGAACCACAGGCATCGCTGGTAGACGAGCAGAAGTGAAGGAAGGTTGTGTGAAGGCAGGAGCTCAGAGAGTCAGACAGCACGAGCGAGACCTCGAGTTTAACTGCTTCACTGTGTCTCGGACCAAAGACCTTTAATCCATCTCCACTGGAGGGATGAGGATGATGAAGCTCACCAAGACTCTTCTAGAGGGAACCACATGAGAGTGGCACTCTAGAAAGTGTACATCTCTCTCTCTCTCTCTCTCTCTCTCTCTCTCTCTCTCTCTCTCTCTCTCTCCAACTCTTTCTCACTTTCTCTCTCTTAAACTTTCTCACTTTCTCTCTCTCTCTCTCTCACTCTCTCACTCTCTCCCTCCAATTCTCTCTCTCTCTCTCTCTCTCCAACTCTTTCTCGCTTTCTCTATTCGTCTCTGCTCTTTCTTTCCAACTCTGTGACTTTTTCTCTTTCTCTCAATTTCTCTTTCTCTCACCCTCACTTTCTTTGTCTCTCTCTCCCCCTCACTTTCTTCATCTCTCTAACTCTCTCACTTTCTTCATCTCTCTCTACCCTCTCTCTCTGTCTCCCTCTCTCTCTTTCTCTCTATCTCTCCGTGCCTGTCTCTCTCTCGCTCTCTTTTTCTCCCTATCTGTCTCTCTCTCCCTATATCTCTCTCTCTCTCTATTTTTCTCTCTCGCTCTAACTCTCTCTCACTTTCTCTGTCTCTCTCTCTCTCTCTAACATTCTCTTACTTTCTTTGTCTCTCTCTTCCTCTCTCCCTCTCTTCCCACTCCCCTCTTTCTTTCTTTCTTGCTTTCTTTCTCTAATCCGGCAGAATATTAACATGAAGCACAAGAACTGTCTTCTACAAACAGAAGCACTCTAAGGAAGCACCACGGCAGCTTTTAAGCCGATGCTTCTCTGATTGATCAAGAAAAACCTAAATGACTGATGAACGGAGCGGCGGGTAATTAGTGAAGAGCGCTTGTGCGGGCATAAAAGCTCCTGGAACCAGCAGCTGATTGGCTGAGGGGTGATGGGGAGGGACGTCCCCTTTCACGGTTGCCATAGGAAACCTAAACCTTCCGCTGTTGCCCTAGAGACAGCAGGGTCCCGCACAACACACTGTCCGAGAGACGAGGCTTCAGCCCCGAAAACATCACAATCACTGCAACTAATCACGAGGGAAACTCTGGAGAACTCCAATGAAAAGCCGGTGTGTCTCCCAGCCGGAAAAGTTCTAGTTTCAGTGCAACTACTTCTGAAAATTAAGAATTTTCCTCTTCACGTCCGGATTGAGAAGGGAAAAAAAACATTTTATTGGACGCAGACAATCTCCCTAATATGAACTTTC
>MU204250.1:14301904-14316904 GCA_017309775.1 Paedocypris sp. Pulau Singkep | reverse complement strand
ATTCTTAAGTGTGTGTAGAGGTCAAGGTCAATTATCTAATATCTTGGTCCAAATGATCCAAAGGTCAAGGTCAAGGTCAAGGTCAATACCGTCTGTCCATAACAGCACAATATTCCCAGATGTGCTGTCTCCTAGGTACTTTCGATTTAATTTATCTTGTATATTTATGTAATTTTGGAGGAGGAGTAGAAAGATGGAGCAATTTTTTTACATTTTATATTTCTTATTTTATTTTAGGGTTTTTAATTGTTTTGGTGTAGAGGGGTAGAGAGATGGAGCAATTTTTTTACATTTCGTATTTTATTTTAGGGTTTTTAATAGTTTTGGTGTGGCTATGTGAAACAACCTACTGTGAATGAATTTACCGAAGTTTGTTAATTTTGCTTCGTGTTATAATACGCTGACTAATGAGAAAAAAAATAATAAACATTATGAAGAACATGTTTGTTATATAATCTTGTTTGCTAATAATCCAGTGCCTTATTAATAATCCTTATTATCACAAAATTATTTATTTGTAATTTTATACGCATGTAAGTCGTTTTTGCATTATTTGCTCTCTTCCAGTCGCTGAACCATCACCACCCCACCAAACACTAACAGGCTATTGGTGATTGGTTGATTTGATTGTGTTGCTGAGAGTATCCACCAATCAGGCGCAGGCAGACAGTCACCACGGCAACCTCTTCAAGCAAAGCAAGTCCACGTGTTGCGCTGAACCGCGTCTAATCTCGTTTTTAAATTCTCAGCGTGACGCGTCGTTGCCGTTCAGATTGTGTTCTTAGATTTCTTTCCTACCTGGGAGAATTTCCTACCATCTATATGCATTCACGTAAAAAAAAAAAAAATACACATTTCGTCTCCTTAGCAGCCGACTTGTGGGAAATTTTACAAGCTCCATTAAACTTTGTTCTTTATATTCTTCATTTTATTTTAGTAGGACTGTCAAATTACAGTTAAAATGTACATTTTAAGATTTATATAACTATCTGTTTTTACTTCCCAAGGTGGCCAGAACTTGACGTAATTGTTTAACCCTCCTATTATGTTCGGTTCAGTTTGACCCGTTTTCAAATTTTTACATATTTAAAAAAAAAATGTAAATATTTTTCCACTTTGAAAATTCTCCTGCTTGGTTTATTTGGTGTAATTATCATATGAAAAATATAATGATTCAGTTGACATATTGTGTAACACCACACGCTACATGTTTGTGGTACAAAGGTTATGTTCTGGTCAAACTGACCCGTGTTAAAAGATTAAAAATAAAAATAAATACGTAAAAGTATTTTTTCACTTTAAAACTTCTCCTGCTTGTCTTAGTTAGTGTAATCTACATATAAACAAACAATGACATATTTGTAACACCTGCTACATGTTTTTGTTACATTGATAATTGTAATTTATTAAAACTCAATTTGACCCTTCAGACAAAATAGAAGCTAAAAAGAGTCAGAAAGATCAAATACTATTTGTTTTTTTGCAACAATGAGACATAACACACACACACACACACACACACACTGGGAATCTTTTTGGTGTCGGACACTTCTATGCAGAATAAAAGTCCCCCGGTGTCAAACTGACCCGCGAACATTATTGACGCACAAACACAAGCGCAGGGTTAACTTGCACACGGGTAGGAGAACTACTCAAGTAATTGGGCCTGAGAGTGAGTGTGAGTGTTACGTACCTTGGCAGGTGAAGCACTTGATGTGGAAGTGCACGTGCTGTACCCGCACCACCTCGCCTTTACACACGTCCCGGCAGCGGAAGCAGTGGATGCGCGAGCTCTGCTGACACGCCACTGCAAACACAACACAACACTCTTACTCCTCTCTCACTCCGCTTCATGCCTCCTCTCTATCCCTCGCTTCTTTTCCTTTCCACCCTAGCATTCGTCCTCTTCCTAATGGACTCGCTCAAAAGCGGGAAGAGGCGGCTTCTCTCGTTCTCTGTAGGGTCTTACTTTCTTTTTTTTTCTTTCTTCTGCTCCCTTTTTTCATTCCTACACAACTACTGTACCTCTGAAACTTTCACTTCTTTCTTTCTTTCTTCTGCTTTTTTTTTCATTCCTTCACAACTCCCTCTGCAATTTTCACTTCATTCTTTCTTTCTCTCTATTCATTTTTTGCAAACTCTTCCTTTTTCTTTCTTATTTATTATTTTATTATTTTCTCTTTCTTATCTTTTTTCTAGGTTAGTGTCAAAATTATCAAACATCATTTTTTAAGAAAGCAACAAAAATGTTTCACATTTACGTTTTTTAAGTTTTCCCTCGCAATCTTCACGTTTTCGTAAAAACTTTTTTTTTTCAAGCCAATCAAAGTTAAAAGTCCAAACTAGAAAAAAATGAAATGAACGAAAAAATCTGAAGCGAAAAAAAGTCTCAAACGACAACGTGTACATTGCAACGAAAAATAGAAACATATTATATTTTTGGCACTAATCTGATTCCATACTTTTTGTTTTAACAATCTCCTTATTACCCAAACAAAACTAGCAATGAAGGCGTTAAATAAGTCTTGACTCCATCGCTTCAGCGGAACATCTGCTTCCGCTCTTCATCGGCCTTTATCTGGCATGAAGGAAAAAGTGCTGAGTCAGGAAATGATTCTGGCCCGACGGAGGAAGTTCACTCATTCCTGCTATTAATTATGGCCAAATTATATTACACGTGCAACAACAATTATAGATATCCTGACGTGTGTGAGAGCCATGACACAGGATCACGTGACCCAACAGAATATGAAGTAAATAAATAAATAATAATAATAATAATCATTGAAACGTTATTCATCCATCAGTGGGTAAATTCTTTGTACAGGTTAGAAATGTATAAAATAAAGGTGTTTTCGTCTGTTTACCATTTTAATCTAATAGAAAATTATTTCTAATCTGAAAGGAATATAATTATAAGTCTGTAGAATTTACTGTAATTCCGCTTCTGTTTCGGCCCTAAACTGTACAGTAATTTTGTTTTCTCATATAGACGCCTAGAAATAATCTGCTCTTCACTTCCTGTCAGTCAAATAGACGGCGTGTTACATCACTAATTCGGTGTTTGTGAAGTGATATAAAGAGACGAGAAATCCCAGTTAATCACAGCCACCGAATTACACCATCACACACTTTACCTGCCATAAATACACCTGAATACTGCACATTACACACACACAAGCATAAAACATGACTTTTTCAGAATAAAAATATTATTTAAAAATGTTTGTTATTCACACACACACACACACACACACACACACACACACACACACACCACTTATTTAAACTAAAAGTGTAATAGATTTTGAAAAACATGAAAAAAATAATTGTTTATTTAAATATATTATATAAAATATTCACGTAAAATGATAATGTAATCCACGGGGGGGGGGGTATATAGATAGATAGATAGATAGATAGATAGATAGATAGATAGATAGATAGATAGATAGATAGATAGATAGATAGATAGATAGATAGATAGATAGATAGATAGATAGATAGATAGATAGATAGATAGATAGATGAAGACAGAAAGAAGAGAAGATGAATGAGGTCGGGGATTAAAGTCAGACAGGATTGAGTGAGAGTGAAGGTGACAGGCCACAGTGTGTGTGTGTGTGTGTGTGTGTGTGTGTGTGTGTGTGTGTAATATTGTATATGTGTAGTCTGCATAATGTGTGAGCTCATCTACAGAGTATACAGGAAAAGCATAGTCTGTGTGTGTGGTGTATAGTGTGTATAGTCTGTGTGTGTGGTGTATAGTGTGTATAGTCTGTGTGTGTGGTGTATAGTGTGTATAGTCTGTGTGTGTGGTGTATAGTGTGTATAGTCTGTGTGTGTGGTGTATAGTGTGTATAGTCTGTGTGTGGTGTGTATAGTCTGTGTGTGTGGTGTATAGTGTGTATAGTCTCTGTGTGTGGTGTATAGTGTGTATAGTCTGTGTGTGTGGTGTATAGTGTGTATAGTCTGTGTGTGGTGTGTATAGTCTGTGTGTGTGGTGTATAGTGTGTATAGTCTGTGTGTGGTGTGTATAGTCTGTGTGTGTGGTGTATAGTGTGTATAGTCTGTGTGTGGTGTATAGTGTGTATAGACTGTGTGTGGTGTATAGTGTGTATAGTCTGTGTGTGGTGTATAGTGTGTATAGTCTGTGTGTGGTGTATAGTGTGTATAGTGTGTGTATATATGTGTGTGCAGTATAGTCTGAGTTTGTACATTTTGTTTGAATGAAATGTGTGTAGTGTGAGTCTGTGTGTGTGTAGTGTGTAAAGTATCACAGAATGTGTGCGCAGTGAACGTACTGTGTGTGTGTGTGTGTGTGTGTGTGTACAGAGTGTGTGAGCAGTGAATGTACTGTGCGTGTGTGTGTGTGTGTGTGTGTGTGTGTGTGTGCTGCAGGTATGTGACTGGGGGGAGGGGATGAGCCGCTGAGGCAGGAACAGTATCAGCATGTGTAAAGTCTCTTCGTGTCTCTTCACGTTAGTCGTTACGTTCGCCTCGTTTTACACAAATCCATCTCTACACACTGAAACGATAATTAGTCTGTCATTCATTCATTCCCTAAGCACTTTTTCCACGTCTGGGTCACAGGGACCAGGAGCCAATCAGAGTCTCCGTCTAGAAGTCAGGACACGCCCCACAGGGGAGTGGCCGACCAATCACAGCGCATCCCTGTGGAGCGTCAGGAAGAGGAAGTGACCCTGTCAAAGCAATGATTTTTTTTAAACTACAAAAAAAAACCATTTCAATAATTTGATTTATGTACTTACTAATTTGCACACACACACTAGCGTATTTCTATTTTTATTCATTATTTTTTTTTTTTTGTTTAATTGATCACTTTTGCGCATGTTTATCATTTTGCTTTTTTTATTTAATAAACGTGAAAACCCACAGGGGAGTGGCCGACCAATCACAGCGCACCCTCAGCTGGTGGGAGTGGCCGTGGAGCGTCAGGAAGAGGAAGTGACCCTGTCAGAGCGATGATCACTCACACTGGAGGCCAGACAGAATGAGGTCTGAGGGTCTCAAGGACTTCAATCTGCTCTCGGGGCCACACACTCACAATCAAGAGCTACTCGGCCTATCGCCGCTTATATTGGAAAGGTTGCTACGTACCAAACTGCTTTATTTCATGTGTTGGAAAAAAAAAATTCGCAAAGTCCCGATGAATCCACACAATCAATAAATTCAACGATTTCAATTATTAATGTTTCAAGGTCTAAAGAATTTTTTTCAGTTTCGTCACGCGTTCGTCGTACTTTGATTTTTCTTGCATTATGATACAAATCAAATGTATTACACACATGTACACATATTGTATGTTTCCAAAATGTGCAAAAGCTCCTAAAGTGTACTCAAGTACTTTACATCTCGGAATGGAACCAGTGAAAACATTCAAAATAAATTCTATTTTAATTATTTTACATTTATTAAAATCTTTTATATTGTAAACGGTTATTTCTGATTTAATATCAGAAATATAACATCAGAATCTCTGATTTACAAATTGGGATTTTGATTTCTGATATATATATTAAGAGGACTGGGCTTATTGAAATATTAAATACGTAATCAGGAATTATTTGGACAAAAAAAAACTTTTTTCAATTATTTCAAAATAATTTTATTTATGTACTAGTAATGTACACTTTATTTTTTGTTTAATTGATCACTTTTTCACAATTAAGAAAAGCTCACATATTGCTTTTTTTATTTAATAAATGTGAAAATTATATTTTTCTGGTATATTTTGCAAACTGATCAACAAAAGTTTTAAAAAAGAAGTAAAGTCACAACCAGGTTTTTTCTTTAACTTTAACCAGATAAAACTTTTTAAACTTTCCGGACAAACTCAATTTTTTTCGTTTTTTCTTTTCTTTTCAACGGTTTTAAGGTTGCTACTCTACCTTTTCAGGGCAGAAGAACAAAGGCTTACAAAGGAGAAGACATGGAAAGACCCACAAACCAACAAACATCTGCACAGTTGTGTTGACTTCATGAGAAACACAGGATCTTCTGAAGTGCGAGACGTGCAAACTCAAGCTGAGAAACACATCTGGAGTGATTCTACCAGGAAAACAAGAACGGGGGATTTATGCAGACAACGCTGAGCAAAGACAACAAGGTGGCAGATGTTTTCCGCTAAACAAGCTATTAAAGCATTTCCCTGTATGCAAACGTTTCTCCGCCGTGTCTAATTAGGCACTTTTCCTCTTTAACTTGTATAATATCGTGGTGTCACATTCTAATTAGCACCTCCACGCTGAAGCATTAGGACTTGTTCCTTCTGGAACTCTCTCCGCACCTCCTCTCACCAACCTTGTAATACCAATGACCAACATTGAAGCTTATAACAGACTCGTCGATTTCGGTGGTACGGGTCAGCAATATAGCCCGGCGACAGAAATGACACAGGATTACATGTTTTTAAAAGTGTGTTAACTTTTAATCAACCAAACAATCAACCAATCAACCAATCAACCAATCAACCAATCAATCAATCAATCAATCAATCAAACAACCAATCAACTAATCAACCAATCAATCAATTAACAATCACTCAATAACAAATCAACCAACAAACCAATCAACAAATCGATCAACCTATCAATGAACCTATCAACCAACCAATCAATCAACCAATCAACCAATCAACCAATCAACCAATCAACCAATCAACCAATTAACTATCAATCAACAAACCAATCAACAAATCAATAAATCAACTAATCAATCAATTAACAATCTATCAATTAACAATCAATCAATAAACCAATAAACCAATCAACCAATCAACCAATCGATCAATCAACCAATCAACCAATCAGCCAATCAACCAACCAATAAACCAATCAACCAATCAACCAATCAATCAACTAATTCATAACAGTCACTTTGTATCAGATATTTTCAAAACATCAAAAGTACTTATACAGAGATATAAAGTGTGCCATCTATAAAACACTGAAAGACTGAAATTAAACCGGGATTTTCAACTAAAAGAGGTACGGTTCCAATTTTTGGTCCAGAAGTATATGTACGTATATTATTTATGTACTCACCGATACACAGTAATCCCTCGCTACTTCGCGGTTCGACTATCGCGGATTCACTGTATTGCAGATTTTTTTTCTTTATTACATATATTCGCGGATTCATTTTTTCCCAACTGTATCTCGGCGGAGGATGGTCGCAGTGCCTCGAGACGGACCGCCGCCGGACGCGTCTCACCGCGGAGAAGCGAATCGCTATGTCGGACGTCTCCCCGCGACCACTACTGGGCCGCCAGCTGTAGAAAACACTCCCGCCCCATCCTCCCGTTCACACCCTTTGAAAATAAATATCTAAGCTGGGACGACGCGTGCGGCGGGGAGATTGTTAACATTACGAACTTTAATAAAGAATACTACTTAAAAAAGTGTTTTAAACGTCGGAATAAGTGTTAAATAAATATGTAAATGTTGTTTCTCCACTTCGCGGAAATTCACCTATCGCGGTCGGGCTTGGAACGTATCTACCGCGATAAACGAGGGATCACTGTATACTTCTTCTTAATTAGCCTGCATATAATCAATACGTGACTGTCAAATCTAATTATTTCAGTACAAATCAGAAATATTTTGACAAATGTGTTGTTCTGTAACATCGAAGTTCGAACGAAGCATATACTTACAATATAATCTAACCTATGACATAAAAGCAGGGCTACTTTTAAAAATAAGCAAGTTAAAAAAATGGTCAAATAAAGTTCTTTAAACGAAAAGATAAAGAAAGGAAATGTGTTTAAAAAAAACATCTTTACGGCCATTTACATCTCAACTCAAAAGTTTCAACTTACAAATGGGTAAAAAATCTGTCCATTACGGATGAAAGAGTTTTGCTGTCCACTTTTCTCTTCTTGGCGAGTAACATTTTTTTATTTGTATCTCTTCCTTTTTCTGTCTCACCCGTCCCAACGTTCGCTATTCTCTCTCTCTCTCTCTCTCTCTCTCTCTCTCTCACTCACTCACACAGTCCGTCATCTAGTGACTGCTGCTCTAGGGGAACGTATAGAGCGAGAACAGGATCGGGCCGAGTACTGAGCCTTGTGGTGCCCCCTGTACTAACTCTGTATACGGATAAATAATGCAAGTTTTAGGCGACATAGTTGTTGTATGTCCTTGCTCACATATTAAGGTTTCTTATGTTTGATGCACAAAAGCACCACACATTAAAAATCAATGCGTGTTTTGTTATGACACAGAGAAAGTTCAGCTCAGTGTACAGAAATACATTAACGTATATCTGCACATATTTGTGTCATACAAATGAGAGGAAAAAGAGAAATAAATGTTTTAAATACCTAAACACTGGCCTGGACTAACAGACTGGTGCCAGATCTGAGAAAGGTGAGGACAGGCTGGGTCTTCTGAGGAGACCGGGGTCGTTTGGAGTTTCCTGAGTCATGTTTTAAATCCCATCGGATGGGGTGAATGTGGCAGACCGGATGACAGGAAGAGACTGGACGGGCCGGTCAGATGGGATTCCTCAGGACACCGAGGACACTGGCAAAACTCAATGATGATCCTCTCAACCAGTTTGGATTATTTTAATAATTGTGGTGTATCACTGTAGCTTGTATTGAGAAAAACAAAAATACAGCTCGTCTCCACTGTGTGAAGGGTTATACAATATCTATATCTATCTATCTATCTATCTATCTATCTATCTATCTATCTATCTATCCATCCATCCATCCATCCATCCATCCATCCATCCATCCACCTACCTACCTCTCTATCTACCTCTCTATCTATCTATCTATCTATCTATCTATCTATCTATCTATCTATCTATCTATCTATCTATCTATCTATCTATCTATCTATCTATCTATCCATCTATCTATCCATCCACCTACCTACCTCTCTATCTACCTCTCTATCTATCTATCTATCTATCTATCTATCTATCTATCTATCTATCTATCTATCTATCTATCTATCTATCTATCTATCTATCTATCTATCTATCTATCTATCTATCTATCTATCCATCTATCTTTCTATCCATCCATCCATCCTAACCATCCGTCCTTCCATGTATCCGTCCAACAATCCATCTATCCACTGGAAAAACCTCAACTTTTAGTATTGTTCAAGTTCAAGTTCAGGTTCTGAGCATTTGTAAGGCGCTTTCCACAGTTTTAACTGTCTCAAAGCGCACAACATTATTGCAACATCAGCTGCGCAACACTAAAAAAAATGTAACAAAAAAGTAAAAAGTAAAATTCAACACATTCGACATCTACCTCTCATGCGTCTTGATAAGACATGTTAAGTAAGTGTGTGAGGTGAAGTGTGTTTGTATCTGGCGAGGCTGGTGAGGGAGGCATGAGTGTGATGGATGTGAGAGATGCTGATGCTGAATGCTGAGGCGGCACTGACTCCAGCGGCGGGGCAGAATGGCTTCATTAGCTCAGCGTGGTATCGACTGGCATCCGGACAGTTTACAGTCGTTTAAAACAAGCCAGGACCGCAAACTCTCCGCCAAGAGCCGACGCATCGTTAAACGTGAAGATAGCGTTTGACAAACTGAACGAAATAATTCAAACCTGATAAAAAGGCGCAGGTCTTTCAAATTGGCTGATTGTTTCGACTCTTCTTGATAAAGCAGTTGATCTGAAGAAGTTCTACTGTTTCTACAAGATAAGTCTACTAGCATAACTATTAAAGGTCTATTATTTTAATTCACATTTGCACAGCATTTTGTTTCAAAATTAGCAATTTCTAAGGCTTTCTCCTTTGTTGCTGCAGCCAAAGGTGGAAACGACTTGAATCTGTTTAATGTCCGTCCGGCTTTATGATCACGTGATGTGAGGGAAAGCGAGAACAGATTTATCTCAGACATCCATTTTTTCTTTTTTTTTAACTGATGCTTGTTTGAAAACACGACTAAAGTTTACATCAACGCTGGACCTGCGCAGGAATATTATCCCACCGTCGTGTGTTGCAGAAGCACATTAAAACCGGCCAAAAATCTCTTTTAGTCTCCTAAATATTCTTTTGTAATTTCAATAATGGTCAAAATGTAGGAATCACGGTTTCCGCCTCATGGCGCTAAATAACGCGGTAAATAACTGTATTTATCGTCAGCAAAAACAGGTTTATGATTCCTACAGCGGCGGAAACGGTCAGAAACTGGAGTTAGGAATTATTGGAATTAGATTTCTGGTGTTAAGTGGCACTCAAGTTAAAAGTCTTAAGTGGCACTTAGGTTAAAAATGACTTATTCTAGGCTCATTTATATTCAAACGTTTCATTTTATGAAGAATTGCTGAATTTAGTTAATGAGTTTTAAAGACAACACATGTAAAGTAAGTACTAGTGTTGTCACGATACTAGAAATTTCAACTTTGATGCAATACTTTTAAAAGAAAGCAACATGCTAGGGCCTTTTTTTTTTTTTTTTTTTTTTTGCTTTTTTAATAAGACTGGAACATGAAAATGTGATAAAGTGCCAATATAAATACATTTACTAGAAGAAAAAAAATTAGAAAGTCTTACACTGATTATCAAATGCACACAATTTATCAGCAATTAATATTGTGACACGTGTCTTGGCCTCTTAGTTATCATCACAAAAAATGCCCAGTTTAAAAATCCTTAATTCTAGCAGAAATATAAATCTAAATGTAGCAGTATCAGTATGCAGACCGACAGTATTTATTTTTTAAAGTTCTACGTAACACAAGTCGCCTAAGTCTCCGCCTTTTCATGTACCACACAACTCATCAAAATGCACTACAGCAGACAATGACCCTGCAAACACACCACAAGCCTGGTGTTCTCACCCCGGGTCATCAGCACAACCGCTGGGATTCTGTCCAACCACCGGGGGCTTTCCTGTGCCACCAGACCATCTGCTTTCTGCTGGCCACATCACGCTCATCTGACGGACACATGATGGAGACGTGAAGTGTGTTTGTGTGTAGGGCACATGTGGGCAAAGATAATCCGTCCACTCATCAGCTGAGAATACAATTCTCTCTGTCTATCCATCCATCTCTCACTCTCTATATCTATCTCTTTCTCTCTCTCTATCAATCTATCCATCCATTCATCTATCTGCCTGACTCTCTCTCTCACTCTCTCTCTCTCTCTCTCTCTCTATCTATCTATCCATCTATCCATCCGTCCATTCATCTATCTGCCTGACTCTCTCTCTCTCACCTATTTCTATCACTCTCTCTCTCTATCCATCCATCCATCTGCCTGACTTTCTGTCTCTCTATCTATTATCCATCCATCTAACCATCCTTCCTTCCATGTATCCATCCAACAATCCATCCATCAATTGGATAAATCTCTACCTTTAGTATTGTAACTGCGCAACACTAGTAAAATTCTAAGAATGCAATTTAGCGGATTCTGTCTCTATCTATCTATCTATCTATCTATCTATCTATCTATCTATCTATCTATCTATCTATCTATCTATCTATCTATCTATCTATCTATCTATCTATCTATCTATCTATCTATCTATCTATCTATCTGTCTCTCTGTCTCACTCTCTACCTATCTATCTATCTATCTATCTATCTATCTATCTATCTATCTATCTATCTATCTATCTATCTATCTATCTATCTATCTATCTATCTGTCTCTCTGTCTCACTCTCTACCTATCTATCTATCTATCTATCTATCCATCCATCCATCCATCCATCCATCCATCCATCCATCCGTCCATCCATCCATCCATCCATCCATCCATCAGCCTGACTGTCTGTCTATCTATTTATCCTTCCTTCCTTCCTTTTATCCAACAATCGATACACTTTTGATTGGCTAAACCTCTACCTTCAGTATTGTGAGATAAGCAGCACAACACTAGTGAAATCCAGCATATTCCACACGTGGGCAAAGCTAATCCGTCCATTTATCAGCTGAGAATGCAATTTAGCGGCTTGCTGTAAGAATGCAAAGCTCTTCTGGTCACACAGAAGCCAGATATTTCACAGAAGGCCACAGAAAAGCCTCATTGTGCCGCAGGAATCCATGAATCTCATGGTAAATATGTGTGTGGTGTCTTCTGCTAAAAACACGTCCCATAAAAGAACCATTATCAGACGCCAGCATCAGCTGACTGAAGCCCACCAGGTCTTGAAGAAGTGGGTCAGGGGAATGTTCTAACACTGGGATGTTAGGCTGGTTGGTCTAGAAGTTCAAGAGTGTGTATAAAAAAATCAAACGAATAATAATAGCCATTACTGTGAAATGTTACTGTTAAATGCGTCATTACTACAATTGTGGTGACCAAAGTGGTTTTCGTCTTCTCGAAAATTTGCCCGAGAAGAATATCTTTGGCCAGAAATTTAGCGTTTTATTTCAAACAAGTGAATTCTGTCGGCTTTATCCGTCCGACTCACTCACTTTCCAGTCACTACTCAACAATTAACAAGTATTGTTGTAGTGTCTAAGTATAGTGTTTCATTATTCACTATACTAAATGATAATATCTACAAAAATGTAAAGAAATTTATTTATTTGTGAGGTGTCTCTCACATTGTCCCACAGCAATATTGAAATAGTGTAGATTAATGTACAGCGCTTTATAATAATAATAATAATAATAATAATATTTAGTGTCCAATTCATTTGTTTAACATATTTAATAGTGAGAGCAGCCAGGTTAATTTAAAAATTAGAACAAGAATCAAGTAACGCAATAGTTACTGTCCCTGGTTGTTATTACATTTTATGATGATGTACTATAACCAACTCAGTTATTGGAGAGAAGTAACTAGTACTGTGACTAATTACTTTTTTTAACCCTCCTTTTATGTTCAAACCCTCCTTTTATGTTATGTTATGGGTCAAATTGTTTTTAAAATATAAAACTTTTAAAATATTTCACTTTGAAACTTCTCCTGCTTATCCTACTTGGTGTAATCATCATATTAAAAAAATATAATGATTGTTGTCTTAAAATTGTATTGTGAATAACGCTAACGTAACCTTGTTGTGATGAATAACTTTTTAATTCACAATCTTTCAAACTTCTGAAGGTGTGAGTCGCTTACACAGCTGATGAAAGTTCCAGGTCAGGACCGCGTGAAATAACGGTCATTTTACAAATCACAAAATATAACTTGCACCCTGCCACACACACACACACACACACACACACACACACACACACACACACACGACGGTGGCTATTTTTAGCGCGTAATTGCAGTAGTTATATCTACGATCTTCGGCAGGTTCTTTCGCAGGATGACACAATTGCTTCTGAAGGTCACCGCTTAAGCGCACGTGCGTCCGTCAGATGCTCATTTCCACCTTTTCGACCGTTATTCAACACGACGAGCGTCAGACGGGAAATAACGGACTCACCGCTCGTACTCATGATGTAAATAATCCAACAGTCACATTGAATAAATCCACGCGTGGATCCGCCGTCTTTTGTTCCGCCTCAGAAATCCGCCGATCGCGGTCGCAAAAAAGTCAGAGATTCCGTGGGATCAACTCGCGGTTTGACAAGTCAACGAGCCACAGTTTCCCGAGATGATCCCGAAACACCTGATGAGAAATAACGGCAACAAATAATAACGCAGGCACGGCGGGCTTGAAGAACTGCACCTGAGGAAGAAATGTGCCACAAATAAAGCGGAATGTTGCCTAGTCACAATCCATGATTTGCTGCCGAGTGAGAGAGTGAGAGAGTGAGCGAGAGAGAGAGAGAGAGAGAGACGCTGTCACTGTCCTCGCCTCGCGTGCGTGCGTGTGTGCGTGGACGCGCGCGCTGCAGTGACGTCACTGATAAGCGCGCGACTCGAGGCGGCGTCGGGAAATCCGTTAAACGCCCCGTGCCCGTTCCGCCCGTTCCGCGGGTTTGAAGGGGCGTGAGGTCTCGCCTCGCCGGGGAAAGTTCGCGTGGATGACGGGGTGAAGATGCCTTGTGGTGTGGCGCCCCCTGGCGGCGAGACAAATACACGCTGCGTAAATACGTCAGTCCGTAGGTAATCCTTAAAATTCGTAGATAATTCAGTGTATCGTCAGTAAAACGCAAAATATAGAAAGAACACACACACACACACACACGCACGCACGCACACACACACACACACACGCACACACACACAACACTAAGCATACCTAGCTTGTCGTACTGTATTTTAATGGTAAATCCCTTAATCTCATTAGCTCATTATGGAAGGTTCGTATTACGTACTGTATTTCTAAAAATAGGATTAACTTTATTTACTGACAGCATTTAAATGCAACAACAAAACCACCACCAATAGTTGTAGTAACAACAACAACAACAACAACAACAACAACACAAATAATAATTATTATTATTAATAATAATAATATTACAACCATGAGATTATTATTTTTTATATAGAATAGAATTTAATAGAATAGAATAGCCTTTTATTGTCACTGTGCACATATACAATGCAAATTATATACGTGTTCAATTAAGTTATAGAATCTTTTTATACATTGCAACATGCATAATAATTACAGTCCAAAAATGTGCTTATAAAATCCAAAAATGTACATCTAAAAATATAGTACAGACGTATAACTTTACAGCAGATTGCAGAGTTGTTTTGCAGGGTATTGCAGATCGAGCAATATTGCTAATATATAAATTGAGAGTTCACAGGAGAGTGGCATATTATATATACATGATAGTGACATGCATTGCGATTTTTTTGATAAATGAAAGACTTCAAAAATTCTTGAAAGTCATACTAATCGATCAAAAAGAATGATTTTCGCAAAAAATAAGCTTCAACAAGTAAGATTAGCCTATAATTAAGTTAATTCTAAGGACGAAAACTGTTATTCACCTGCATCTGCAGTTACACTAGTTGTACACTAGTGGTCGCAACATTACACGCTCACACTAAACTAAACTTTAGTGACTAAAGAGTTCACAAGCGCTAATCAGTTCAGATAATACACGCACACGCATGAACTGAGAGAGAGAGA
>MU204250.1:14262818-14282179 GCA_017309775.1 Paedocypris sp. Pulau Singkep | reverse complement strand
CCATCAACATAGAGAGATGGTTCCATCGACATAGAGAGATGGTTCCATCGACATAGAGAGATGGTTCCATCGACATAGAGAGATGGTTCCATCGACATAGAGAGATGGTTCCATCGACATAGAGAGATGGTTCCATCGACATAGAGAGATGGTTCCTAAACATTTTCCTTCACCCGCAGGTCAAATGGTTGTGGCGAAGGTTCTAAGTCGACATTACGCCGAGCTGCTGCTGTACGGGCAGTGCATCGTGTACTACGAACACTGTGTGGCGCTGTGCCGGACCCTGAAGAACAAGCAGCTGGAGGGAGAGTATCTGGAGCTCCTCAGCGCCCTCTACCTGTCACTCAACACGGAGAAGTAAGAGCTCCGCCCACAAGCACACGAGAACCCCGGGTCACTTTGGGACGAATGGTTGCAGCTCTTCGCGGAAGTCTCTGGATTACTCCAAACAAAGCTTGAGGATCTCCATCGACCTGGGCAGAAGACAGGAAGAGTCCGAGACGTGGCTGCAAGTGGGTCGAATCTACTACCTGATCCACGAGGACGAGCTGGCTGACATGTACCTTCAGGTAAGATGGAGAGCACATTCTGTACAGAATAGATAAACACTCATTTGTGTGAGAAGTGCTGTGTTTTTTTTATGATTTTTTCCAATATATTTTTTCACTATTTATAATTAAAACGGTACAAAATATATATTTTTTTTCACTTTTGCATTTGTATTATAGCAAATCCAGCAACTAAATAAATGTTTTTCCTATTTGGATCTCACAGTTTTATAATAATAATGTTTTTTTTTCATTAATAAAAATGTTTTTAAATCTTGTATGTTTTATTAGAGATTCACTAATACCGTAGTATCGACCACACTGACGTCAAAAGTGCGCAGATACCAGGATTGTGCGTAAATGGGGATGTAAAGAGTTAATTATTAGCGCCGTGTGCCCAACAACACGCCCAGTTTTTGTAATAATGATGTGTTTTATTACTTTTAATATTTTTTTTCACGATTTGTACAAGCTTTTACATTTCCATTATAGCAAATCCAGCAGCTAAATAACAATTTTTCCTTTTTGGTTTTCACACTTTTATGATAAATAAATGTTCTTAATTCCAAAGAAGCACCTTTTTTGTTAAGTTATATGACTAAAGCTGTTACCTGTAAATTTGAATTATGTTCTTACTAAGTAGTAGTGCTGAAATGCAAGTAATCGGTGCATCCCTAAGTTTTATGTTATTATTGAATTATTTATCATATTATTGTTATAGCTTTTTTATTTTTTATTATAATTTTTTTTAATTTCTAAATTAAGTTTTCATTATTTATAACTAATATTTATATTATTATTTAAAAGCGCCTTTTGCATAATAATCCTAAGCGAAACACTCCTAAGCAGTTTCGAGTTTTTTCGTGCAAAATCAGCCTCTTTGCAAAATCTCCACAAGAAGTGGTCACTCTCTGTCAAACGTCACCTGACCCGTGCGTCCAGGCGGCGGTCAAAACGGCGCTGAGGATGAACGACCCCAGCTTCGCCATGAGCATCTACGAGGAAGCGGGGGACGTGTTCTTCAAAGGCCACAGGAACCAGCAGGCCGCCGTTCCCTTCTACAGGGTGCGTCCCATCAAAAAAATAATTACACTATTTTTTTACATTTAAAATTTTTTTATTTTTATTATGGCCGTATCTGGCCGCAGGACGGGAGCCTGCCGTTTGCACGCAGCATCGGAGACGTCGGCTCAGAATTCCGGCTGCTGAGTAAACTGACGGATCTCCTGACCAATCACAAGCTCCACACGGAGGCGCTGCAGTACGCCACGCTCGCAGCACAGGTCAGCGCCGACACCGGTAAGAGCTTCATTTAGTTTCATTAATACATAATTATAATAAATAAATAAAAAGCTCATAAATTCAGTTCATATTAAAATGAATCATTGATTTTAAAAAGCTCCGGATAATTTCAAGAGTGTCAAGAGTGAGAATAAACGCCTGCTACATTGTTAACTAGAAACAATATAAATGGGCAATATAGGGCAATTGTTTATATTTAAAGATGTTTTCAATTTTAGTAATGTTTGGGATTTTTTACAACTACTTAATTACTTTTATTCAAATTTTAATAAAAAATATTACCGGTATTAGCATTTTTTGTCGCGCACACACACACACACACACACACACACACACACACACATACATGATAAATATTTTTTTATTAGAATTGAATTGAAAGTCCTTTATTCGTCCCCACAAGGGGAAATTTCACGGTGGCTGCAGCAGTACAACTTTACAGTAAAATAAAAATACAAGCAGAAGATAAAAAGTATTTGTAATTTAAATACAGTTTATAGAATATACAGTTTATAGATTATTTCTATTGTTTTTCCTATGAAAACTTTTGGATGTGGAGTCACTGACCTGAGTCACAAGTTCAACAATCTGTTGTTTACATTAAAATATTTGTTTACAGGAGAAGCAAGAAATGCACAGGATATATCTTATTATAAATTATATAATATTATAAATAATAAAAGTTCTTTTATTTAGAAGAGAACTGCTCATTTTCCATGTAAACAAGAAAATATGAAAATTGCTTTATTCTGTTACGAAATGTGTAAAGTTATTTATTTTTATAGTTGTAGATCAACAAATAATCATATAGAAGATCTGTGCGTGTTTTCTTCAATTATTTTAAAATCAAATAATGCACACTATATAAAAAAACCTCACTTTTTAATGCGAGCATATTTATTGTAAACAAAACTAGTCCTATGAGGGGAAAAAATATAAAAAAAAAAATGAATAAAATAATAATTCATTAATCGTAATTGTGTTAAAATGTTTAATTAATCTGTTTTAATTCATCACCTAGAGATTTAGATTTTTTTGCATAATCGTCCAGCCCTACACACAAATGAAAGTAGTTCAAGCCTTTTATTGTTTTAATATTGATGATTTTGGCCGACAGCTCAAGAAAACCCCAAATTACCATCTCGATGTAAATGTATGATGAAGATAAAGAACTCTTGCTTTTCCTAGTTCGAGATTAACGCAAAGTCGCTATGCAAATTAGGGAAAAAATTGTTTTTGAAAAAGGAAAAATGTCCATTATATATCTGTCTTCAAAAATAATTGGGTTAAAAGAGGGTCAAATAATTGGGTTTTAACAGTTAAAAGAGAAAAAAAATTACCAAAAAAAAAGTATTTGTATATTATATATTTCTACGCACCCGTGTGACTCTCAGGTGTCCCGCTGAACCAGAGAGCCGCCTTCCACCGTCTCGCCACCGTCTATTTCTTCCTCAAGAAGTACGAGATGGCGGAGAACTACTACCTGAAGTCCCTGTCGCTCTGCCCCGCTGCCACCCAGCACGCCGCAGAGATCCAGTACTACGTGAAGGTCTACAGCAGACTGGCCGATCTCACGCTCTACAAGCTCAAGGTGCCTCCGTTTCACTCAAACATTTATTCAAATAGCTCAAGGTGCTTTTCATGTTTGATTTATTCAAACATCTATACGTAGCAAATAATAACAATATAATATTCACACTAGGGTGACCATAGTTTGATTTCCAAAAAAAGAGGAGAACCGAAAAAAAAAACCAACTTCTGTAATACAAAAAAAATAAATCGGTAAAAACTTAAATCTGTCACTAAATAATAGTCCTAGACTCTTTTCTAAAAAATAAATAAAGGGATTCATTTTAGAACACAATCACAATAGTGTTCCAAATATCAGCTCTTCTTATAAAAACCAGCTTCAACAATATATATAAATACATAATAGTATGTATAATATCTATCTATTAGTGAGCAATATTAGTGGGCAGTTGTCATATAAAAAGTTTTTATACGACAGATGATTTAATAATAAAGAACGTTTATTTGGTTTATTAGCTCATTTTCGTTATCTGGACGTTACGTTGTTTATTAATATATTAACTATAACGTTTTAGGTAATAAATAAATATGTATGTGTCTGACCTAACAAACGAGCTGTGAAACATTAAGCTGCGCGGGGTTAAACCTGGAGAAGCATCAGCCATTCGATCTCTCTCTCTCTCTCTCTCTCTAAGCCCCGCCCTCCTCACGCACAGTTACAAAGACCAATCAAACTAACGGTGACCTTGTGTGTTACCCAATCAAACGTCGAAAAGGTGACGTCTTCATAAAAAGTGCATGAGGTGATCTCCATTCTCAAATCATTTAAAGCGAACGTGTAAAGCGTGAAAATCGGACATTTTTGTGAGTTTATAAAAACCGTCCGAACGCCGTAAAAAGAGGAGATCCTAATAATAAGGTCACCCTAGTTCACACAGAGCCTGACTCCACCCACATGTTCATCTTTATGGAATCTGATTAGTGGCAAAAATATCAAACGTAAATTTAGAAAATGCTTCACATTTACGTTCGTTTTTTTTTCTTTTTCTTTATGTTTTCGTTCGAAACTTTTATTTCGTTCGCTTTTTTTTTTTTTTGCGTACGTTTTTGTTCGAAACTTTTTTTTCGCTTCAGGTTTTTCACATAGGCGCTGGCTAAACTCCTCCCCCTCTTCCAGTCCATCACATTCTCACTGGAAATGCAGCTGTCAATCACATTCTCACCATCCAATCAGAGAAGGGAAGTCCCCACGTGAATCTTGGGACAAAACTCCAAAAAGCGAACGAAAAACCTGAAGCAGAAAAAAAGTTTCGAAAAAAAAAAAGAACGAAAACGTACGAAATTAAAAAGCGGACAAAAAAGTTTCGAACGAAAAAGAAAAATAAAAAAACGTAAAAATGTGTTCGTTTTTTTCGAATTTGCATTTGATTTTTCGACACTAATCTGATTCCATACATCTTCACCTGTTCACTTTAGGATGCATTCGACGCCATGGGCTACTTCCACTTAGCGTTAGCCGCCGCCCTGGAGGACGAAGCCAACCCGAGCGCCCTGTACATCATATACATGAAGCTGGCGGAGATCCACGCCAACCACCTGCCGGACGCCGAGCTGAGCCGGAGCTACACGCGCAGAGCCCAGAGCCTGAGGAAGCAGCTCGTCCTCCACCCCCAGCAGAACCTCTCACTCCTCAGAGAAGAAGATGCTGAGATGCGCTCCTCACCAGAAGATGCTCCTGGTCAGACCGGACGCACAAAACACGCCGAAGACGAACTGATCGCGGTCTTTTAAATGCGGATACAATCTGTCTGAATGAGTTGTGTTGGACTTTAAGGTGAGGAACATCTACCAGATACATTGCTACAGGTTCTTCCCCTTCTTCTAAAGTCATTTTGTGTAATTGTAAATAATGTTGTTTGTTTTTGGATGCGGATTTTAAATGCGGATAAAATCTGTCTGAATGAGTTGTGTTGGACTTTAAGGTGAGGAACATCTACCAGATACATTGCAGCAGGTCCTTCCCCTTCTTTTAAAGTCATTTTGTGTAATTGTAAATAATGTTGTTTGTTTTTGGATGCGGATTTTAAATGCGGATACAATCTGTCTGAATGAGTTGTGTTGGACTTTAAGGTGAGGAACATCTACCGATACATTGCTACAGGTTCTTCCCCTTCATTTAAAGTAATTTTGTGCAATTGTAAATAATGTTGTTGTTTTTTTTTCCCCATCTGGATGTTTTTGTTATTTATGTGTAAAGCCTTTGTCAGACATTGCAACACGCGAGTTATTATTCACGATTATTAAAAACGTGAGACACACGTGTTTCTTGAGTGGATAAATAACGGACAGAGTTAAACTTTTGACCTCTTCGTTTATTACGCATGCGCAAAATACATCGCGATCGTATGACGTGATAATCGATTTAAAAGGCTGTAAACGCGTTTTAAAAAAACAAAAGGTACAGTATAACAATGTCAACAATTAGTTACCGGGACTTACTTTCCTGCTTCCGGTCGTAAAAGTGGATTCATTCATTGCAAACGCCGATGCGCGCGCTGTTTTTCTAGCTTCGGTCAGTAGGGGGCGACACAGTTCTAGATAAAACCTGAATTCCAACTTTTGTAAACGGCAGTTATTTATTTGATTGTTTTTACAACCTCTGCTCTTTTATTAGTTAATTTACTTTTAATTGGTAGCATTTATGTGGACATCTTGTACACGGAACCTGACGCTGTTGCCTATTCACATTTTGAAGATCGTTTTGGTTTTCTCGATTTGGTTTACAATCAGACAGGCAAGTTTGCCATTTCATATGATGTTTTTTTCCCTTATATTTTGTAACATTATTAGTAGAACCAGGTATTCGCTGTTTTCATATATTGTGTGATTATGAACTAAATGTGATTTGTTTTATGATTTATTTTCCAGGCTTCTTCTTGTGGCTATATGTAGTATATATACAGTGTATAATTGAATAATAAATTAGGTAAGTGTTTTATTACACTAAACTGCTTACATGGTGGATATAAATTCAACGTGTTCAGAATCTAAAGCAGAATACGTCTAATAGAATAGAAACTAATATAATATAATACAATAAAATAGAATGCCTTTATTGTCATTGTATCACAGGGTTAAATTGAAATTAGTATTGCTACTTCGTCTGGTGCAAAAAAAAACGTGGAGTTTGTTCGGATTTGTTAAATTTACCCATTTAGGGGATTAATAAAGTTTCTATTATTAATATTATTATTATTATTATTATTATTATTACTACAATGTAATTATTATTATGAAACCAACTGTATTTGACCTTGAGAGTCGCAGTGAAGAACCTGAAGCTCTGTTGATTCCTGATCAGAAACCTTGTGGAGATCTTCTTCAAAACACTGTGAAGTTATTCTGAATAGCACGAAGCTCCTCATCCTCGTGGCTCCAGATTTCAGTGGATTAGGCAGGAGGAAGCTCGTCACGTCCAGGTTTGTCACTCGGAGGTGTCACGCACGGAGCGCTTCAGCTCAGGAAGGGTCGACACCTCTAATTCAGCCTCGCTTGCGTCACGCTGGGATTTCCCATCGATTGTTCCTCGCCGAGCCAAAATCACGCGTGAGACATTAGTCTGGTATTAATATCCTAATTTGCAGGATTCCAGGCGAGCTTGGGATTGTCAACGCTGAGATTTTTTTTAGTTGCTGTGTCCATTCAAAATGAGTATCTGAAGGTCGAGATTTAGTGGATTCATTCTTTTTTTAAATCCAGTGGTGTTAAGTACTTGAGTAAATGGATTTTGTTACTTTACTTGAGTATTTTGGCTACTTTGTACTTATAATAATAATAACAATAATAATAATAATAAGTATTTTTGAGGCAATTTTCACAGTTTTAACTGTCTTTTTTCACAGTTTAAACTTTTAACTGTAAGCGCACAAAGTTACAAAACAAAGATACTTGTGCTGAGTTACAAAAATACAAGCAACTTTACTCTATACTTGGCTACATTTGTGATTGAGTATCTGTATCTACTCCACTACATTTGAATGGACACTTACCGTTAAACGCAATTACGCTGCGTTACGTTGCACTTTTTTGCACCTTGGAATTTTACTGACTGACTTTTTGTTCTTTTTTTAATCTATTTAGCTCTGTCATTTTGAAACATTGAGGTGTTGAACTTCATCAATAAAGTACAAGTACTAATACAAGTACAGATACTATTCTCAGTGTCTCAATGTCTGAAGAATTTGTTTTACGCGTTTGTCGTATTTTTCTTTTTTAGAATCAAATGGATTATACATATGTATACATATTGTATATTTACAAAATGTACAAACATTCCTAAAGTGTACTTGAGTACTTTACACCTCTGCCTGAATCGTCTTCATTAAGGCGTATTTTGAACGTGTCGAATCACATTCCGGCAGGATGAGAGCAGATGTGCACAGATGCGAAGCCAAGGCCGAGTGTAATGAACAGCGAGTGATTGAAGCTCGGCCCGCGCTAGTAAAGGAGGAATGAACCGACACGTGGGAGAGGGAATCCAGACTTCAGCCTCACCTCCATTCCTTTGACGAACGGCCTGTTGTGCAGAGATTTGAAATGTTTGACATTTTCTGAAGTGCGAGCTGTGAAACTGTGACCTGAAGTCGACTTTTACTCGCGCGATTGCCTCACCGCCGCTAGTGTGTATCACGGTAACTCAATATTCTCTTAAAAATACTATTTTTTTCCGTTCATTTACATTGGAAATGCAACGCAAATGTCACTTTATTATCATAATGACACCTTACTTTTTTTTTTGAGCTTTTTGTAGTTTTGTAAGTTTTATGTTGTAGTGTTACTGTTTGTCACCTGTTCGTATCTAGGGACTGAGAGTAACGAAATGTCAATTTTTTTGTATGTATGTACTGTACATATGACAAAATTGACTATAACGCTGACTTTGACTTTTGACTTTGATTTAACAAATGTAACTTGTGACTCATATCATTTTTTTTATCGTTTGACTTGAATAATAGATAACAAAATGTTGATTCTAGTGGTCAGGACTTCATTTCCCAAGATCCTTTGCTCTACGGTCAATTTTTTTCTGTTTGTCCAATGCCATGTGAAGAGGAAGGATTATTATCCCCTGTTTAGCAGACCCAGCGTTTTGATTGTGTCTGTTCCTTGGATTTTTTTACTCACTGTCCGTGTTCTTCAATTTCCACTGTTCTGACTCTTTCTGCAATGACACATTGGACTCGTTTGTAGCAGGTGGCGCTAAGCTAAGCTAACCTAACCAAGTCGTTGTTTGTAGTCTATGTTTGTTATAATATAAATTGTACTGTATTTAGTTTCATCTTACTTCTTCCAGTGTTATTTGGTCTCTGTTAAGTGTGGCGGCGTGTCTAATATTTCTTTATTTCTGTTATTGAGCTAATAAAAGCTTATACTGTAGCACGTCTGCCTACGCACCATTGTTTAACATTACACGTGCGCCGCTGCATAAAGACGAACGTGTTTCCGTTTATTTGTGATTGTTCCTGACTTGAAATACTGAAAAATGGGGGCTTATATTTACCCGCATATTTGAAATCGCGATTATAAGCACTCGGCATGTTTTTAAGTGTCAAAAATGTAAAAAAAAAAAAAAAAAATTGCGTAAATACGGTATTAAAAAAAACTGGGTTCAACTGAACTGATGTAACTGGACTCCAGAGATGCTCTGGTGGTTCCACGCCGTTGTGTCTCTGTGTGTGTGACCATGTATGGCGTCTGTGTATTACTTTATGACAATAAATCTCCGACATTTATTCTCTCTGCTTACACATCTACAGCATTTCAAAGGGGCTTAGAGGATTTAAGAAGAAAGCCTCACAAGAACGAGGGTCAGAAGATAGTGAAATAAACCATGTGGCGAGACGAGTAAGACAGATAGATGTTTATGGAATCAGATTAGTGTCAAAAATATCAAACGTAAATTTCGGAGAAACGAACACAAATGCTTCACCTTTATGCTTGTTTTTTTATTTTTTGCAATCTTTGCAAACTTTTTTTTTTCCCTGCGGATTTTTTTTTGACCCAAGCTTCACGTGGGGGCGGCCTTTACTCTGATTGGCTGGTGAGAATGTGATTGACAGCTGCATTTACAATGGTAATGTGATTGACTGGAAGAGTGGGAGGAGTTTAGCGAACACCTTCATCTCAGGAGTGTTTATGCCTTTGTTGTAATCCGTTTGACCACGCTCTCACCACCACATTAATTTATAAATATTATGCAAAATGGACACTAAAATTTGTGAACTAATATTTTAAAAAGCAGTGACTGTCAAGGTGTACGCTAAACTCCTCCCCAACTTCCTGGTCAAGTAGCTGTCAATCACATTCTCACCAGCCAATCAGAGTAAGGGCCGCCTCCAAAGCTTGGGTCAGAAATTCAAGCTTTCAAACAAAAACGTGAAGATTGCAAGCAAAAAATAAAACGTTTTCGTTTGATATTTTTGCCACTAATCTGATTCTATTCTTATTTTTTTTATTTTTATTTTTTTTTAAAGTTCACATTGCTACACACGCTTTCTAAAAGTTCTTCTATGGCAAAGCGAAGTCAGACTGGCGTCCTTGAAGAATTTCAATCTGCGATAAAATGTCACGGAACTGACACTTTTACTCATCATCCACTTTAGTTAAAATAAGCGCGGCGTGTAAATTAATGCGCCGGGCGGAATAATCTGATTTAAATTGCGACGTGCGAGTGAATTCCAACTGTCCTTTCAATAGGAATGCGCTCGTGTCATCGATATCTGTGACGAGGATGTCGGTTTTTTTTATTCTTAGGCTCTTTAGATTCGTTTTCCTCCAGGTTCTTCACAGGAGTTTATCTGTAAAGGCTGTGAAATGTGAAGCATATCTCGAGAAGGTTTTTGTGCGTTTATCAAAGACGAACGGAAATGACTCGCCGCTGAAGTCGTTTCGACAGAAAAGGGGGACAAAGTTAATTCATGTCGTCGGTTATGAAGCCGACAGATGGAGGAGTTATTGATTTTTCCCATTACTGTGCCGAGCTGAACGGCAAATCTGGTTAAAGCCGGATCCTCCGCGGACTCTTCACTTGCATTAAAACTTGACTGATTTCATTCCATCCTTCTGTGGAAAGTAAAGGGAAATCTCAGAGCGCAGACTTAATTGGGACTTGCGCCATACATTTGGGGTTAATTGGATTTTGGTAACACGCTTTATAATGAAGAAACCGAGTGAAACACCCTTAATTCCGGTTTAGGTGTGAAATCCAAATGACACTTATTCAAAGTTGAGGTGAGAGAGAATATTCCTGAACTGGAGAGTTGAGGTCGATGATGTAATAACGGTCATGATCTTGTAAAATAATAATAAATGAACATAAAAATCAAATCAGCTTTATTTATAACCGAAATCAACCCAAGTGCTGTACTGTAACAACATAAAACAACCAATGTTTAAAAGCATTATAATCAAATGTCAATAAATCACAAATTAAAAAGAATAAAGTAAAAGCAGACAACCATTAGTAAAAGGTCACAGTTAAAAAGCTTTGATTCATCCTTTTCCCTCTTTATTATCTTCACTAAATATGATAAATACGGTGATAAATATCTTAAATATCTTTCTTCTTCTTTCTTTCGTTAAATATGATAAATATGGTGATCTGTGAAGATAAAGATGTTTATATAAATGCAGAGAGTTTCAGCGCGTAATTAATTTATATTTGTCTATATACAGTGATACACCAACTTACGAAATTAATCCGTTCTGAAATGTTGTTAGCTGAGCCGCATTTACCACTGATACCACGGCAGGGTTACCACTCTAGATTCATCTAAATTAGTGATGTTTGCTTCCCGAGTCTAGAGATTTCTAGAGTGTTCTGGTGTGAACGTTTTTTTTTTACTTTTTTCCTGGTGTTTGAGCTTTATTACTCTTTTGAGCAATAGTTTGTTTGTGTATGTGTTGGTTGTGACAGGGTTTCTCTGTTACATCATTGTGTTTTGAATTCACGCCCGCTAAACCCCCCACTTTTGGTTTTCATTTGATGCATTTTCTTTTCTTTTAGTAAAAGTGACAACTTAACGACTATGATGTAAACTATGAGCAATGTTCAGCTAAGAGTGAAAGGCAACAATGGCTAGGAAAACAAAAAGACTGTAAGGGAGGGAAATATTTTATCCCGACATAATTAATTTCAAACAACATTTCAAAACTGTACTGTATTGACAGATGTGGAAAATTGTGTGTATGTGTGTGTGTGTGTGTGTGTGTGTGTTCGCGCGCCAAATGCCTTTGCTCACCTGGCCTGACTCGTATATGGACGTTGAGCGACATTTCATTCCAAATCCATTGGGTTCAATTACAGTCGTTCCGCTCTTTTTAGCCATAAGAGCTTCAACTCTTCTGGGAAGGCTGTGTTTATGGGAATTTCTGACCATTTTTCCAGAAGTGGATTTGCGAGGTCGCTCACAGATGTTGGCATGAAGACCTGGCCCTCCGTCTCTACTCTAATTCATCCCAAAGGTGTTCTAGCGGGTCACGTCTGGACGCTTGTGCTGGAACAGGCTGATCCTGACACAGTTCCTCAGCTCCTCCAGCAGACACCACAAGCTTCAAGGTCTGGAGAAAGTTGGTGACCTCTTCACATGAGTCTCAGGGTCTCCACTCCATCACTTCTCCTGCTGTAACGGTTTGTGGTCTTCAAACACGTTCCTACATTTGAATGAGGAAATTGAGTTTTTATTGAATTTTTTTTGCCATCGCAAAGCAATTTTTTAAATATGTATCGTACATTTGTGGTGCCCCCGTTTGTGTTTACTGAAGGAGTCATGCACAGAAAATATGAGAGAAGTGGAAAACGGAGGTGGAAAAAGAGAGCAGGAGGCAATCCACGTTTCTCAAACACATACAAACATCTATAAAGACTTTAGATGAGAAAACATGAAGAGAAACATAGGATGAAACAACAATGGCTGACAGAGAACAATGGCACAGGTGAAGACTTAAATACACACTGATGAGAAACAGGTGGCAGCAATCAAACTGAAGATTACACATGAAGAAGGGAACAAAGGCTCTAGGGAAATGTAGTCCATGAACGTGACACAACACTTCGGTGGCAGATTCATCAACTTACTTCTGGACCGTTGTTTAGTGACCAACCAATCACAACCAACTCACACATTCACAATTCAATTTCAAATTTTATTTGTCACATCTTCATAAATTCAGACAAAACATTTTTAGAAATGTAATAAAACATCAGCAGTTGTGTAGTTTGGCCCTTTGGCAGATGTTTATAAAGGTTCAGCATATAACAATATTCAGACAATTTCACATAAACGGTTAGAAGTGAACAGTAGTGTTTAAAGATTGTAATGATAAGAAAAAAAGATAATAATGATTAAAGTGCAGAGTCAGCGTGATGGAGCAAATAATTATTAAGACTCGTATTCTCCGTTCACAAAAACGTGAAGCTTTTGACAAGCGAGAGGAAGTGGGAGACCCGGAGGAAACCCACGAGATAACAAACATGAGTCTGGAACAGATGAACACTAAGCCGCCGCGCACTTACTTATTCTGTTTTTTAAGCTCTTTCCTGTGCATGTACCATAAGCTTATTTATACATGAATAAATTACGTCGTTTTTTTTATTCCCGTAATACACATGAACACGTCGAGCGGAGGTAAGTTCCTGATCTTTTAATGCCAGTCTGGTGGTTTTTTTTAGCTGGACTGGGGTTATCAGGGTTGGCGGTGGGTGGCGGGCTATTATGCGCGATGCCCACCTTTACCCGCGTCTGCATTTACCGCCGCTCACTTCATCTGCCGCTCATTTTCCTGCTTTTCTCCCATTTCCTGCCGCGCGTTATTATTCCGCCGCTGAATGCTGCCTTTGAACCGCCGCTTCCGCCTTTCATCCTTTCGTCTGGACTGAACTCCAGCATTTAGCGGCGTGAAGCATTAGCCCAGCGCTTGTTTGTCTCCGCAAAAAACAGTCTTAATTAAACACGCAGGACTGGAGGACGGTGTGGTGAGCAGTGCTGGGTGAGTTACTTTCAGAAAAGTAACTAATTACTAATTACTTTTTAAATTTTGTAACTAAAGTACCTTTAAAATGACTGAAAAGTAACTTAACTAAAAACAGTGAACCCTCTTTTATCGCTGCAGATAGGCTCCAAACTCGACCGCGATAGCTGAAAATCCGCGAAGTAGGGACACCACATACGAATTTTTTAAACATGTATTCAGACTTTTAAAACCCTGCCTATACGCAGTACTGTTGGTAAACTACCCTAGTGTGCAGATATATACAGTATGTGCATACAGTACAAGGACACAAATGTTAAGCAATATATTTCTTTTATAATATATACATACTGTAACGTCCAATAAGATATTGTAACGTGATGACGTTGTCTGTCTGGCAGGAGACGTGAGAACGTAAAGACGATCATGTAGCTCTGTTGCCGTTTTGCCGAATCCTTTTTGGCTTTTTGTTTTATTTACCTCTTTTGTAACGCTCTCTCGGGACGGGGAAATACTGCCCATTAAAGGTATTTTCAGCTTTACATCCTCTGCCTCATTACTTTGGGGAATAACCCGCGGCGAATCCGGGCTGACATGTTACAATACGTAATGAAAAATTCCACGAAATCGGAATTTCAACGATGTGAACAATTTTGAAGCGGAAAAATAAACTTTCATCATAAGACAATAAATTAATAAAATTAAATAATGATATTCTGCGAGTTCAATTACCGCATTTACGCAAATATAAGCACCCCCCTGATTTTTCTGGTACAAAATATAAATTCCAAAAAAAAAAAAAATTTTTTGTTTTTTACATTTCTGGCTCAATTATGTTAATATTCTCCTACACATACTATTTTTTTTTCTATTTAGCAGACCTAACTTGTGACTCGTTTCACTTGAATGATAGATAACAAAAAGTCGATTCTAGTGGTCAGGACTACATTTCCCAAGAGTCTTTGCACCAGTCTGCACATGCGCAGAGCAACTGCGTGAGGCTTGTCGAGCACTCTGTTTATCTGACGCTGTGAAGAGAATGAAAGCGAAGGATTATTATCCCCTGTTTATCAGACCCAGCGTTTTGATTTTTTAATAAAAAAGCTAATAAAAGCTTATACTGTAGCGTGTGTCTACGCATTATTTAAAGACTCTTTTCTCGGATAAAATCACAAAGTGCTTTACAAGACACAGATAAAAAACAAAAGACAATAAAATCATAACATCAACGGGATAAAACCCAACAGGATAAAACTACAGTATGAAAATGAAAATAAAATAACACAAAAAGTCAGAACCTAAAAAACGCTGTCAACTAAAAGCCTGTTTAAATAAATGTGTCCAATTCAATTCAATTAAAAAAACTTTATTCATCCCCGGGGGGAAATTGCTTTTCACTATTTTAACTGTCTCAAAGCGCACGTGTGAGTGTGTCTTCAGCAGGTTATAAAGGCATCAACAGAATGGCCTGAAATGACACGTCTCCCCGAGTCTTTAGCCAAGGTTTGTGGATCTTCAGAAGACGAAGAGCACGGTTTGAAGAGTACGGGGTTAAAAGATCTGTAATGTATTGTAGAGCTCTAAAAGTTATCACTTCCATCGATTGAGCATCTGTACCGGGCCAGACTGAAGAAAAGAGCCGTCAGCATCACCCCGCCCACAGACTGTCTAAGCTCCTCCCCTCTGACAGGCGTCACAGAACCACCACACACAGAGTCAGCTTCTTCACACAGTGTTTGAGCTGAACTCTAGCGGACCCACCATCTAATGTGCAATACATACGCAAGAATGTGCAATAACATTATTTATTCATGTTTCACTCATTTCATTTCATGTCACTGTTTGTGTTTTTCTTATATTTTTATATTTATGCTAATGTATGTTAAAGATGGGAAAGACGTAGTCGGACCCAACGCAATTCCTTGGCCAATAAAGTTTCTGATTTCTAAAATTTTAATATCCATCCTACACTTGACTGGGAGCCAGTGAAGATAAAATAGTGTGAGATGTTCTCGTCCGAGGTGATGTCTGCTGTTCACATCCTTCTCCACTGACGTTCCCGAACTGCCCCGCTTCTTTTCTCCGGGCCGATTGAAGACGCAATGGCACAACATGGCTGATGTACGGGACGTGGGAAAGGAGCGGTGCTCGGGGCCGGGGGCTGTTTGCTTTTCAGATGTTTTCCTTGGATCAAGCCAGGCTCACACGCCGTGCTGTTTTAACCCCCGGGGCAGGAGAAGGCCTTGCTCAGGGCAGGTTCTGCCCGAGACTGTGTGGTGCCACGCTCTGAGACCGGAGATGGACACGCTTCTGCTCGGTGATGAGTAGAGGAGAAGGAGGATGAGAGAGTCGAAAATTATTTCAGACAGATCGATGGATGGATAGAAAGATAGATAGACAGATAGACAGACAGACAGACAGATAGATAGATAGATGGATGGATGGATGGACGGATAGATAGATAGATAGATAGATAGATAGATAGATAGATAGATAGATAGATAGATAGATAGATAGATAGATAGATAGATAGATAGATAGATAGATAGATAGATAGATAGATAGATAGGGATGGATAGGTAGGTAGGTATGTATGGATGGAAGAATATATGGGAAAGCAGACAGACATTGACAAAACAGACAGACAGTTAAATGAATATATGGATGGATGATTAGACAGAAAACAGAGAAACGGTTAGAAAAATTTGATGGAAGGATGGCATGATAGACAGACAGACGCAGTCTAGCCGACTGACCAAAAGATGGATGGAAGGATGGATGGATGGATAGATAGACAGATTGATGAATGGATGGATGAATGGATGAAGGCTGGATGGATAGACAGGTGGATGAAAGTATGGATGGAAGAATATACAAGAAAAAAAACCAGAAGAATAGACAGAAAGAAAGACTTTGACAAAACAGACAGACAGACCAGATAATCTTCCCACATATATGAATCGCAACAGTTAAGGTAAAATATGCATAAACACAAAATGTAAAGTAAAGCTACAAATGACACTTTACACATGATATATGACACATTTACATTGCAGAGATGATTCGTGTTGACATAAAATAGCTAAATGGAAACACTGAAAAGAAAACACTCTTTGCTGGTATTATTTTTTTCTTTTTTTCTTCTTTTTTTTTGTTAAACGAAGAATAAGTGAAACCCAATCTTCTGTGTGTGAGGAAAGATTTTTAATTTTTTTTTTTGGATTAGTCACAGATTTTTTACTTGTCAAGATAAAAGAAATAAAAAATCCGTCAGACATCCTGGGAGAAGATCCGTCTTCTCAATGGCTACTTGTTTGGCCGCATTTATACATGCAAAATCCAATTTCTTGATCAAATGCAAGTTACAACTTTTTAACTTTTTTTTTTAAGTTTCCCCAAAACTGTGTGTGTGTGTGTGTGTGTGTGTGTGAGTGTGTGTGTGAGAAAGAGAGTGTGTGAGTGTGAGACAGTGGTGTATTATGTCTCATTGTTGCAAAGAATCAGTATTTGATCTTTCTGACTCATTCTAACTTTCATTTTACTTGAAGGGTCAAATTGACCCGAACATTATCTTTGCAACATTAACATGTAACTGTTGTGACAAATATGTCAACTGAACCAATTATTTGTTTACATGTAGATTACACTAACTAAGACAAGCAGGAGAAGTTTCAAAGTGAACAAATACGTTTACGTTTTTTTATTTTTTAACTTTTAACACAAGTCAATTTGACCCGAGCATTATCTTTGTAACATGAACTTATAGCCATATAAGCCAAGCAGGAGACTTTTAAGTATTTTTAAAAATATTTTTACATTTTGAAAACAAGTCAATTTTACCCGAACATAATAGGAGGGATAAAATCTCAGGTTTTCGTTTGTTATGGAACAAACAGGATCTTTTACTCGTGCAGCGGTGAAATGTGCTGACGTCAGCCGGATCTTTTCTTCTCGTGTGTCGTATAATCGTCATGACGTCAGCGTCGGGTCCAGTTTGCCGTTTTAGATTTTTCCCCATTAATTTTCAATAAAAGTCACGTTTTGTAGAAGCCGCGGTGACGTTGTGCTTTAAATCACATGAGCTTATGCCATTTAAATAGTTTGAAAGAGAACAAAAAGTTCCACAGAGATTTTGCTGCCAAACTCATAAAATGAAGCCCAAATGAGAAGCAGCTCAGTCAGTTGGGCTGGTGTTCGCGACACTGAGGTTGTGGGTTCGAATCCAAGACAATATCTAAGTTTGGTTGTGATTCTGTACAGTTGTTTTGAAAAAATGTTTTTGTTCTTTATGTATTAGATGTTTTACAACATGAAAACTGAATTAATTATTACTATTGTTGCACGCTATTGTATGTTCTTTTTTGAGCAGTTTATATATAAATTTTTTAACGATGCGTTTGTCTTTACACGAGTGTGTGATATTATTATTTAGAAAAGCGCGAAAAAATTAATTAGTTCTTCATGTATTCGTGTTTTTACTCACTTTTTGTATTTTTACTAATTTCTCCGTGATTTGATTGTATTTTATTGTATTATTATTCTCTATCTCCTTTCTATTGTATTTCCTTTTTGCACATTTTATGGAATTTTCAACCATCCCAATGTTTAAATGCTGGATGATCAAAAAACACATTTCACTACTATGTCATACCACGTATAGCATTAAACATATACGTATTTGAATAAAGAATTTCTGATTCTGAAATAAATACATAAAATAAAATAAATGAATTTCCCCCAAGGGAATTATTAAAGAATTTCTGATTCGGATAACATGTACAGTATGTGACGGATAAAATTGGAATTTGAATTCATTAGGAGATATCTTTAACAACATAAAAACGACTTAAATACTATTATTTTATTGTCATTTTTTGAGCAATTCATTGGTTTTTATAATTGTGTTTGCGATATTATTTAGAAAAGTCACAGTGAGTTTCCGAATCAATGTGCTCGATCATTTTTTTACGCTCGTTTATCCAAATTTTCTGGAATTATAATAAATCGCTCATTCTTTGCTCTAAATGTCAGTGCCGTTAATGAAAGCCGATAATTTACAGAAGTGATCACCAGTGTAGAAAAGTCAAACGTGGCTGCATTATTCATCCAATTTACAACTTTCTAAAGCGTCACATGTTGTTTGTTGTTCCGCTTATGCGTGTGTGTGTGTGTGTGTGCGTGCAAGTCATAAAAGGTCAAATATGAGCTTATTGAGAAAAATGAGCGTGAGTCTGAGCATAAGAAGCTTGTGTCTACCAAAGTATTTGACAATAACTCCATCTTCTACAATCACATGCTTGTGTTCCCACACTGGAAAGTTCTTCAGACGCTTCCCTCGGGGAGGAAGTAACGGCCCGATCGGATCAGAACCTCAAACCTCTTCCCCTCAGTTTTTCACCAATAAACTTCACAACCTGGCAACCGCTACCAACACGGGCTTGTAATCCAGTCCAGCCGGGTCATTTTGTTATTCTCCTTATTTTTTTATTTATTTATACTCCATCCTACACTTACAGTATCCTACACTTTCTGAAAGATAAAACTAGAACTGCTCTAGCTTTGTTTAAAGTATGTACAAGGAAATATAATCTAGTATAGTTTTTAAAAAAAAAGGTGTCTGACATTTTGAAACAAACAACAAAAAAACAAATGTAGATTTTTTTTTTTTGTACATTTTTGTTATAAAATGAAACTTCAAATACCACAACACAGCTGTCTTCATTGGTTCCAGTGAGTTAAATCACTTTAAATTCGTCTATAACCGTTTTTTTGCATGCGTGTTTAAATGCCAATATTATGTTATAAGTTTAAAAACACTATTATATGTCAAATACTAAATTAAATACTAAAATCTGAAAAACACCTTGGTAAAATTATCAAAAATCACATCTACACATCTCAAAATGATTAAAGTTTATTATGAACATGGCGTCAAAATCTCGTACGAACAAA
>MU204250.1:14211858-14232481 GCA_017309775.1 Paedocypris sp. Pulau Singkep | reverse complement strand
ACATCTTGACGGCAAAGTCACGTGATCCGCGCGCGCGTGCGTGCGTGCGTCCGGTTTTCGGCAGGTCGCAAACGTCGCGGTATTGCGCGATTTGAGTGACGGCACACGAGAGAAGCACATGGAAAGTTGAGGAAAGAGGTTGTCCGAAAGTTGAGCAAACGAGAAAGAAGTTGGTAAAGTGAATGCTTGTGTGTTGGATTGGGATCCACACATCAATGAAAGTATATTGTCACAAAATCCAAGCAACAGACACAATCAAAACGCTGGGTCGCTGCACAGGGGATAATAATCATTCCTTTTCACACGGCGTCAAACAGAGAGTTTGAAACAGGCCTGAGCTTGAAACAATTGCTCTGCACATGTGCACTGGAGAGCAAAGGATCTTGGGAAAGGAAGTCCTAACCATTAGAATCGACTTTTTAAAATTTATTATTCAAGTAAAAGGATATCAAAATCATACGAGTCACAAGATTGGTTTGTTAAATAAAGAAAAAAATAGTATTTTTAAGAGAAAATAATACAATTCAATCAGAAACGTAAAAAATAAAAAAAAATATATATGTATATATATATATATATATATATATATATATATTTTTTTTTTTTTTTTTTTTTTGAACCCGAAATACCTGAAAATGATCAGTAATCCATTACATTACTTTTTCAGTGGAAAAGGTATTTTAATCACAGTAATGCGCTACTTTGTAATGCTTCACACCCAACACTGTCACTAAAGGCATCATTCACTCATTCATATGAGGTGAAACTCTACTGTAACCTTGTGCTATAGCGATTGGGCATTCGAGTTTCCCATCATCTCAGCAGAGACGATCATCTCAAGCAGACGCGATTGGTCAGCTGACCCGCGCTGATGTCATGCGTGAAGACCCCCGAGACTTCCGACCACTTCCCAGGCCTCGTGTGGTTTAGCAGGACCGTGCAGCTGACCCCGTGATTCCCAAATGCGAGACGTTAAATGAAACGGAATAACTGTAGTAAACAAGTCGAGGAGATTGTTTTCGCTTCAATGGCGGGTTCGCTACTCACATCCTTCTCTGAAACAGGGATGTACAGATTGGAGTGATTCCGTCCGGAATCACTCCAATCTGTACATCCCTGTTTCGGAGAAGGATGTGGGTGGATTTGGTGGCTTGGCGGGCAGATCGGTGACCGGTGGAGTTCACTGGGGCCAGATGGAGGACTAATGCACCGTGATCGGAATTGGACGGTTTTGGAGCGAATGGCGGTTTTGATGCTCCGATAAGATCTATAACAGTCATAGCCACGCCCAGTCCTGCAGGAGGCGGAACTAAGTTGTGCGGTTTGTATGGAATCAGATTAGTGCCCAAAAATATCACTCGTACATTTCTAAGGAACGGACAAAAAGGTTACACGTTTACGTTTGTTTATTTTTTATTTTTCGCTCGCAATCTTCACGATTTCGTTTGAAATGATTTTGTCGTTTTTTTTTTCGTTTAGACTTCTGGCACTAGCTTGACTAGCTTGAGGGCGGGTCTTATTCCGATTGGCTGGTGAGAATGTGACTGGCAGCTGCTTGACCTATTACGACAGTCATAGCCACGCACAATCCTGCAAATTTCTAAACAAAAAACGTAAATTTCTAAACAAAAAGGCTACACATTTACGATTGTTTATTTTTTATTTTTCGCTCGCAATCTTCACGATTTGGTCGGTTTTTTTTTTCCGTTTAGACTTCTGCCACTAGCTTGTCGTGAGGGCGGGTCTTACTCTGATTGGCTGGTGAGAATGTGATTGGCAGCTGCTTGACCAGGAATTGTGGGAGTTCGGCGAGTGAACACCGCGTCATTCACCGCGTTTTTATTTATTACTACACAATAAACTGTGATTAAAGTGTTATTTTTGCACAATATTGCTAAATTATTGTGGTGGCTGACTAATTAAGAATAATAGTAGACATTTTTGTTTCTTCACATTGAAATACTGTATTATGAAACTGTGTATGTGCAGAAATCCTGATAGGCACCTTACAAATAAAATGTAATATTACGGCTTGAAACAAGACCAAATTTCTTGAAACAAGGAAATTAATCTTTTACTCTTAATTCTAAGGTAGTTAATTTATCTTGTCTAGAAAAAAAACAAGAATTATTGTGTAACTTCAGGAGAATTCAATTTTTTCTAGCCAATCAGAGTAAGGGCCGCCCCCACGTCAAGCTAGTGCCAGAAGTCCAAGTGAAAAAAAAATGAAACGAACGGAAAAATCTGAAGCGGAAAAATTAGTTTCAAATGAAAACGTGAAGATTGCAAGCAAAAAAAAAATTAAAAAAAATAAAATAAAATAAAAAGGACCGAAAAAATAAAACTGAAAAATCTGAATCGAAAAAAGAAAGTTTCAAAGAAAAAATTATCGTGCAAAATGAACACTTTTATTATGTACTAATATTAAAAAGCAGTAAATGACACAATGCAGGCTCGCTGAACTCCTCCCACACTTCCTGGTCAAGCAGCTGCCAGTCACATTCTCACCAGCCAATCAGAGTAAGCCCCCATGTGAAGCTAGTGCCAGAAGTCCAAACGAGCAAAAATGAAACGAGCGAAAAATCTTTCAAAAAAAGCATTCAAACAAAAACGTAAATATTGCAGGCGGAAAAAAAACTGTAATTGTAATCAAATAACAACTGCAAATGTGAAGCATTTTTATTCGTTTCTTGAAAATGAACGTTTGACATTTTTCCCACTAATCTGAATCCGTATTTTTCTACTTTGTTGAACGCTAAGTCAATCTACGGACTAGTTTTGCCAGACTTTGTTATACAATGGTCCATTAAAAGCTTCCAATTAAGAATCGTGTCACGGTGTCTTGCACACAAGTCCCTTAGAAACCTCTGGTCCCGTTCCCACGTCGCTCCGTCTTAGACGCATTTTTGGTGTCATTTGATTCTCGGTGTTGGGCGTGTGAATGCGTCTGAAGTGTGCGTCGCTGTGTTAGAGCCGAGCTGTTTTTTACACTTAATGTGGCGTTTCGTGCCACGTGTTACGCAACACATTGGCCTATTGATGTTCTGCGGTTCGGATCAGGAAGAACAACTGCGACTCTTGCATGACAACGAAAACAGGAACCAAAAAAAACCCAGACGTTTAAAGAACAGAGACAGAAGTAAAGGAGAGAGAGAAGCTTCTGGTCTGATTCTCAACCCTTCCTGAACCTTCTCCGTCGTTTGTGCAGTTCTGCCCGTCCTTCATTGGGTGAAATGTGTGTTTATCAGCTGACAGCGTTTCCTGGGAGTCGCTAGCAACGGTTATCTGAACCCTAGAATTAAACAGATCTCTGACGTTCTTGCGTCGCTCCACAGGTTGTGTCGGTCCGTCGGTTTATGTTTCTCCTTTTGTGGACAAAAATGTACAGAGCCTATAAATATCAATTTACACCATGTCATTTTTGTTCAAAATGAACCACCAAAATAACAATATAGGCATTCATAATGTGTGGGCACATATGATAATGTGTGTGTGTGTGTGTGCGTGTGTGTGTGTGTGTGTGTGTGTGTGTGTGTATGTTTTAATATTGTTAGTAGACAATACTAGAAATATCAACTTCGATACGAAGTATCAATACTCAATACATTTTTCAATCTCACAGGGACAAACTGCAACAATGTTTTTTTTTTTTGCTTTTTCTTATAAAGACATAAATACATAACACATGTAATGTTATGTAATAATAAATAAAACTGCATTATCTTTTATATTTTCCAAAGGAAGAAAACAACTCTTCTTAAAAACCTTTTAAACGATTAAATTGAAATGGTTGGAGCTTTAAAGTGCTTTAAAAGAAATATTACACGTTTAGAAACATTTTTTTAGATACAGTCTTTAAAGTTAATAAGCTTACTTTTAACTTACACAAACATGTATTAACCTATTGGTACAGTGAGTTGAACAGTGAATATTTATATAATTGATTTAAATTTGGAATTTAATTAAACATCCTCATTGATCAGCACATAGACATCTACTGTAAATACAAGAGCAAACATGCTTCACACAATCACTGAGATTACTACAAGTAATTCTGATACATTTGTAGTATTATTATTATCTCTCATCAGATGCGTTGGTCTGACTTTTCTTGCTCTGAAGCGGATTCTATTTCAAGGCTTTAAAGGGGCAAAACAGGACTTAAAAACCTCTCGTATTAATAATGAAAAAAGTTACTAACTTCTCAAAATTCTTTCTACACGTCATCACCTCAGTACATGAGGCGTATTCGCTTTTGTTTACTGATCTGCGTTTGAATTCTGATCTGCCTAAAACCACCAGCTTCCCGCTTTCATTTTCCTCTAAGCCGAAAAAGTTCCAGACCAAACTTCTTCTTTAGTGCTTTTTTGACTTAAACTGCTCGCAAAGACTCTGCACTCGCCATCTAACAATATTTATCACGTGCACATGCACGAAAGTGACTTGTATCATTTTGACATAATGAATAATAGATAACAATATGTCGATTCTTGTGGTCAGGACTTCATTTCCCAAGATCCTTTGCTCTCCAGTCAGACTCTGGACATGCTCAGAGCAATTGTTTCAAGCTCAAGTTTGTTTCAAGCTCTCTGTTTATCTGACGCCGTGTGAAGAGGAAGGATTATTATCCCCTGTGCAGCGACCCAGAGTTTTGATTGTGTCTGTTCCTTGTATTTTGAACTGTTTTGCCTCTTTCTGCGATGACACATTGGACTCGTTTGTATGTCGTGGTTTGTAGTCTCTGTTTGTTCACCGTACTGTGTTTAGTTTAATCTTACTTCTTCCAGTGTTATTTTGTCTTTGTTATATGTCATCGGCATGTCTAACGTTTCTTTATCTCTGTTATTGAGCCAATAAAAGTTTACACTGTAGCACGTCTGCCTACTGTACGCACCGTTGTTAAACCTTGTATAGACTATATAAACATTGCATAAAGACGACGTGTTTTCGTTTATTTGTGATTGTTGCTGATTTGAAATACGGAAAAACGGGGGCTTATACAGTATTTACACGCATATTTGAAATCGGCGATTATAAGCTACCCCCAATAAGTTTTTGAGTGTAAAAAATTTGAAAAAATGGGTGCTTATCATCGCGTAAATACTGTAATCTAGATTAAACTATTGATTAAAAAATTAATATAAGCTTATACAAAAAACGTAAATGAATCCAAATTAAGTCATTAAAACCTAAACGGCAAAGGCGCATTAACGCGCCTGACCGAAGCCCCACTTCTCCCATAATTCCATGTGCTCCCGCTGATTTACCGCTTAATTCATGTTAATGTGTCTAAATGAGAGACGAGTGTGTGGATGAATATGAATGAGAATCGCGTGTGACAGGTGTGGAACTAGCGCTGGCAGACGCCAAGCAGCCCAATCAAATCCGCACTTGTTCTTCTCAAATAAAGACAAAAATGGGAAATTTGGCTTGATTGGTTGGCGTCTTTAGAGACGGTTCGGCATCTTCTGTACGCGAGGATGCGGCGAGAAGTCGTGAGATTGACGGGTTTGTGTCGGTGCTAAATGCGCCGCAGCCTTGGGCCGCGCGACGCTAACAATCGTGACGTGACGTCAAAAATCCCGCGGATGAACGGAGCAGCTGCCTGGACTCTCCTGGTGTGTGTGTGTGTGTGTGTGTGTGTGTGTGTGTGTGTGTGTGTGTGTGTAGTTCAAGCTTTAACCTTGTTAGACAAGGATCTGAGTCTGATTTACGCTCGGCTGCTGTGTCTCCGTGTAAAACTATAACAATTGTAGGAGAATTATATCAAAAATTCATTTCACTCGTTTGCCGACACAAACATATGTAAATATAATTTAAAAAATAGACACTACTAGGATGATTGATTTAATTTTAGGAGAAATATATATATTTTACCTGGGTGATTTGAGCTTGGATGTGAGTGTTTTTAAAGCAAGCGTGTGTGTTGCAAGTGTGACAGATGTGCAAACAGATGTTGTAAACAGTCTAAACATCCTTGTAGCACTGCCTTGTTCCCTTTACAATAGTAAACAAAAAACATAAACAAAAACAAAAAAGTAAACAGTGTTGTGTAAGTTACTTTTAAAAAGTAATTAATTACTAGTTACATTACAATTTTATAATTAAAGTACGTTTCTAATTAGTGTGTCTAATTACTTTTCTAATTACTAACTTTACTCATAAACTAACTTAACTAAATACGTTTTCTAAATAAATCCCTAATCTTTAAATAATGAATCATTAAAAAAAAACATGCCAGTAAAACACAAAATAGTTGAGCCTTTTAGCTTTCTGAATCACCTTTATTACATTCTATAATAAATAAACTTACAAGTAGGACAAAATTAAAAACAAGACAATAATTTTCAGCCAATTTAATTATTTTACAATGTAACGCAAGAACAATACAAGTAAGTGTAACTAAATTACATAAAAATGAACAGTATTCAGTTGCACTACTTTTTCAGTGGAAAAGTATTTTAATTACAGTAGCTACAGTTTTTACTGAAATTATTTTAACTAAAGTATTACTTGTCAATGCGCTAAAATCTGATGGACATGAAGCAAATGTTTCTGACAACACATGATGGCTGACATGTGATTGGTTAATTGCTTTAATATAAAATGACATGTCGGAAATCATCTGAAAAGCATTTAGACGAAGTGGATGGATCAATTGAAATGATTTAAAATGTGCAAAATCAAAACGATGGTCAGTTTGTGAATCAGAGATTGGTTCAGGCCTTCAGAGAAGACTTTGAAGGCCCTTATCAACCCACAATTGAATGTTAATGAAAACGTTGGTAAAACTTTTGCACACAAAAATAATTTATTAATTTACAGCGTCCTAAATGCTGAAACCCACTGCCCCGCCCTACTTTGTCACTTCCCCGTCCCATCGAGGAAACTGAGCATTGGCTGGTCATTTCTGGAGTTTCGTTTGGGCTACAGAATCAGAAAAAAACCCTCTGATTCTTCATAAACTGATCTCTGACGTACGTTGCTTCAGAGTTCATACAAAAAGAATTTCAATTTAGAAATATAATGAAAGTTGAAGCGTTGATGACACACTCGCAGCTGCCGCCACATTATTGTTCGTCTCTTTATGAAACCTGAATGATAATGACGCCTTCAGGCGCTTTTCACAAAGATAAATCAAACGCAAAATGCTTTTCAAAAACAGCGAAATGATAAATTCTGTTGTGCTCAGTTTAAGTTTGAATTTTTAATAGCTTTAAATATGTTCGGTAAAAGAGGAAGCGAGCCTTTGTTTGTGCAAAGCTGTGAAATGTACTTTCTAGTTTGGGAGCAAAAAGAACACACGCAAGCAAACATGTATTTATTATCATCAAAATGTAATGTCATTTTAGAGTGTAATGTAAAAAGTAGAAAGTAGAATGTGCCAAAAAAACAATATATTTCAAAAGAAGAAAATTTGTGTTAATTAATTCAGCACTGTATATGAATATACGACTTGTGTAGCGTAAATATGAACATTAAATATTCTAAGAGCAAACGGATGAAAACCTGATCCACCACTTTCTGATAGAGATGAGAATGTTCTCACATACTTTTGCTGTTACTACAGAGTTAATACTTGGGCTTTTACTGAGTAATTACAAGGTTATTAGTGATTTACTAATAAGTTATGGTTGAGTCATTACAGAGAAACTATTGAGTTATTACATAGTTACTACTGAGTTAATACAGTTATTACTGAGCAAATACACAGTTACTGCTGTTTTTATGAGTTATTGATGAGCTATTACTGAGCTATTGAGTAATGACAAAGTTACTACTCAATTACTGACTAAGTTTTTGTTGCGTTATTACTGAGCAATTACAGAGTTACTGCTCTGTTTTAGTACTGAGCTATTACTTGGTATTACTGCCCTATTACTGAGTAATTACAGAGTTACTACTGAGTTATTTACCTAGTTTTAGCAATACTGAGAAGAAGTTAGTACGGAGTAACTAATGTGATATTACAAAGCTACTACTGGGTTATTACTGAGCTATTACTGAGTTATTATACTCTTTTGTTATGTTTGGGCCAGGAACAATTTATACAAACATTCAAGCCTCGTGAGTCAAAATTGTGAGTTTACATCTTCTTACGACTTCTTATTTTGTGCATTTGTTTTGTAAATGCATCAGGCTCACAGTTTGTACTCAACGTTCTCATTTACACCTCAACTGAAACACTAGACAACTTGATGCTTTCATTATAATGCTAGAATTAGAATGTTCCAAATAGTGACTGATACAGTGTGTGTTTATTGTGCCATCAGTTCGACTAGATTAAATGTTTATGTTTGAATTTTTCCAAGAATCTATGATAGTTTTGTTGAGTGAGATTCAGGGTCCGAGCCGGTCAGAGCAGACAAATAACGGTCAAAAACAGACATGCGCCAGAATCTAGAAAAGATTACCAACTGAGGTAAACGAAAGGTTTGATCCCACCATCCTTAACTGCCACTTTACAAAGGTGGAAGAGTTACTCATAATATGCAAACTCAATATGCAAATCTCATCCGAGATGATGAGCAGTTCATAGATCCTATATCTCTGAGTTTGAAGGCAGGACACACCCCTTGGCTTGATGGCCAACCAATCACAGAGCAGGACACAAACATTCACACCCACAGTCATACTTATGACCACAAAACCATATCTCCATATTTCTCATTTTTTTGTAAACTGTTTGTACTCAGTTACTGACCAAGTATTTGTTGCGTTATTACTAAGCAATAACTGAGTTATTACTAAGCAATAACTGAGTTATTACTTAGTTATTACTTACTGTATTAATACTGGGCTATTACTGAGCAATTAGGTAGTTACTGCTCAGTTTTTACTGAGTTATTACTTGGTATTACTGCTCTATTACTGAGTAATTACAGAGTTACTACTGTGTTACTTCTAAGATTTGGTTGAGTTATTACTGAGCAATTTATTACAGAGTTGCTACTGAGTTATTATTTAGCATTGCTGGACAATTACTGAGAAAGTACAGTTACTGCTGAGTTATTACGGAGTAACTAATGTGCTATTACAAAGTTACTACTGAGTTATTACTAAGTTACTACTGAGTTATTGCTGAGCTTTTACCGAGTTACTATACTCTTATGTTATTATACTCTCTGTTATGTTTGGGCCAGAAACAATGAACACCAGCTTTTACACTCACAAATAGTGAGTTTACAACTTCTTACGACCGTTTTGTGCATTTTTTTGTAGATGCATCAGGCTCGCCATGGGGCACTTGTGCCAACGTCCAGTAACGATCTTGGTTTTTTTTATAAAGTGTAAGCTTCACAAAAGAAGAAGCCAAAGCAGCCGGAACTTATGACTTTAAAAAGCAATAATTGTACGTTCCTCGCAGCCCAGCATCACACCGCATGTGACGATCATACTCCAGCGTCCGCTCAACAAGCAGCGAGATTGTAATATCAAAGAGGATCTGATAAGTTTAGCTCAAAGTCATGCCTTGTGATGTCTGCTCTCGTTTCTCCAGAAGCCTTCAGAGCATGTGAAGCCAGACAACAAACAGTGACTCCAGTAGACCTGGGTGATGCTGCGCTGCACTTACATGGCTTAATGTGGCCGTCTTCCCGCTCTGATGGACCACTGAGGATCCGAGGATCTGAGAAGCTGCGTGATGCTGAGAGCTGGAGGATCCCACGGGTGGACAATTTCCTCCTCAAAGCTGTCGACATCAAACGTGTCGTTTAAAAATGCTTTTCTGCGGGGAAAGTGTTGCAACATTTACCAAAATGGTATATAAATATCGGGTGAGGCTGTGATGTCATCAGACGCATGAACAGTATTAATGAAGATGAACCTATTCATCCTTTGATTGGCAGCGATGCGTGGATAAATACGTAGTTTTCATTTTTGTGTAAAAGTTTTTTTTTTATATAAAATAATGATAAATATTAAGGTAAAAATAAACAATTATATAGTTTCTACCCGAAATAAATAATTATATAACAATAAAATTAATGAAATGTATATAAAAGATTTTTTTTTTGTTTTTGTGAATTGTTATTTGTCTTTATTAATTTATTGAATAAATATATATGATTGATTGTAATACTATATTTTTGGGGAGGATCGATCAAATGTAACAAGATTTGCAACATTTATTTTTGGTAAAAAAAAAAAACACTTTGTAGAAGTACATTTAATTAAAAAAGATGGGTAAAAATTAAGGTAAAAAAATAAATAATTAAAGACTTATTAATATAACTTTACTTTACAGTCATTTGGCAGACGCTTTTATCCAAAGCGACTTACAAAAAGAAGAGCAAGTGAAGCAATTTGTCTACAATAGGCTCCAGTAGATGTCCACACAGGACATATAAGGAAACTTACTACACAGAACAGCACGACAGTCAACAACAACAGTGAACACAAGACAAGAAACACAAGACAAAGTTTTTTTTTGTTTTTTTTTTGTTAATCAGTGTTAAGGTGCTGGTGGAAGAGCTCAGTTTTTAGTGCTATTTTAATATAAATTAATTATATAATAGTACAATTAAGGACATTTATATACAGTACATTTATTTTTTATATTTCTATATACTGTCTATACATTTACAATACATTTCACTACATGTTGTACCAAATACAATTCGAATCTGAAATAAAATTCGCATTGGATTTATAATTATACTGTTCACCAAGCTTTAGGCTCCGCCCTTCTGACCTCGCCAGCGGATCTGTCACAGATGGAAGCCTCAGTCATCACAGTCGGGCACAGACCGCGGCGCCAAGCAGCTGAGACCAGCACGCCGATCGTCTTATGTGTCGTAATCTGAAAATGGCGTCGATTATCTTTGCTGTTGGGCTGAGATGAATCCCGTGTGGAAGCCGATGTGGACCTGCAGATCCACGCTTGAAGCTTTCCATCACAAACACAAACATCGCCACGGGAGAATCCGCTTTTAGATCCGCGGGTATATATCTCTGAGCTTTCCTGTGGATCTGAAGGTGGTGTTGGAACATCAAGGCTGCAGATTAGATTTACAGTAAAATGTACAGTGGCACCTCTCTTAACGAAATTAATTTGTGCCGCCAGCAGTTTCGTTATATGGAAATGTTGTTATATGGAAATGTTGTTATATGGAAATTTCGTTATAGGGAAATTTTGTTATATGAACCGCGTTTTGCATTTAAAAGCCCTAATTTGTTCAGAGGATCTATAAATTCAGACAAAATGTTTATATAATTTATAAAATATTGGTAATATATGTAATTAAAGATGCATTAATACATAATAGGAATGTATCAAATATATGTATAAAATGATAAATTGAAAAATAAATGTTTTGTGTGACTAAAGTTGGGCAGCAAACGGTGAGACTATATGGGAACGCAACAGAAAAATACGTATTTGCTTAATTGTGTCAGCTTTTGTTATAGGAAATAATTTTGTTAATAGAGACGATATTTTCTTGACAAAAACTTTCGCTATATGGAATTTCTGTTAAGAGAGTCATTTGTTACCAGAGGTACCACTGTAAATGTAAAGATAGTAACCTATAATCTCCATAATAAAGGCCTGACTCATAAACTGCTGCGGACGACCTGTATTCTACATTATTCAGAACACATTTTCACATCCAGTGGGTGATAAGACCCGAGGCCAGTGTCCTCTACTGGAAAATGTTTTTTCTCTCTGGAGTGGAGATCTTGCCTCAAGCGGAGAAGATCAAGTGTCTTGGGGTCTTGGACTATTGAGGAGTAAAAAAATACGTTACAAATGGGGCATCAGTCATGCGGGTGATGTGAGATGACATTTAGTTAGTTTGGTTGCTAGATGTGGCCACTGGGGCCCGAATGGGAATGAGTGGTCTGTGTTTAACCCAGAGTGAGGTGAACACACACTCAGTGACGGCAATCACTAACACAACATTCTCAGTAACGAGTGATCTAACGTGCTGTAAAACCTAACGGGCGGGGCATCACTGGTAATGGGTGTGTCTGTGAACGTGGTGCGACGTAATGATTGGCTTAGATTAAATGTCCATCATTTATCACCCAGAAACATGGACGTGGAGTTTTATTTTACTACCTGTTTACATCTCATTTTAATTGTCACTAGAAAGTATGTACAATTTTGTTATCGTTGTTTAATTAAGTATTATATTGAGAGCAGAACACTTCTGGTTAAACTGGTGCTCTACTTTTGTGAGAAAGAAAATACTGTAGGCTACTGTACGTCTACCAGTTGAGTGACAATTGTATTCATTTACTTTTGGTACATTCCTTAAGAAACATAAATTATATTTAGACATATTCATTGGCCTGTTGTGGTCTGTGCAATAATTTTAAAAGTTCAAAACCATCTGTTGTGTTTTACTATTCACTATACTAATGATAATATCTACAAAAATATATTGAATTTGATGTGTCTCTCGCATTGTCCCACAGCAAAATTAAAACGTTTTTTTAACTGGGTGAATGGATGGATGAATGGATGAATATGTTGATGGATGGATGGATGAATATGTTGATGGATGGATGGGTGGATAGATTGAAAAGTGGGTGGATGGATGAATACGTTGATGGATGAATTTGTGAATGGAAAGATAGATAGATGAAGAAGAGGATGAATGATGAGGAAAACCGTGGATCAAAACAACATAGACGAGGAGATCTGCAGTTTTCAGTCGATGCTTCTTCTGGTCTCCTAAATCGCCACCAAAAATCAAACTTTCATTCAGTTTCTAGCAAGTTCTTCGGCGCACGATTATCAGACCTTTCATCACTTTGGTCCATTGATTCCACTAAAGACGCTGTAGACGTTTCCTTTGTGTGCGTTTCTTCGCTCTGGTCAGCTGGTATTTTGTTAGTGGATTACGCAATCACACCGATTGCCCAGTCAATATTCTGCTTCTTGATTTCCAGGCGACGTGGAGACATGGGCTTTTGAAGCGACGCTCTTCTTTCATATTTACAGCGGTTTCGTCTTTTTTGTTCCTGTCATCATCGACCTCTCTTGTTGTGAGGTGTTTCTTTTTATCATCACTGCATGAACATCTAATCTGGAAGAACATCTAAGACGCTTCCTTCCTCACGTGAAGTCATCACCAGAGTTTTACATCTACAGGGAGAATCTCCTTCTATGGTGACGAGGTCAGCATCAGTCAGGCTAATCTGGCTCTCCCGCCTTTCTGAGGAACTATAATTTAGGCATTATACATTTTCAATTTTAATATGTTTATGTATTACACACGCAGTACTTTGACGACAAGAAATGAGTCGTGAAACACGTCTAGATGACGTCACTTCCCGCTGGGTGAGCAGCAGCAAACGCTTCTGGCGACATCTAGTGTACAGCTGACGACATTTCGCTTTGGGAAAAACATAATAATATAAGTATAATATAATATGTGTATATAAGTATAACAAAAAATGGAGATATATACATATTAAAAAGTATATAATGTATAGTAAATATATAATAAGTATGCATTTATACACTATAAAACTATAGTTTACATCGATATAACACAACAGTTTACCGCAAAATAATGCATTAATTGCTTTATAACACTTTGGTATTATTTGTATATTACAGTCACAATTTAGTTCTGTTCCATTTTATTCACACAGCTGCTTTGCAAAGTCTACGACTGGGAAAAGTGCTTGCTTTATAAACAATATTAAACGTTATGACATATTTGTATTTTATTAGAAGTTATTAAAATTAATAATACGTACTTCTAGTTACTTCTAGTTTATATTTGAGACGGTTCTCTTCCAAAGACAAATACAGGTGTTTGATTTTTAAATAACACACACGCACGCACGCACGCACGCACGCACACACACACACACACACACACGCACACACACACACACACACACACACACACACACACACACACACACACACACACACACACACACACACGTGGTTATCATACCATTCGAGCCTCAGTAAGCGTGATGCAGGAAAGTGAACCGGAAGTGGCTTGTTGCTACCACGCCGAGGATTTCCTCTTCTCATCTGCGGTATTCACACACTGACACACACACTTTTACTTTAACTGTCAGTAAAAATACAATAACACAGTAAATTCAGTAAATACAATGACACACACCCAGTACAGTAACACAGATCCAGAATAATCAAATACACACATTTTACGCAGGAAATAACAACACACAGTTTTACTGCATTTACACCAAACACGTTACATTTGTTCAGCTATTCTTGCTAAAAACACGTGTGTGTGTGTGTGTGTGTGTGTGTGTGTGTGTGTGTGCGCGCGCGCCTGTGCGCGTAACACCAATAACGGTGGATGGATTTGTTCTTGAAAGCGAACACTGCCACCTAGTGGCAAAAACACCGAATTCAATGTCATGAGAATTAGTGATGAAATCATAATACAATTATGACCATTTCCCTGCGTATTAATTTTTAACTGCTTGGTGAATTTTCTTATAGTTTGCACAATTAGCTTAAAAAATGCTCAGGTCAAAACGATTGATCTACTGGAAATTATTAAATGATGAAAAAATAGCTTTATATTAAAGAATTACTATAATTTTAATTGTGCAATACACAGAGAAAACTCATACTGTATTTGTAAGGAGCGGCGGGTTTACAACAAATCTAAACCCACGGGATTAATAATATTTATACAGATTTTAGACAAAATTCAATATTAGAAATTCAATATTAAAATAATGTAGATGTCACATAAAAGAATAATTTATTTTTACTTCACATCAAATAAAAACATTTTAAAGCAGAGCATTTATTAATTTACATATACAGTACATCATTTGCATACATTCCCAGTGTATAACAAACATTTAATTTGACATATGTTTATTTATCTAAACTATGCTATTTTATTTATGCGGATATATATACACAAAGTAAACAAAAAACAAAACAACATTGCAACATTTAAAACCCTTTTTAGCAAATTGATTTGAAAATGTTGTTTGTAGCAACCACCAGCAGAGGGCGTGCGAGGGAACTCAGTCAAAAGGATTTATACAGCTCGAAGTTCAAACCTTTTATTTATTTTACGAGATCCCTGTACATTACGTATAAACAAATGTGTACATTGCTTCTCCAAAAGGAATGGCAGAATATATACACGTTAACTACATACAATATAGTCACTATTCGGATGGATGTATAGATAGATAGACAGACAGACAGACAGACAGACAGACAGACAGATAGATAGATAGATAGATATGGATTTTCAACACAAAGTCGCTATGAGGAAATAGAGGAAAAAAAGTCTTTAAAGAAGAAAAATGTCCATTATTCATCCGTGTTAAAAAAAATAGGGAAAAAAAGAAGAAATAAAAATGTCTTTTTGACTCAACATCCGCTGCAGGTTCCATCCATCATGGTTGTGATCTTGTGAGATCACGTAGTTTTGTCGAGTCTCTCGCAATGGAAACTAACCTCAGCATGCTCTTCCTCATCTTCATCCAGCAGGTCAAAGTGCAGCGACATCTCACTCTTCCTCACGTCTGTCACATGAAGCGGAGAACCCGAGGTCTGAGGAAGTGAAAAGAAAAGTGACTCCTCCGAATCCACCGCCACTTCTGCGTTGCACCAAAAACTACACCAAAAGGTCAAAAAAGAACAACTGTCGATTTTGTCATATTGAGAAAAAAAAAAGACAAAATCAACAGTTGCTTTGGCAGCAAAGTAAAATAAACATGACAAACAACGAACTAAAAAAAGCATAAAAACATCTATGTAAATTAAGAAACATAACAAACAAACAGAAAACAACAACTATCCACCGCCGATTCTGCGTTACACTGAGCAAAAACTACACAAAAATGTCAAAAAAGTGTGTTTTGTGTGTTTTTTGTTGTTGTCTATTTGAACAAAAAATATGACAAAATCGACAGTTGTTCTTTTTTTGACAGCAAAGTAAAATAAACTAACAAACAACAAAAAAACAAAAACAAAAAAACATAAAAACAACTAAATCAAAAAAACATAACGAACAGAAAAAACAACAATCCACTGCCATTTCTGCGTTACACAGAGCAAAAACTACATGAAAATGTCAAAAAAGAACAGTTGTCAATTTTGTCATTTTTCTGTGTGTTTTTTGTTGTTGTCTATTTGAACAAAAATATGACAAAATCAACAGTTGTTCTTTTTTTGACAACAAAGTAAAATAAACAGGACAAACAACAACGAAACTGAAAAATCTAAAAAAAAGTCTCAAATAAACATAACAAGAAAATAAAAAACAAGCAAACAAACAACAAATACCGAACATCAATTAAACAACAAACACACTATAGGAGTTTCGTTCACTGTTGTTTGTTTTCTTAATGAAGTTTCAGCTCAGTTACTCTTTTTTCGTTTTATACCTGTACAATAATAAAAAAAACACAATTGTGACACATTTGAGACACAAACACTTGGTGAAAGGAGAATTACCCTGGTTTATTATTGGAAAAACCAACGTGGAGAAGCGAAATCTGGATTTTTCAGGATCAGAGCTGGGAAAACACAGAGCGGGTAACCTCACGCAGTGGCACGGTCCCTCAGACTGGCACCAGCGCTGGTGTGGTGAAAGCGGTCGAGAAGGAAGATGCTTTGGCTCAGGTTTAGTTCCTCTAACCTGCTCTGGACTTTTCCTGGGGGAAGTTCTGCCTTCAATCATTGACTTCATAAGCTTGTCTGCTGAGACCACGCGAGCTCATAGATACTGAGACTGAACTCACATCACCAGGAACCAGGCCGAGAAACAGTGAGTTTTTAAAATAGTTTATATATATATTTTATTTTGTTAATATATATATATATATATATATATATGTTATTTTGGTGCATATAATATATATATGTTATTTTGGTGCACATATTTTAGATTTAAAAGTAAATGTATATTTTATTTTTGTAAAATTTGATTTACAGTAAAAACTATTACCTATTTTTTATTTTGGTGCATGTATTTTAGATTTTAAAATGAATCAACTATATATATATAATGATTATTTAATTAAATTTTTTTGATTTACGGTCATTTTATTTTTAATATATTTCGGTGCACATATTTTAGATCTCAAAATAACTGTACATTGTGTATATATAACATTGTGTGTATATATATATATATATATAGTTAATAAAATTGTCAGCTAAAATCCTAAAAATGTTTAAATTATATTACAATTATATATGTATTAACAGCAAATATACACAATATAAAAATAGATTTTTAAAAGAAAATTTAATTCATTCTTTGTCTTCTCTTAAATATTGCCACGAGAATTTTGTTTATTTTCTTGCAGATGTTTTTTCTCTTGTTTGGATCGATGTTGTTCAGTCACTTTTCCATCATGGCGACGAACGAAACAAGATGGTGGATCCTCAAACCCAACGGTTTGTTCCTCTGAATCACGTGTGTGATGCATCATTTTTACCACATTTACACAGATTTTCTTTAAATAGAAACAACGCTTTTTTTCATATGTACCTTGTAAAACCTCTAACAGAACGGCATGGGGGTCTAATTTTCAACTTTTCAAACAAGGTGGCGCTCTATTAGAGGTGACGATTAGAACGTTCCATTAAATGTTTTAATCCGACAGATTTTTAATTTTAATTAATAGATTTTTTGACTTGGTGTTAGATGCTCTTATACCCATATATATTTTATTATAAAGTCCAACCTTCCGTGTAAGGAACACAGAATGTATGCATATTTAAGGTTGGTCTATTTTAAGGTTGGTCTATTTTTAAAAAGGTCTATTTTTCAACCTTTCCATCTTAGTGGCGTTCTATTAGGGGTGGCGTTCTATTAGAGGTTTTACAAGTATATATATAGTTAAATTTGTGTTTATATTACAGGTGGCGCTATAGCAATTAATAAACAATTGTAAAAAAGCCATTTGTGAAAGCTTTTTCTATTAGAAGTGGTGTTCTATTAGAGGTGGCGTTTTATTAGCGGTGGTGTTCTATTCTAGGTTTTGTTTTCCTAGCCACTGTCGCAATCTAGCTTGCTCTTCTGGTCATAGCACATAGTCTGAACAACAATGGACATATTTTTCCTTTTTAACTGACTCTTTTCCCCCCATATTTATGAACTCATAAAGAATGGACAGTTTTCTTTTGAAAGACTTTTTCACATAGCGTCTTTGCGTTGGTCTCGGACTAAGAAGAAGGTGGAGTTCTATTAGAGGTTTTACAAGTATATATAGATACATTTGTGTTTATAATACAGGTGGCACTATAGCAATTAATAAACAATTTTATAAATTCATTTTTGAAAGCTTTTTTCTAAATAATGCACATTTTTTTTACGACTATTGTGTTTTGCCTGATGTCTTGACCCTTAGTTACTGCCAGCAGCTGTATTTCTCATCCATCCCGGTTGCTCTTGCCAACACTTCCCGCTTTTATTTCTGTTTCCCGACATCTTTCTTCAGTGATAGTGGTGGATGTGGATCTGGGAAGGTTTAGAGGTGCGGTGCCGCTGGTTTGTGGAGAAGCGTACGATGGAGACAATATCACCTGGATCAACCATCAAAATGAGGTTCTGGAGAAAGAAGGGAACCGGGTGGATGTGCAGGTGGAGGGGTGGATGGGTGGAAACTTCTCCTGCTTCGGCAGTGACCGTTCCTTCCTGAACCACACGCTGGTGCTGGCCAAGTGGAACTACAGGAAGATCATCACCAACACGCCTGAGAAAGGTACAGGACCGTCTTCCATCTTCGCTTTCCTCCCAGACTTAACCCATTAATTGCTGCAACCTTGAAAGAAAGCTTGAAACATCTTTTTGTTTTTCAATTCTGCATGATAGTTCTATCTTAAAAAACAAAACTAAGAAAAAATAATTTTACATGTAGCACCTAAATGTAGCAAGGATGCGATGTTTTTATTATTCTAAATGTTGTAGATTTTTTTCGTAGATACTCATAGAAATTTGAGTAGAGATTTTACTGTTGTTGACTTGCAGAGCAATTTTTTTCTGAAAATATGAAAAACATTTTTTTTTTTCAAATTTGCAGCAGCACCCCTAGTGGTGAAATCACTTTAAAAACCGCCTGGGAATTAATTGCTGCCTCCTGGTGATCCAGCTATGCAATTCATGTGTCTACTTGTATTCATTAAATAAAAAAAAAACAATTCAAGTCTGTAAATTGATTAATCTTGCTGTAGCACAGGAGCAACACTGTGCATTTTAGAACCGTTGAATTCAACCAACGGTTCAACCGAAATCCAATCCTAGAATCTAATCCACAATCTAGGGTAAGACTTTATAAATCCCACTAGGGGAAATTTTTTGTGTACATCAGCAGCAAAACGTTTTAACAGAAAAACGAATAAGGACAATTTAAAAGATAACATTGAGGGAACAACAATAAAAAAAACACAAAAAAGTGGGAAAATTCTGTGATGTCAGTACACAAACGAGGACATCAGGACTAAACAATATTTTATTCTTGATATCTACCATCAGGTTATATTCACTGCTCCACACATAACTACAGCGGCTCCTTCCAGTGTTTCTGGACATGGGACGAGAACAGAGAAGGTTCTGGTTCTGTCGTTCACATCGAGGCCACGAGGTGAGTTTCCATCAAATGCCGTGGTAAAGAAAGTGAAAGTGAGGACATCTCTGGAAGTAAAAGTATCAACTCAACCTTATTGCTCAAGTAAAAGTACTGGTTTGATTACTTGAAGTGTAAAAGTAATGCAAGGATAAATTAAGAAATACTGTATATTGTTATATTAAAATGTTGCTGTATATAATTACATTGAAGATTAATCAATTTCATTACAATGCAAACACATACCATAACCAATATTAACCATAACATCAATTTGGTGTCATTATTTTAATTGCATTGTTGACTCTTTTCTGTGGGCTTTGAGACAGAACCTCAGAACCTGAACTCTTTTGACTACAAAAAATGACTTTCATTGTTTAATAAATATAAAAAGTAAATGACTTAAATTTTTTTAACAATATAAAAAGTTCATTTTATTTATTTATTTATTTATTTTTTTTTTTCATTTTTTTATCACAAATGTTTTGGGGAGTCTATTGTGTTTTATACATTATATTGCCGTATTTTGTTGAACAGCAAATATACATTTTTTTAATTAATAATTAAAGTTGTTATTGAAACAGATAATAACAAATTAAACGTGTTTGTTATTGTTGACCTGAAATATTTAAATGTAGCAAAATACAATTGGCAAAATGTGTGAATACACATACAAGAGCATTTTTTCATTCCAGGAGAAATATTTTGGTACACACTGCATTTCCTAGCTTGTTTTTTAAATAATAATAATAATAATAATAATAGTAATAATAATAATAATAATAATAAGATTAAAAACTGCAACAACAACAATAATAATAATATATATATATATATATATATATATATATATAATATTAACAACAACAGTAATAATAATAATAATAATAAATATAGCCGCAAGCGGCAACGCCCGGCACTCGCCGCCCGCCCGACCCGCCGCCCGCCCCCGTCTGCTGCGACTCCTCAAACCCACCCAACGCCCGCTCCGCCGCCCGCACCGTCTTTCCACAGTTCAGAGCAATTGCTGCCATTAAGAATGAATGCTGTGTTTCTGTGACTCCTCATACCCACC